>CANTUR010000095.1:2627500-3227500 GCA_947683625.1 Mallotus nudiflorus | reverse complement strand
GTGGTAACTCCATTGGGGATAGAGAAATTAATTCCAGTATTTTGAGTTTTATCATTTTTAATTATTTTCTTATTTCTTTTGCCTTCACAACACTTTTTTAGATATTGTGCACACAGTCCCAAATAACTTGATGGTAGGCATTGTTCTACTGCTTGTGTTTCACTCAAACTTAGTGGTGGAGTACATGGCTATAGTCAATCATAGCACGTACTAGTCCTACGTCGCACAAACCCTTGAGTGGAGAGGCATGATGAAGGTATATTATTATGGGAGCTGAAACCTCTCACCTAAGACTCCACTCATATAGTGACCTAACAACTTGCCTTACCATGTAGTAGTTTTCTCTATAAATCCCAAGCCCATAAAAAATATGGACTACTTTAGTTTGGGCCTTTCATGCCCAATATAGTCTACTATATTGGACTTTGGTTTTATTCAAAGAAATTGCTACTTGTTTGTTATTGCCTTGAAAGTTAACTTTAATACATTGGTTTTGTTATCCATTGATGATAATTAAAATCCAAATAAAAATCCTAGGAAAAGAGACTCGTCGCCATTGAATAGGTGCATGAGAGAAATAAGGTTAGAAGGCTTCCTTATGTGATATGCTTGTGTTTGTAAATAGATAATTGTAAATAATTTTGCATTTCATGCATACATGACATTCATTGTTATTTTCAAAGTGCATTTTTCCTAGCCATAACCCTCTTCTTATTTAGAAGTAAATCAAAGGTAAACTTTACCTGTCAATATTATTGATCCAATCAAATAATTGAGACCACTTCACCAAGGAGTAGAATGTCAAAACCCTCTAATTTTAATGTTGAATTGAATCTTTCAAGCAAGAACTTTTAAAAGAAATCAAGGATGAAACATGACAGATGGTCAGAGACATGGCTGCTAAGATAGTAAGGAAGATGCCTTTTGATAAAGAAGACTATAAAACTAGAACTGTTCTTTGTGAGCCACTAAAAAGAAACTAACAGCACTAACAAATCCAATTGAGTCAGAATGGATGAAAGACATGAAAAGGAAAATGGATCAATTATAAACTATGATGAAAAAGAATGGCCTCAATCCTGACTTTGCCAATTTGGATTTCAATTTAAAGGAAGAAGAAACATTTCCCTCGAAATTTGAATTCTTAAACATGAAAAAGTACTCTGGCACAAATGATCCTTACTTGCACTTGAAATAATACATCACCTATATGAAAGCCACTAGGTTATTTAAAGCTCAGATTGTTAAACAATTTCCATTATCCTTAAAAGATCTACTATTAAGTGGCACTACACATTAGATGTAAATGTTTAGTAGGATTGGAAGGAGTTGTGTTAAGCCTTTATCAAACAATATGGGTTAAACTCTTAATTTGAAGTCTCCCTTCAAAAGCTATAAAATACAACTCAAATACATAATGAATCCTTCATAAGGAGTTTAGCTAGATGGAGAGGAAAGTTGACCTAGATGAAGCATAGACTTGCGAAGTCAAACTAACTGATCATAGCCATAGAAGCATGCATTCCACCATTGGCCGACAAATTGAAGAACATGGGCATAAGGGACTTCAAAGAGTTATACCATTTCGGAGAACAAATTGAAACTAACTTGAATTTGAACACTTATAAATAATTATTGTCAATTGCGGCTGTAATGATTTAGAATAACATTTTATTGCAATAACTTTTCTTTGTGCTAATAAATGTGTGATTATTTAATTTATATGATTATTAATTTATTATGATTATGCATGCAATCTTATACTTGAATGAGAGAGAGATTCAAAAGAAAAAGGAAAAAAGAAAAAAACCACATCAAATGAGAGGGCTAAATGTCATAATTGACTTTTACCTTTCCTTCGGGCACTTTTAGCCTTAGTCTTTTTCCTTTATGCAAAGATGGTAGTCACCAAATGGAGAAGAAATGAAAATAAAAAAGGAATAAAGGGAAAGAAAAATCTTTATTTGTGCTACCCGCATTTGAAAAGGTCATTCCTATATAATCCTTTGAAAGTCTTTGTAACCCTTAATGATGCCAAAATCAAAATTCTGAAATAAAATTCCCACCGACTGTGAGCTAAAAAATAATCAGTCAGAAAACCTATAAAGGGCTGATAAATAACAAACATAATGTAGCATACCTAATTATAACAAAGGAGAAATGATGTAAGATAGGTATAATCGACATAATGTTAGCACTTGAAGTGTCAGATATGTGCTTTACAACAATTAGCAGTGTGAGTGGCATTAATGTCCAACAATCAACAGTAAGAGCATTGAGTGATCAATAACTAAAGTGGCAAAATGGACATCGAGCATAACAAAACAGTGGTCAATCATAATCATGAATTTGCAACCACCTAGTTAGGTTGAAAACTCCCAAAAAGGAGTGGCCTAAGCAAAACAGAGAAAATAAAAAAAAGAAGAAAAAATAAAAGACCCATCTAGTTTTGAAAACTCCCTAAAAGGGAGTGGCCTAGGAAAAAGAGGAAATATAAAATAAAATTGGTTGTATTCTTAATCTGGGGGGCAATTTCTAAGATTATAAGATCTCTTTATATGATGCATTAATTGTATAAACCTCAAAAGTGATAGAGTATTTCTTTTAATTCTTAAACTGAGGGGCAAACAAATTGCCTTTTCACACTTAGAATCAAGCAGAATAGTCATACAACATTGAGGCATTCTTAAAGAGCAACCAAGGAGGGCACAATTGTTATTTTCATCATCCCAATTTCATCATGAGGGGGTCTTAATTTTTGTTCCATATGATAATACTGGTTTCAATAATAGTCTTTGAAAGACTTAACTTTTGAACTTAAATTCTTTGATTGAAGAAGGGCCAGTTCCCAAGAATTAGCTCTAAATAAAAAGGCACTTGATTAAGTCATTCAAGATTTCTTATTTCTCGACTATTAGCTCATGCATACATGAAAGTTTTTTGAAAAATTATTTTCGCATCTCATTCATGTGTGCAATAGAATAATGCATGTTTTCCATAAATATTGCACACACAATACGAGATTATGTTGTCAAATCACTTTCGAAAGCTTTCAAAGATCACAATCCTACATACATTAACTTTGAACTTTGTGAATGTATTCCAAAAGTGAGCTAGCTCTAGTGCATAAGATGCAGTCCTACTATAATGATTTGCCTGATGCCCCAGAGGCTATATGGCACATTTTGATTAACCTTGCTTGACACTCATGAGACTATATAGCTTATTTTGATTAACTTTGTCTGATGCCCGTGAGGCTATAAGAATTATTTAGATTAACCTTGTCTGACGACCCAAAGGCTATATGGTACATTTCAATTAACCTTGCCTGAAGTTGAAATGGTTATAAGGCTCCCATATAGTGTGATGAGATTGTTATATCAGTATTTCACCTCTCAGGTTGTACCCTAAGGCTAATGGTGCATAAGAAGTAGTTTGCTTATTGAAGTATCAGTATTTCACCTCTCGGATTATACCCCTAGGTCGATGGTGCGTAAGACATAGTTTGCTGATCGAAGTATCAGTATTTCATCTCTCAGGTTGTACCTCGAGGTCGACGATTCATAAGACATAGTTTGTTGATCAAAGTATTAATATTTCACTTCTCGAGTTGTACCCTGAGGTCGACGGTGCATAAGACATTGTTAGCTGATCAAAATATTAGTATTTCATCTCTCGAGTTATATCCCAAGGTCGACGGTGTAGAAATGAAATTTGCTTATCAAAGTATCAGAATTTCACCTCTCGGGTTGTACTTTGAAGTCGAAGGTATAGAGATAGAACATTTGATTATTTATCTTTTTCATTGTTTGCATCTTTGCTTTTTCATAAATCTTATTTTGTTATTTCTATTTTGACTTTTGAAAAAGTAGGGGGACAAATTGTTGACACTTGATTTTAACCCATCTGAAATAAGAGAAAGTCTAATGATGAAAAGATTAAATGACGAGCCCACTAAAGTAATGACCCAAAAAAAAGGAGTTTAAACCCAAATTTTTTCAATGGACCTTTAGCCCAAAAGAATAATTAAAAAAAAGCAAAAAAAAAAAAAAGAAGAGGAAAAGATTTTTTTTGTAAGTCAGAGAATGAAGGAGGGAGAGATTTTAGTGGAAAGTTAAGCTAGAAAAAAGGAGAAAATGAAGGAGAAGTTAGAGAGAAAAAGGGAGATATTTTTTGAGAAAAAAAAATAAAAAGGGAAAAAAAAGTGGAAATAAATGAGGTTCTTAAAAAAAGACTAAGGAGAAAAAAGAGAGAGCTTCTCTAAAAAAGAAAAAGAAAAATTTTTGGAAGAAAGAGGTTTTTATTTTTTTGGTAAAAGAATGAAGTGAATTTGTTAAGAGAATTGAGGGTGCCATTGCTTTGAAGGGAGTTATCATTGTGCAGGTGAGTTGAGGGTAGACTTATTTTCCTTTACTCTTTTTATTATTTTTTATTTTATAATATTCGGAGAACAATATTTTTATTTTCTTTTCTTTTATTTTCTTTTGGGACTGTTGGCCACCCATAACCTACTTTTTTTTTTCCCTTTCGTACTGGGGACTGTTGCGTTCATTATTTTTTGTTTGACCTTACTTTCTTATTTGTCTTTTTTTTCTTCCTTTTTTGTTACTTAATTTAATTTAATTTAATTATTTTTAATTTATGTATTTCTTATTCTGTTTAATTTATTAATTTTGTTTATTATTATATAATTATTATTTTACTTATTGTTTTCTATCATTTTATGTAATTTATATTATATCTCCTATTTTGTCTTTATTTTATTATATTTTTCTTGTATTATTGTGATTAATATTTTGTTCTCTTTTCTCATTCATATTTTATTTATTATTATTGTGTTGTTCTTTTTTTAGTTATTAATGTTCTTTCTGGTTACTATCTTTTTATATGAAGTATTTTATTTATTTTATTGTTAATTAATGATGGTTATATTAATTAGGATGTAAAATTAAATCATTAATTGTTCTTTAATTAATTTACTAAAGTTAGGTTATTTAAGGTTATTATATATTTTAGTTAACTTTAGTTTTTAATTTTAGACTCAAGAAATAATGTTAACAAATTTAGTAAATAATATTTGTTGATATATTTATTGTTCAGTAATTTAATTGGTAGAATTTAGTTAGTTTGATTTTAATTTAATAATTATATTTTCTTTGTGTTTTATTTAAGTAATAAATAATTTCCTTTTAATGATTTTATTCCTTTTTTAAGTTATTGTGTTAGTGATTTTACCTAGATTATTATTTTTGTAATATATTTGGTTAATTGAATTAGAATTAGGAGATTTAAAATGTTATTAGTGATTATTTAGTTTTTAGTTAAATTGAATAAATATGATTAAATTCTTAATTAATTTTAATATCAACTTGATTTTTATTTGATATTTTTTTAATTAGATTAGATTGAACTTCATTTTATGAGTTTTATTTGATTTATTTTTCAATTAATTTTGTGTTAATCATAAACTAAGTTCTTTATTTTCTTGTAGGCTTTTTATTTGGTGGAGTAATTTATTTCTTTTTTTAGGATTTAATAATCGAATAAGTGTTAATTAGTTAGATTAAATTTTCATTTATATTTTTATGTGTGAATAAGGAATATAATCATTTCTCCTTCCTCTTTTCTTTGCATGTGCATTTATCTTTATTTATATTCATACTTTTATTGTGTGTAAAAAGGGTTGTATTCATTTCTCCTTCCCCCATTTATTTGCATGTGCATTGTATTATTTTATATTTGGATTTTATTTATTTGTTTATTTTGTTAATGTAGTTTGAATGTATGATGTGATGGTTGATGGACTTAATTGCATGAAATTTGACTAATAAATAATTTGGACTAAATTTTAAAATTTGGAAATTGTTTGAAGGTAATTGCAACTTTGCATGTAAATAAAGAAATAATTAAATAAGTGAAAGTAATAAAATACAAAACACAAATGAAGGTCAACTATAAGGTTGAGTGGACATTTTAAAAGCGTAGACCTAGTTTCCTAAACTAATCTTTGAGGACGGCTGCTGAGGGCCTTCCGTGGGATCTAATTACTATAATAATATGTCTCAGGTTTCATCTGAATGGCGACTCTTACCTTTGATTTGGGATTTAAGCCTAGACTGTATTTTCTAGTAGGCCCTGATCCCGCATAGTATTGTGGTCACTAAATATTTGAGCGCGCACTGAACATCGCCGCCTATAACTAGAAAATTTTAATGTGTTAAATTCTTAAAGGCTTACCATGGGTCATGACGTAAGAAAATGTAGTGTGTCATAAATTTGATGGAATGAAATTGGCTCATGGCATATAGCAAGGGGAATAGACTAAAAAGGGAAAAAGTGCAAATTGGACCCTAAACTTGGCACCAAAATTGACATTGAACCTTAAAAAAAAAAAAAAAAAAATATATATATATATATATATATATACATTTTACACCTTAATTTTTGAAAGTTAGTGCAAATTGGACCATTTTGCAAAGAATTGAGCCATTCTTCAAAGAATTGAGCCCTTTTTCAAAGAATTATTACAATTAAGTCTAAAAAATCAAAATCAAGTTTAACTTTAATGTTATTAATAAAAATTAGCTCGAATAATAATGTAAATGGATGAAATTGGTTTTAAAATATAAATTTATGAAGTTTTTAAATTTTTTAAAATTATACATATATATAAATATATTTTGCTAATTTTTTTAGAAATTTTGAAAAATTAAAATTGATTTTTCTATAAACCAAAATTTTTTTAAAAAATTTATAATCAAATGATATACATTTAAATAAAAAAAAAGAATAAAAAATTTCCATGCACTCAATAATTTTTAAATTTATAAAAAAAATTAAAAAATTTAAAAGTGTATTAATTGTATAATTCTTTATATATATATATATATATATATATATATATATATATATATAACTTAATTTTTAATTTTTAATTTTTTTAAAAATTTCTAGGTCTAAAAAAATTATTTTTTCAGTTTTTCAAAATTTTTTAAAATTAAAAAATATATCTTTTTAATAATAAAAACTTTGAAAAGTTTTAAAATCTTCATAAATATATATTTTGAAACCAATTTCATTAATTTGCATTGTTATTCAAACTACTTTTTATTAATCAACATTAAAGTTAAACTTGATTTTGATTTTTTGGACTTAATTCTAACAATTCTTTGAAGAAGAGTTCAATTTTTTAAAAAATGTTTCAATTTACATAAATTTTCAAAGATTAAGGTCTAAAATGTAAAAAAAATATATATTAAAGTTTAATGTCAACTTTTAGTGCCCAATTCAGGTTTAATTTTCACCTTTTCCCACCAAAAAATTGAATTTCTTGAAAGCATGCATTTGAGATTTGATTGAATTCAAAATTCAAAAGCCAAGGATGATAAGAGTTTGTGACACACTTAATTTGATGCCATCATCAAGTCCAAAGATAGTGGTTAATCAATCTCAGTGTTTCTTGTAGCTTTGTTTTTCTTTTCTTTTCTTTTCTTTTTTTTTTTAATTTTGAAAATAAAAGAATGAATTTTTTTAGAAATGAAGGTGATTAGTTGTAGAGATCCATTTTAATTAATAACAAATAAATTAATAAAAAAAACTAAACTATACAACAAGTAGAAGTCTAAGAATAATTGTAGATTTGAAAAGTCACTTCATTTTTTAATATAAAAAAGAAAAAAAATTATATTAAGCATTGTAAGCACCCAATTTTAGGATACATTTGTGCATGAATGCGACGAAAACCTCTATGATAAAAATTTAGCCGAAAATTGATCTTTAGTGTTAAGTTTTACGATTTCAAGGACTAAGTTGCAATATTTTTTAGATTTAATTGCAAAAAAATTGAATTTTGCAGGGGGCATATTTGAAAATGTGCATAATATCAATCAACATTATGTAATGCCAATTGGCATTACATAATGCCGGTCGACATTTTGCAACGTCGAGGCACTAAAAAATTTCATTAAAAATCTTTTTTTTTTATTGGTCCAAATTTAATTTATTGTAATAAATAAATTGATTTGAGTAGGGTTCGGTCCAGTATGTGTCTCTCACGTGTATAATCTTCTTTTTTTAAAAAAAAAATTAAAATTTTTATCCTATTCATTTTTGGGAAGGAAGAGATAAGAGCTATTTTGATCATGTAAGTGATTAGCTTAGGAACGGGATATAAAAAAGAAAAGATTGGCAAAGAAGAAAGGGAGGAGGGAGGACTGCGTAAAAAGAGAGAGGAAAAAACCTAATTAGCTATTGCAAAAAAAAAAAAGAGTTAATTGAAAAAACACAAAGGGAAAGAAAAGGCATAATCTTCTATTGTAGGTTTCAAAAAAACCTTTTCAAAAAAAAAAAAAACGATCTTTTCAAAGTCTAAAAATCAAGAAAACACAAAGTCAATTTTCTCAAAACGGTGAAATCTCATTTTAAGAGGCATTCAAACAATATCTACATAGCATTATTCTTCTACTCCTTTCTTTTTATTAATTCTTTCTTTTATATCATTTTATTATTTTTTACTTTATTATTTCTGTGTTTTTTTGTTTAATTTTCATTATTTTGTTTTCTTTGTTCATTAATTCTAATTTTTTTTTAATTTTTTGTATTTCATGTTTATGGTGATAAATACATGACTGAACCAAGAACACCCATATAAAATCCATGAATAAAAACTAAAAGTCAAAGATCCTGATTTAATTTTTATCTTGCTCTATTTAGTTTATTTATTGTTTTTTAGGTTTTGAATTTTTTTAATTTATTTTCTCAAAGGTTGTAATTTTAATTTTATTTTCTTTATTATTTTTGATAGATTTTGTAATAGCCCCGATAATGGGAATAATGAAAAGTCCAGCTTTCTCTTGTTCTTAAAAAATTAATTAGTTAATTTGGTAAAACCTAATTAAAATCAAAGGCGACAGAAGATTAATTTAGGTTGCATGTTAATTAAATTAGTTTTTTTTTAGAAGAAATAATTTAATTGCATGTTTGATCTTTTTTATTTGATTGTTTTATGTTTTTGGGCTTGGTCGTTGATTTTTTGTGCATTTTGGTCCCCAAGGCCACGTTAGGTTCTAATTCATTTAATAAATAGACTTTTAATTGGATTTTTAGGTTTAATTAATTTTAAAATCAATTTAGGCTCACTTAGGTTAATTTAGACTTAGGCTCATTTTTAGTTAATAAAATTAACTTAGGTTTACCTTAGCTCATCAATCCCATTTCTTTTAAAACAAATAAACTTAGACCCATTTTTTTTAAAAAAAATCAAAATTAGGCCCACTAATTAATTATTTTCTTTAAAATTTGTAGACTATAGACCCATTTCTTTAGTTAAATTAAAATGAATAGACTTAAACTCATTTATTAACATGTAGGACCACCTTTAGTCCATTTCACTTGTAAATAAAAATTTAGAATTAGCTAAACTTTAAAATAAAATTAACATTGTTTAGACCTAGGGACGATGCGCTTCATCTGCATTTTTTACATGCAGTTTTAGACTAGTTTACTTTAGGGCTAGATGGATGTTTAATTATGGTTTAATAAAATTATGTGTAAATATAGAATAAGATAGTAATTCATAAAGTAATTCTAAATGAACACAAGATTGAAAGAAGTTGGTATTTCGTATCCAAAATCTCTTAGTTGTGGTGTAGCTTTCTTTTAGAGAATTGAGTACCACCATTTTTTATTTATCCTAGTTATATTATCTTGGGTGGCGACTCCTCATCTTCACGCCATGTCTTTGTAACATAGTAGTGTGTTCCCTAGAATTCTAAGCCCAAATAGTGTCGCAGTTACTAAAATTTTAGGCGTGCGCTAAACCTCGTTGTTTACAAGCACGCTCCTAGCACAAGTTTATTGTAATAGCTTGAATTTATGTAGCTATTAATATAACTATTTTATTATTATTATTACCATTGCTATTCTACTTATTATTATTATTATTATTATTATTATTATTATTATTATTACTACTACTACTATTATATTTTGTTGTTAAAGTTGTATTGTTATTATTAATATAATCATTGTTGTCATTATTATTATTATTATTCTACATAAAAAAAGAAGAAGAAAGAAAATGAGGAAAGGACACATGGTTGGAGTATGGTTAAAAAAGGGAGAAGAAGGATGCATGCAAAGGGAAAAAGAAGCAAGGCGCTAGGAGTTATGGAGTTCTGAGTGGTAAATTATGTTTCAGTGCCAAAACTTTTCTTCTCCTTTGTTAACCACCCAAATGACCTCTGATTAACCCTAAATTTGAACCATAGCTTTTTCCCACTCTCCTCTTCACTCTAGTGGTTTTTGTTTCAAAATAAATAACCTAAAATAGTGTAGTTTTAAAGAAGAATAGTCAGCCATTCTACTACCATTTCTTAATGTTCTGGT
Organism: Mallotus nudiflorus; assembly: GCA_947683625.1. NCBI lineage: Eukaryota > Viridiplantae > Streptophyta > Magnoliopsida > Malpighiales > Euphorbiaceae > Mallotus > Mallotus nudiflorus. The sequence continues at coordinate 3,217,114 of CANTUR010000095.1, read as the reverse complement.
GAGTTTCAGATGTCATGGTTGCTTCCATTGTGTTCCTCTCATCAGCGGGAGTCCGTAGCCACTAACCACACATTCGATCTCTATCTTTAGAATATTCTATGAATTTTTAGGTAATTTTTCCTTAATTTTTTTATCCATGAATTTTGTGTATATTTTGGGTTGTTTAAGGCTTTAGTTGTGTTATATAAATTATGAGGAACATTTTGGTATAATTTGTTAGGTTAGCTGTGGTGTTTTCTAGTGAGAATCCGATGGGCCACGAATTCTGGTGAGGAACAGTAACTAGCTTGGAAAATTCTAAGTTTATTTTTAATAAATAGAGTAAATTATTGTGATCAATTTCCATAAATGGAGTTTAGTTTAGTTCCTTACAGATTTTGGGATATAATTTTTGAAATGGTTATAGTGGAAATGTTTAATTTTCGTTTAGGTTAGTTAACTTGTTGAGAAAAATCCTTTGAGCCTCAAAGTTAATCATTTTGATGTTTTTAAGGCTATTTTGATCATTTCTTGAATTTTATAACTTTTCTAAGATTTTTAAGAATTTATTTAAAGCTATTTATTAAATAAATATTATTTTTGTAGAAAGTTCAAGAGCAAGAGGTGCAGAGTATATGCAATCAAGGACGCGTCTGCCGACATGCTCTACATATGAGTTAATTTTATAGAATGTTTATTGAGAATACTTAAACTAGAATTATCATGTGATTATATATATATATATATATCTTGCCACATGCATGAGTTCTTTATTTATTTATTTTATTATTGTGGATAATTTTGGAAGGAAGCATTAGTTGATTTTATTTTATTATATTTTATCTCCTTTTTGTTTTATCACATTTTATTTTCTATATGTTTTGGAGTAAACGGTAGAACATGCTACTTGGTGGGTGTCACTAGGACCATATGCGCATTGGTTGAGATCTTGAGTATAAGTATGTAGATTGGCTTTTTAGAGCTTGTTCTCTTGGGTAATATGTGGAATGAGCTCAATGGAGCATGTACTCTCAGGTTGAAGCTCGACAGAGCTTGTTCTCTTGGGTTGTAATTAAAGACGTAACTAGGTTAAGCTTATTCTCTTAGGACATCGAGAATGGATTAAGTGATTGGATTGTAGCTATAACTCAATTGAACTTGAACTCTTGGGATGACAATTATTTGGATTTAAGAGAGCCTTCAGAATTAAAGCTTAGGGTTCTACCATTGTTTTCCACCAAGGATTTAAATTATATGATTTTCATATGAGGAATTTGTAATAAGTGACTTATGGATTTTGAAAGGATATTTTATAAAAATAGATTTTAACAAAACAAAAAGGATTTTAAATAATTGTTTTCTTACATGGTTTTAAATAATGATTTTTAAAACTACATGCATTTTATAAGGTTAATTCACTTAGTGAGGTCTAATTTCCCTTAATTTTACTTTTCCAATACCTCAAAGACAGTCTGAAAGTTATAATCATCTGCACTAGATTTCTTCTTCATCGGCTATATTATATAGGTCTATTTAATATGTGTAATATATAATTAAATTCTAGAACACCACAATAGTAGACTATTGTCACGACCCAAACTGGGGCCATGACCGGGGCTGGGGAATATAAATTATTTCGAATTCGAAACCCGTAGCAAGCCTTAAAAGAAAAGCATACAATAAAATAAAATAAAATATGTACCATAATTAAATCATAAACCAATGTAATAAAAATAATCTCTTTCATATCATAACATAAAATATTAATACACTATTCAGAGAAAGACCTCTGAATTAAAATCACGTACAGTAATATAAATACAATTCAGATTGATACAAAAATATGTCTACTGCAGTTTTCTAGAGTACAATATAAAACTTAAGTAGATAATTTACATAAACGAGCTGGGGTGGAAGAAATCTGGCAGATGGGTCTACTGCTGAGGTCTGAAGAAGAAGACTCTCCTGTAAAAATGTCAACTGAGAGGAGTCAGACCTCACTGAGTGAATTGTTATAATATATACACATGCATTTCCTATATGTCAAATGCAATCAAACATTCATATATAATAATATATATACAAGCGATTCACATAAATGCTTAAAATCACTTTATATAATAATACTAAAAAACATAAGTTTATGAAGGATCAAATAAAATTCTATATAATCGCAACCTTGATCGACAATAACATCACTCTAGCCATACAAGCTCACTGAATTCCAAATAAATTCACTTAATCCATATGGACAGTAGATTGGCCCCGAGACACTAAGTCAACCGAGTTCCAGCAGTCTGACAGTTAGTGTGATTGGCCTTGAGACACTTGGTTAATCGAGCTCCAGCAACCATACTATCAATCACATCACATCTTAATTAAATAAATCATATCAATCTCAAATAATTCATAATACCACAAATGATTCTCACTCAACCCTAAATCTATCGCACTGGTACGTACATGGTCCTAGTGCTATCCACTAGGTAGCACGTTCTATCGATATCCTTCATTTAAAATAAATCATTCATGCAAGAAAATAAATAATGCATAATAATATTCAAAATGACAAAATAAACCATATATATACCAGAAATATACCTAAAATAAACTAAGTATATTTCGGGTATATATATATCAAATAAATTCAATCAATCATAAAATAAACCATTAATATACTTAAAAATAATTTAAATATAAATCAGTAATATAACATGCATTTACTTAGGAATATACCTAAAATATACTAAAAATATACCTAAAGTATACTAATAATTTAATAAAGCAATTATGAATAAATATACACTTAAAACATGTATTTTCTAAAACATGCAACCTAAGTGCGATGTATATATAAAATAACAACTCACAGGTTTGCGCTCCACGAGACTAGTTCGAACGGCCCGGTCCAGTAGGCCTCGGTCTCGATGTAACTAAACAATAAAATAAATACGAAATCAGAATAAACTTCTAACTTAAGCTTTATAGAGACTCGATTTAAGATTACGGAACACAGAAAAAAAACAGAATTGACCTGATGTAACGTTTTACGAGAATTTCATCAAAAATTCGACAGAACCTCCTCTATAAAATGGACATTTCTCTACTAAAAAGTAGAGCCAGTCTTGCGAGAAAAACACACTTTGAATCATAGAATTCTCACAAGCCTCGGTTAGGATCCCGAATTGCACAATTTCCCCAACTGAGGTTCACAATTCACCAAAATTTTAAATAATATAATAAATATACTAAAAATCAATAAATACCATAAATATCCTCAAAATAGAAAAATATTACATATTTAACATTAAAAACACCAAAAATAATTATTTTCTCAATAATTATGTAAAAATCCCAAAATAATAATATAATATTATTATAATCACATTTCTCGATACTTCAATATAAATTAATAAAAATTCACTTTATATATTCAAATAACTAAAATAGCCTAAATACATAATAAAAATTACTAAAACCCATTTTATTACCAAAATAATATATAATATATTATTTGAAACCAATTTTCAAAAATTAGTATTAATTAGTTAAAAATAGTAAATAATTTGTAAAAATCATTTTAGTACCTTAAATAATTATAAAACCAACTAAAACATAATATTTAACTATAATCTTTACAAAATTACATATTTAACCCTATAATACAAAAATACACATAATATACTAATATTACTCAAAAATTCTATAAAAATTATATAAATGCATAAAAATTATTTTTCTGAAATATGTATTACTAATATTAACTAAAACACATTATTAAACCATAATTTCTATAAAAACTCAAATATAACCTAATTATCCAATATTGACATAAACTGATACCAATTTTCTAGAGCTCCATTAAAATTATATTTCATTGCTATATAGATTATATCATGGACTAGCCAAAGCCGTACTTACAGCATCACACAACTAATTTCCGGCCAGACAGCCTGTCCCTTTTTTATAATCTATATAACCATAAATTATAATCTTAATAGAGTTGGTAACCAGATCAATTTTAATTAAGTTTTTGATGTACCAGATCCTTCATGGAGGCAAGTACAGAGCATACTCCTTAATTTAGATAGGTGGAACGATTATAGTTCATAATCTGACTATTAGAGAATAAGAGAAAGATTTTTAGAAGGCCATTGTTTATTTAGCTTCTGAAAATTTTACAAGAGGGGTTCTGCCTTCAAACTGAGACAGAAGGCTCCTTATATAGAGAAGGAGCTGAGATACAAGAAGGCCCTAACACAAAAACAGACAAATGTGGATAGACATCCACTGATAAAAGATAAACAGACAAATGTGGATAGACGTCCACTGATAAAAGTAAATAAAAAGATTAAATATCTTTAAATTACAACCACTTGTGACAAATTGGCTCGTGACTTGGAGATAGATTCTTATCTTCAGTACTGTCTTCACTATTATAAAAGAGGCTGTCTTCATCAGGATCCTATGAATGTCCTACTAATGGCATATGAGGGTCCTCTGATTTGAAAGAGTTTAACCATATATGTTTTGCGGATGAGTTGGCTTGATAAGGATATTCTGCTGATGAGTTGGCTTTATAAGGATGTCCTGCTGATGAGCTGGCTTGATAAGGACGTCCTGCTGATGAGCTGGCTTGGTAAGGATGTCCTGTTGATGAGCTGGCTTGATAAGGATCATCTATTTGCATGTGAGATGGAACAAATGTAGTCCTTTGTGTCTTTTCCCAATACTCTTTGTCTCCCAACATTTATTTCCCATAATCAGAGGGAAATATTTCCTATGGGGCATTTTCAGATATTTTTGGCCATATCTCTTTTAGGATAATACCATTTTTTTCGAACATGTGTCTCTAAAACTCTCTCCATGGTGAAGAATCTGTGGTATCTATGGTAATATAGTGTATCATTGAGTGTCTATATGTCCCATAGATATTAAAGCATGGTACATCAGTAAAAATACCTTTAGCTTTGAAGAAAGTTCTTTTGAGGGTGATAACAGTATGACATTCGAGAGGAGGTGCCACCTGTTGAGTATAAGCCTCATTCGTCAAATAGGATTTCCATCTTGGAAAATTTTAAAACCATTTAAGAAATGTTAACAAATGTGGATTTTGACTTTCATTCTTCTCAAGCAGATTGATATACCTTGTGAGCTTTAATGGTTGAAGGTCGAATGAAATCCAGTATAAATGACAAAGATACCAAAACGAGATTAATAATTCAGGAGGCCAATAAAAATGGTTTTCAGGACTTTGGTTTAAGAAGCTGAAAATACAGGTGAAAGGATAAATAGGATGAAAGCCTAATTTGTGAAAGAAATCTAACCCATAATTTCTGATTAGTCTAGATTGAAGTTCAAACATTTGAGTTTTGGCTTCTTAGTTAAGGGTGGTCATGGAAATGTGTGATGGTAAGGACGGAGGAATACCTTTTTCAAGAAAATTAGCATTAATGGTATGATACATGTATATAATGGGGAGGACTTTTAGCTGAAAGGGTTTTTCACAAGAGACAAGTGGTCTGCTTAAAAGATCTGGTAGCAGGTTGTCTTCTCCTTTGATGTGTTTTACTTCAAAGTCATATTTACTGAACCATTTTTTCATTCTGAGAAGTTGAGGATGAGGCAGAGTCTTTCCTTTGAATTCAAGCATTTTTGGAAATGATGAGCAATCCATTAAAACTTTGAAATGATGACCAATCAGATGGAATTCGAACTTTTTTATGCCATATTTAACTACTAAGACTTCTTTGAAGGTTGAGTGATAATGGCATTCTCCATATGTGAACTTTCCACTAGCATGTGCATAAATTTATCTTTTTTTGTTGTCATCTTCTAAAAGAATAGCTCCCCAAAATTGATCACTTGCATCTGTTTGAAGGATTCTTTTTCCTATGGAGGGAATCTGGAGATCAGGAAGATTTTTTATGCAAGTTTTGAGTTGTTCAAGAGCTTCTATTTATTCTGAGGACCATGGTGGAGGATTCTTCTTTAGAAGAGCTCTGAGAGGAGTTGTCTTCTTTGTTAAGTGATGAATAAAATCTCTGAGATAATTGATAATGCCAAGAACTTATATGATTTGTTTGACAGAAAGATTTTCTTTTGAAAATTTATCCAGTTCTGTTGCAACATTAGGACCTGGAAGATACTTTCCTTCTTTGAATCTCATTCCAAGAAAATGTATTTCTGTTTGGCCAATGATCATTTTAGTGGGTGAAAGTATAACACCATAATATCGAATAAGATTAGCAAACTGTTGAAGCAGTTTCACATGGGCTTCTATATCTGTAGAAAATAAAAGAATATCGTCAATATAAATAAGAGCGCTGGAGAGAATGGGCTCAAAGATCTTGGTCATAGCCCCTTGGAACAGTGATGGGGCTACTTTGAGTCCAAAAGGCAGGACATTCCATTGGTAGTGTTTGTTTGGAATGCAAAAGCCCGTTTTGTATCCGTCTTCTTCTTTGATTCCAAATTGCTAGAATCTAGCCTTCAAATCAAATTTTGAAAAGATTTTTGCTCCTGCCAAAAATGTAAATAATGAGGAAATCTTTGGTATATGGAATTTGTCATCTTTGAGGAAGAAATTCAAAGGCTGATAATCAATCACTAATCTCTTCTTTCCATGGACTTGTTCTGATCTCTTGCTTATATAAAAAGCTTGGCATCCCATTATGATTTTATGGGAACAATTAGACCTTAATCTTTCAATTGGTTACATTCTTCAATTGCTAATTTAAGATCAGAAGGAGTCATTCCTGGATGAGTTGCCTTTGTTGGGTTGACATCTTCATTTTGTTTTAAAGGTAAGGAGATTAAAAACACCTCATTTTTCCACAGTGGTGATGAGCATTTATGAAGAAACTCTGTATGAGACTGAGCACTGCATTCTTTTAACAAAAACTCATGAATAGTTTGAAGGTTTGGTTGAGAAACGGTTTGGCCAACAAAAAGGATGGATGGAATATTGGTGTATGGTTGAAAGTATTTCTTGAACTTAAGTCCATTGGGAAGAATTCTCAAGTCTTTCATCTTCCAATAGACATCAAAGCCAATGACAATGTCTTTTCTAGGTAAAGAAAATCTAAGAACATGTGTCCAGGTGTAACAATTTAGAAAGAATTGGATCTTTATTGGGTGTCTGGTTTTAAGGCCTGTTTTAAGTAATTCTCCATTGACTGTAGAGAAATATTCAGAATGATGTTTCTAACATTCTTTAGGCAAGGCTTTTAGGTTAAGAATGGTAGTTTTGGCTCTAGTGTTAATCAAGGCTACAAGTTTTATGGGCTTGGAATAATTGGTTGGGTAAATTTGAATAAGAAATAAAGGTATTGGATGTTTTTCATGAGTTAAGGCTATCATGTCTCTATTATCACCACCAATTAAGAACTGATCATTCCAGGACTCTGTTTCAGAGCTGGAAATTTCTGAGTCTGTCTCTTGACCCACAACAAAAATGCATTCTGGTGAAGCTTCTTCTTCTTCTGAAAAGAGAGACTTAAGATCAGCATCATTCAAGTCTACTTTAGTGATCTGTTGAATTTCTTGAATCATTTATTCAGTCTTTTTTGTTTTTGAAGGACAATTTTTTGCAAAATGACCCTTCTTCCCACAAAGGTAGCATCTGTCAGTTTTCTTTTTACCACGAAACTTTTTCTTCATGTAATACTTCCACTTCTTGAACTTAGATCTTTTTCCTTTCTTCTTCAATTTGAAGAAGTGTTTCTTCTTCTTTGGAGGACAAACACAAACATCAGCATCTTACATTTAATCTGGATATCAGGCCTATCACATGAAAGTTTTCCCAAAGGATTCTTCTTACTGTCGAGATACAGTTTAATCATCTTCCTGTAGTCACATAACTGGGTATGAGCCTGATTCATGATTTGATATAAATGTCCCATTGGCACATCTCCAACTTTGTGATTTGATTGTTGAAGAATCAAAAACATTCGAGAGGCAAGAATCTCAAGAATAGAAGCCAAAAAGGCTTGCTTTAAATTAGGATTAGTTATGCCCCCTAACGGATAAAATCTAGTAGACATATTTTGAAAATGTCTTTCTAGATCTTTTCTCTATAGTGAACAGTATTTCATATGGTAATACTCCTTTTGTGCGACTTCAAGATCATCATCCCATTTTCCTAAGAACTCATAATGTAAGAGTCCTAGAAAATCTTCTGGTGAAGTGGCATCCATTAATTAGGTCCTAGCATAAACATTCAGAGAGGCATACCAGTTTGCCAGCTTTCCCACCATTTTTGGAAGAAATGTTTCAATAACAACCCTGATCTCTGCTTCAGGAATAAGCATTTGTTCGGCTATCCATGCTCTAAACTCTAGAAATCTATTCCTGTATTGTGAAGGAGGAACATCATCCAATGTAAAGTAATTTCCAGTATTTTTCTGGAAATTTGTCTGCTGATTTGGTTACGGTGTTCTGGTCTGTCCAGATTCTTCTTTTGGATCATCAAATTCTTTAACTTGAGGTCCTCTAGAAGATGTAGCATCATCAGCCATCAATTGGTAAGGTATTTCATAATCTGAATCAGAGTCATTTTCTAAAGATTTAGAAGATGAACCTTCCTTTGAGACAGATCCAATTGAAAAGCTGGGTATGGCATTTTCAGCACACTTTTCCAAAAAGGAAGAGATGGGATTCATCATCATTTGAGGGTGTTTTGACTCTTCTGAGGATGAGGTTGGCGAGGCATTTTTGGGTGATGACTCAACATTTATTTTTTTTTGGTTTTTTAGTTTGAGAGAAATGAACTATTTTTCCTTTTTTTGCTGTTGTTTCATTAGAGGACTGTGTTTATGAGGGGATTTTCTTATGAGGATTTGAATTCTTGAAAATTTAGAGGAATATTGAAGGGAGCTGTTGGTGCAGGAAATAAAGGTTGAGTGGAAGAGGCTGTGTATGGCGAACTAGGAATTGAATAAGGGCTGTATAAAAGACCTAAAGGATTTGGAGAGAAAGATTTCAAAGAAGTTTGTGAGGACAATTCTTCTTTCTTCCTTTTAAGATCTTTTTCAAGTTGGTCAACTTGGGCTTTTAAGTTTAAAATTTATGTTTCTTTCATTTGAATGTTATTCAACGTGCCTTTATTGCTGATAATTCGCATAAGTTCCTAGTGCTTCAGATCTATTTGCCTTTGTAATTCTACATGAACTGCTTCCATTCATTTCTCAAAGGTCTATAACTTTTTATTTGCCACATTCATATGTTCAGCAACTCCATCAATCTTTTCTTCAATAAGCTTCAGTTTTTGATTTTGAGCACACGCATTCTGAGTCTGCCAGTTGACTACTGCTTTTGCAGGAGTTGTTTGTCTAGGTTTTCCATCTGCATCAATAATGTTTGACTCTAGGATAAAAGGCTGCATGGTAATTTGGTTCTTTGTTTCTTTAGTTAAAGGAGGAAAGTCTGTGGGTTGGAACATACAGATTCGGGGTAAAGGCTTTGACTTTTGAATTTCGGCTGAATTTTCTTTTCTTACCCATTTCAAAGCTTGTTTGTAACATGGAAGAGGAATTGACTTAGGTTTCGGTTGGGAAGGAGGTGTTTGAGGTTTGCAAGGTTTAGGAGGAATATTTTAAGTAGCTAGTGGTTTATTCCAAGTAAGAGGAGAATATGATATAAGATAATCATATTTTCCTGAAGGTTGTCCTAGAGTGCAAATACTTGAATCTCCATCTTCATATCTCCTTTTGAATTCCTTTTCACCATATTTTCATGGAGATTTCTTCTTTTTCTTTTTCTTCTCATCATCATCAAAGTAGGATTCAACATAGTAATCATCACAATCAAAATAATCAAAATAACAGTGACCATTACGCTTAAAAGCATAAATTGGTCTCTCAGAATTATCAAAAGAGGCTACAGGAATGTTATCTTCTGGATCCCAAGGGTTGATTATGAACTGGGAATTACAAATTGTAGGAGTCTCTTATTTTTGCCTAAAGACTGTATCAACGGATCCATCAGATCTTTTGATATGCACTGGGTCTATACCTTGAATTGGCTCTACTGTCTCATGCAACTTCTCATAATTTGTGATCCATTTTTCTGGGAATAATTTTAACAAATCATTCCTAGAGAGTTATTTAGGAGTATGGATACACTTGGGAGTATTATGAGAGTCTGATTTTATGAACAAAGCATCATTTTGGACACAGGGTAGTGACAAGTTGATAGCATGATTTTGGAGACGGTAGACAATTTGGTAGTGAAGGGTGGCTACTTTGGCTATGGAAATTTGTTCAGTACCAAGGATTTGGAGTTGGACTTTTAAAGTTGTCAAGGCATAAGGATCAGAAAGGGCAAGATTATAATTTGGGAAAAATGTAAAGAATATTGAGCCAGCATTTAAGGATGTCTCTACAGTCCCAATTACAGCATGTTGACACTGCTTATATCTAGAATCCAAAAGAGAGATCCTAGAGAAGACAGGTTACCCTGCTCTGCCATGGTAGGAGAGTCCTAACCTTATAGCTCCAAAGTGGATATAAGTGTATCCCTGATTAAGCCAAGTTCTCAGAAATTCTGGAGGAATTTCTAAGGTCACAAACTGTTCTGTCTGAGAGGCTGGTATGTGATGTTGATCAAAATTGGAGGCTTGAACATATTCTTTTATAGAAGAAGTGGGTCGGTTTACAAGAGCTTTGAAAGATTGTTTCTAGTTTATTTTGGTTTTTGAAAAGGCATTATAAGGGTTCAATAAGGGAAACTTTGATTCCTCAATCTTTTGGTCTTCAGGAAGGTAGGTAAACTCATACAAGTAATCGGTCTTTTTCTGGGTGGTTTGATTGTTAGGAGGTGATAGGGTAACAGCAACAGGCTTAGTTGGCACGTATTTATAATCACATATTACAGAGGGGGTGGAAGAAGGAACAGAAGAACTTTCTGGTTCAGTCATGTTTAAGAACTCCTTCTCTTTTAATCTTCATATTAATTATAACAATTCCACCTTATGCAAAAACAAGGCTCTGATACCAATTTTCCAAAGCTCCATTAAAATTATATTTCATAGCTATATAGATTATATTATGGACTAGCCAAAGCCGTACTTACAACATCACACAACCAACTAAAATTAATAATAACCCATAAAAACACTAAATCAACAAATTTTATAATTAAATAAATTAATTTACAAAAATTAATTAAATAATAATAAAATATTCAAAAATTCATAAAAATTAAAATATATTCCAAAAATTCGAAAACCCTAAAGCTCCATAAATTAAAAATCATCAAAACTTAAGAAAATAAAGATTAAAGCCTAAACTAAGCTTGGATTCATGCTCACCGGAGCTAGGGGAGTCGATAGACACCAGAATCATGAAGAATGGTGGTCGGACGAAGAAGGTTGGCCGAAAATGGAAGGTTTTGGCCACTTTTGATTTTAGGGAGCTATCGGAGCCTGAGAAGAGGGAGAGGGGTGGTGGAGCAGCTGGAGGTGATGGTGCAACTGGATGCCAGAGAGGCACAATGCCGGTGAGGGATCGGGACTCGCGGGAGGTAGGAGATGGTGAATATTGTTTTTACATGAATGTATGTATGTGTTTATGTTTGTTTGCTATGTTTTGTATGTATATATTATATATATTATATATTAACTTTATAATATAATAATAAAACTTTATGTAAAAAAAATACCCACCACATAATAAATAAATACATACATACATACATATATACATATATACATACATATATATATGTCTAGTACCTTTAAAATTTTCACTTTAATTGAATAACCATAAATAAAGTTATAGAGGTCACTTTACAAGTAGCTCAATTTCTCTAACAAACTAAGCAATAAAAAGTTCTACTATATTAAGCCTTTTTAAAGGCTTATTATGCTCTAGATTAAAACTAAAAAATTTTAGAGGACTCTTTCAATTTTCTATGACATCAAAGAATATTCAATTTGAAGCTTTCTAACTTAAAATATGACCAAAACATATAGACTATAAAACCAGAATTGTAGAACTCAAGAATTGCTGCATATAAACCTAATCCAAATCAACCAAAATAATAGAATTACTCACCAAAGGCTTAGGGATGAAAATTATAGCCTAAAAAATATTTTTGATCATTAAATTTCACTTGCAAATCAAGCCTAAATTTGGAGACTTCAAGTAGCCCTTCTTTTCTCTCATTTTCTCATTTTCTCTTCTCTTTTGTTTAACACATATGGATGCCTAAAGAAGACCACAAATTTTGGAGAAGGTTCTAGATTTTATTGTAAAATATCCATTAAAGCCCTTAATGAAATGCTAGAATCAACTATTAACCTTCAAACTTCCAATTGTTCATTCTAGGATGACTATTTATTTCAATTGAGTCCTCATCTCTTGCTAACATTTATTTTCTTATCCTTTACTTCATAACAACTTCATATCCCTTTTTTTCTCAAAATTTCACTCATTTTAAGTGTTATCAAAATTCAAAAATTCCCACTCCTTAACTGAGTACAAGTCATGGTTTGATTCGATACTCGAACCTATCTAAACTTAACACCTGACATCCAATTGAGGGTACAGGTGTTACAATTCTTCCCCCAAAAAATAATTTCATCCTCGAAATTTGATGCATTCTCACTACACTTATCTTAAAATGGGGATTCCCAATGTTGGATATTGTCATCTCATTTCCTTTCTTAGGTTGATTCCTGTATAACACTTTAACTATGAAAATCATTTTATTTCACACTACATTATAATCCCTAATTATGAAGTCCTTATACACATTTAGACATGCTACATGTTACATGCTATATGATTCCCTAAAGTAATATAGACAATTATCACTTCCAAAAATTATTCTTTATAAGGTTTGATAACATCTGCAATTCTAAAGTCTTAACCATAGTTATCACCATGATCTTTACCAACCATGATATTTACCAATGAATTAACCCTACTTTTGTTGATCCCTACTTCTAAATAAGTCAATTTTAACAATAAACCATACAATGATATGTCCATGAACATTGACTGTATAATACTTCAAAATTCTTAATCATTAGAATATTAAATCATCAACTATTGTCCATAGAATTTCTATATTCATTAATGTCTCTAGAGTCCATCGAACTTAGGCTCTAAGGGAGACATCTAGACTTGGCCTTTTCTTTAAACACATAGGTAATTGTTTCGGTAATAACAACAAGGTTTATAGCCTATGACTCTAGCTCAAGATTAGTGCTACCACTAGACTTAACCTTATTTCTACCCTATTGGCCAATAACTTGCTCTTGTCAAGGGCATTTGTCTTATCCTCTCCTTGGTGGCGTAATTTAAAAAAAATAACAATTCAAATATAAATATCATTAATTAAAAGACCATTTTCAAAATATGGAATTTACAAATAAATAAAGAATGTAAAGAATATGTATTTGAAATTTTTTTATAGAAAATCAAAACTTAATACTATGTAAGTAAGGAAGTGGGTAACCAAAGCTCTAATAGTATGTGATTGGATTAGGACTAGCTTACGTGGGGATTTATGCAAAGGGTAGCACTTTAGAGAATGTTATTGATAAGGCTTAACAGAGGTGACACATAAGGAAAAGTACAATCCCAAACCCTTATATGAGTGGATTTGGCAGGGCAGCTAGTGTTTATGAGACTCCGTAGCTAGTGTTTCAAATGGGTAGTATTGGTGTTGAGACTATTGGTACCTCATAACAGGGCTACAAAGGTCATTATGGGCATAAGAGTGGGAGACGAGGCCAACGAAGTGGTAGATCTATGAGATTTGGGCATGGGGCCAGTAGTAGTAGCAGTGACCAAAGTTCTGGGTATGGTAATATAGGCTCAGGCCTAGTGCATGTTCTAACTATGGCTAGGTACATGAAGGCCCTTGTTACTTACTATTAAAAGCATGCTTTAAATGTGGGCAGGTTGAACATTTTGCTAGATCATGCCCGAATTTTGGTTATCAACAGGCATACCCGCAGGGTTCATTTGCTATAGTTACTCAACCAATATAGTAGATTCCCTATTTTCATACACTAATGTATCCTTAATAGAATGGTATTCAATTTGTGGGCTAGTAGGGCCATAATACAAGAGGTAGACATGGAGGGAGACTTGGTGGTAGAGCATTTATGCAGCCATCTACTTCATAATAGGTAGGCTATGGGCAGGCCAGAGTGTTTACATTGACTCCCCAGGGTGCTCAAGCATCTAATGCAATTGTGGCAGTTACTCTTCTGGTATGTTATTTTGATGCTAGAATTTTATTTGATCCTGGTGGATTACATTCTTTTGTATCTCTTATTTTTGCTTTAAGAATGGGATTGCAACAATCAAAGTTATTAATTCCATTATCTGTAGCAACTCCCCTCAGTGATGAGTTAGAAATGGATATAGTTTTTCCATCTTGTCCAATGTTAGTGGAAGGTAGATAGTTGCCTGCAAATCTAGTTTTGCTAGATGTGATAGATTTTGATGTAATTATTGGAATGGATTAGTTAGCTTAACATTATGCTACTTTGCATTATTAGGAGAAGGAATTAATTTTCAAAATCCTAAATGACGTGGAATTTCAATTTAGAGGCCATAAGAGTTCAAGGCCTCAGAATCTCATTTCTACAATCACAGCCAGAAAGATGCTTAGAAGGGGTTGTTAAGGCTACTTGGTTGTGATCAAAGATTTAAAGGCAGATAAAGGGGCAGTTGAGAATGTGCCAGTTGCGTATGAATTTTTGGATGTCTATCATACTAGGTTTGCCACCGAAAAGAGAGATAGAATTTTGTATCGATGTTGTACTTGGTATAAATCCTATATCTATTGCACTTTATAGAATGGCACTCGCAAAATTAAAAGAGCTTAAAGAACAATTGCAAGAGTTGCTTGATAAGGGTTTTATCAGACCCATAACATCTCCTTAGGGTGTACTAATGCTATGTGTGAAGAAAAAAGATGGTAGTCTTTAACTTTGTTTCAACTATAAATAGTTAAACAAAGTCACCATCATGAATAAGTATCCTCTTTTGAGCATTGATGATTTGTTTGATCAGCTTTAAAGAGCTCTATAAGCACCCAATTTCGATGCAGTTGCGCATAATGTGACAAAAGCCCTTATGATGAAAAATTAATCTAGAAATTGATCTCTAGTGCTGAAATTTAAGATTTCAAGGACTAAATTGTAGTGTTTTTTTACCTAATTGCAAAATCTTGAATCTAGAAATGTTTTTTTTAATTTTTAATTTTTTAAGACTGCTGAAAAAATTGCCAGTCAGCATTTAGCTAATGCCGACCAGCATTGGCCTAATGACAATCGGCATTATGGTACATTCACATTTTTTTCAATATTTTACGTCATTTTTTAGTATTTTCCTGTTTTCTATTTGGTCCAAATTAATTTATTTTAATAAAGAAATTATTTTTAATATTTTTCATTTACAGTACGCGTCCATTACTTGTATTTTCTCTTTTTAAAATCCTTTTATCCTAATTTTTTATTTTGAAAAAAATAGAACTCCTTTATCCTTCTTCTCTTGTGATTATGCAAGAGGTTAGCAGTGTTGTGATCATACGACAGTTGTTAGCTAAGGATAAAAGGAAAGGAAAGTGACAGAGAGAGGATGGTTCTAGAGAGGCTAGGGTTTTCAAGAAAAGTTTAAGAAAAAAATGAGACAAATTAACACAAAAAAAAAAAACCTTTCTACTGCATATTTTAAAGAAACCTTTTCAAAAGGAAGAAAATACATTCTTTATTTTTCTTAAATCCAGGAAATCAAGAAGAAAAGTAATAGAGTCAATCTTAAAATGATGAATAATCTTAATTTGAGGGGTATTCAAATAACATCTACACAATATTCTTAATTTTTATTCCCTTATTTCTTTCTTTTTTTATTTTTTTTCTTTGATTTAATTCTTTCTTTTTTTATTTTCTTATGTAATCAATACTAATTTGTTTCTTTTGTTTCTACATTTTGTTTTTATTTTGATTTTGGCTTGAGATAGGTATAACTAGAATACTACATAAGGGCAAATGAATAAACAGAAGATCTGTAGAATGTCATGGATTAGAACCTGTAATATTTTAATATAGGTTTTTAGGGTTCTACTTTTTATTTTATTTATTTTTATTGGGTTTGTATATAATTTCCTATTTTTTTTATTCACGTAGGAATTGTAATAACCCCAATAGTGGGAATAGTAATTATTTGCTTTTGTGTTCTTAAAATTAATTAGTAATTAGGGTTTCACTTGGTAAAACCTAATAAAATCAATGATGGCAGTATATTAATTTTAGGATTACATGAAATTGAATTAGGGTTTCTTAGAAAAATCATGTAAAAATTGTTGTTTTGATTTATTTTTGGTATGTTTGTTGAATTGGGTTTTGTTTTTGGTTTTCATGCCTTTTGGGCCCCAAGCCCACGTTAGGTCTAAACCCACTTAATCAATGGACTTAAATTGGCTTTAGGGTTTAAATTAATTAAAACCAATGTAGGCCTATTTTAGGTTAATTAGATTTAGGCTCATTTTAATTAATAAAATTAATTTAGATTTAACCCAGCCTAATAAAGCATTTTTAGTTCTTTTAAAATTAATTTAGACTTTAAACCCATTTTCTAGTTAATTAAAATTTATTTAGATTTAGATCAGCCCATTTAATTTTATTACTTTTAAAATAAGTAGACTTAGGCCCACATTTCACTTAAAATAAAATCAAGTTAGACTCTAGCCCACTAATTCAACTTTTCCTTTAAAATTTTATAAACTTAAGCCCATTTCCTTAGATAAGTTAAAACAAATAGACTTAGGTTCACTAAAATTGATAAAAATGTAGGTCCTTTGTTAGCCCACTTCACTTGTAAATAAAATGTAGAATGAGCTAACTTCTAAATAAAATTAATTTAGTTTAGACTTAGGGATGTTACACCTTGTATGAATGCTTTTTTTATATGTGATTTTATGATTAGTTGACTTAGGGTTAGATGGATGTTCAAATTAGGGTTTAATAAAATTGCATGTAATTAGAGAATGAAGTAATAATTCATAAAGTAATCCTAAATGAACACGAGACTAAGAGAAGTTAGTATTCCGTTCCTTGAATTTTCTAGTTGTGGTGCTAGCTTTCTTTTAGAGAATTGAGTACCACCAAAGCAATTTATCCCAGTTATTGCCTTGGGTGGAGACTCCTCATCTCCACGCTATGTCTTTGTGATATAGTAGTGTGTTCCCTAGGGCCCTGAGCCCAATTACTAAAATCTTGGGTGCACGCTAAACCCCATCGTCTATAATGGCAACTCCACTAGGGATAAAAGATATTGATTCTACTTATGTTCTTTAGGATCATTTTATTAAATTATTATTTGATTCTTGCATTTATTCTGCATGTCCCTATTTACCCGATGGCATTGGTTTATGATTCCATGATTCCACTAGCTTTATGGGGTTGTAGATTGGCTAACCATCACTCTTAGCCTTAACTTGGATCAATAGAGATTGTCAGGCTCATCTGACCAGAGCCTGTAACCCAAGTCCTAAAAGGGGGTAGTATTCTCTTAAGTTGGTAAAGGATGTCGGGCCCCTTTGACTTGGCCTATGATTCAAGTCCATAATGGAGGGCATCTTGCTAAGGGAACCTTGACTTCTCACCAAACTCTAACCATATATAATGGCTTAGTGATTTCCCATAAGATTTACCCAAATTGCTTGTATGTTTGTTTGCCATGAGGTATTTCTATTTATAAAAGCCCAAACCCATACTTTTGAAACTCACTTGGGGTGATAAAGCTCAGGCTAGACCTTTATACCTGGAAATGTTATTTTTATGCCTTTACTGTTTTGAGAGAGACTTGGCATACGTGTCAGTCCCTGATATCCCTTATTAATATTAAGGCCAAGATAAAAAATCCTAGGAAAAGAAACTCACCATTGAATACGTGTGTGGGAGGAATAAGGTTGGAAGGTTTATGCATGCATGTTGCCTATTGATTGTTTCCTGATACTTGTTATGTGCTATTTGATTACTTGTTACTTGATGCATAGCACGTGCATCATGCATACATGCACTTCATCCATCATACTAACACCTTATTTTGCAGCCATCATAGATACATTGAGGTCTTCTCATATTTGGGGATGAAAAGCTGGCAGACAAAGAAGAATGAGTCAGAGTTGTCAAACCTTAGCAAAGGAAATCCTGAACAGACTGGATATACTGGAGAGAAGTCTTATCAACTCGCTCTATTTGGAAGCTGAACCAACCCAAAATGAGCCCATAGAAATGGAATAGCAACAAGGAGGGAATTGGACCTTAGAAGACATCAAAGGAGTTCTGATGGATTACATGAGAGCTATGATGCAGAATGAATTAAGACAAGCCCTAGCTACACTGATGCTACCTACTGCTGCTGCTATCCTACCTGCTGTAGATGCTCCAACTACTGCTAATAATGTTAGGGGGCAACATGTTGCTAGAAATCCATCTGTCATTGATATGAAGGTGGAAGATGTTGAGAATTACCTAATAGGACAAACCAAGAGAGAATCACTAGAATTAGTGCAAGACCATGAGTTCAAGCAGATGCAGGCGTTGACCCAGAAGATGTCCAAGATGGAAGAGCTAATCAGGAGACAAGGCATAGGGTATTCATTTAACTTTAAAGACATACTGCATATAAAAGATGATAAGCTGCCTGACAAGTTTAAAATGCCATAATTACAGAAATTTGATGGAAGAGGAGATTCGAGGATTCATCATAGCCAGTACATAACAACCATGAGTATCAATAAAGCACCATTAGTAGTGATTACTAGGTTATTTGTGTTATCCTTACAAGGAATGGCTGTAAACTGGTATCATGGGCTAGAAATATCTGTGGGAACTAACTGGAAAGAACTATATACTGCCTTTTTAAAATAGTATGATTATAATACTAGATTGGAAGTGTCCATCAGAGATCTAGAACTGACAAAGTAGAAACCCAATGAGTCTTTTTCTGATTTCTTGACTCATTTTATGAATAAAGTAGGGCTGATAAAGAGTAAGTTGGCTGAGAAGGATCGAGTTAGGATGATAGTTCGAAATGTGTCACTTAATCTGGTTGAGAGGTTGCAGATGACGAACCCTAAAACTTTCATAGACCTATATGATGATGGTCTGCAAGCAGAAGAGATTGAGAATGACAAAAAAAGAAACTCTAGAGGCATTAGAACCCAAAACTACCCAACTGGGGGCATATAATAGGGAAGTACTAGCCGAGTTGTGGAGGTGCATGCAGTTCAGCAACCTCGGAGATTCTCCAACTTCAACCAACCACTCTCTAAAGTCTTAGAATGGTTGGTCCAGAGAGGCTTACTCCGACCCTTAACCTTTTCCAAACCACCTAACCTGAATGTCCCAGGCTACAACCCCAATAACTACTGCAAGTTTCACCAAGTAGTTGGCCACTCCACAGGCACCTGTATTCACCTTAAACACAAGATCCAAAACCTAATAGACTCCAGAAAAATCACAAACCCTAAAATATCCAACTCTAACCCAAACATTATAAATAATCCTTTCCTTGACTGCTGAAATGTCCCACCACCGGCTACCATGATGATTAACTCAGGAATGAGCAAAGAAGAAGTGCTAAACTCCTTTGAAAACCTAAACCCTATAACTAATGGAGAGTCTCCTGATGCCTCTAAAGGAGTTGAGGATTTGCTGGGGCAGCCTTTAAGGAAATTTGACTATAAAATGTTCTATTCCAAACTGCCCTCTGCAGATATCCCAATCGAGTCAATTATGCCCTCAGGATGGGGCGATGAGTTTAATGACAAGAAAGAATCCAAAACCCTAGAACATCTAGGAGTTGATGATTTATTAGGGCAGCCTTCAGGGAAATTTAATTATAGAATGTTATATTCCAAGCCTGCTTCCAATGATATACCTCTTGAGGAGGTTATGCCTTCAAGATGGGGTGATGAATTTGGTGGTGGGCCGGCAAAAAAAGAGAAGGAATCTCTGACCCTTGAACAGGGGATTGAGGAATTACTGAGAGCATATTTAGGAAAACTTAGCAAGAAGGGAAAGGAAATATGCATAGTAGAAGTATCAAAGGACGAAAAAATGGACAGAATCATAGGAGTTATAGACATCTGGTATGACTCTGATGAAGTGGGTCCCACTGGTCCGGATGTGTGGAACAATGACCCCACAATGAATCATGTCACTAGAAGTGGGAGGAATTATAAGCCAGCAGAGAAGAAGATTGAGAGAGTTACAGAAAGAGAAGAGATAGATGATGCATAAACAAAAGAAAGGGAAAAGGAAGATCTGATTTTGGAACAACTGAAGAAGGCTAAGGCAAATGTCAGTATTTAGGAACTACTGATGCACTCAGGTAGCCATAAAAGAGCTCTAATGAAAGCTCTGTCAAACATGAACAATGAAACAACAACCACACCTGAGGCTATGGTAGCAAAGGTTACAAAAAAGAAACACGGGCTGATAACCTTCTCAGATTATGACCTGCCTTTGGAAGGAAGAAATCATAACAAGGCATTATTTATCCCAGCTGAAGTAAAAGGGAAAAGAACCAACTTTGCAATGGTTGATGATGGTTCTACTATCAATTTGTGTCTGTTAAAGATTCTACCTAATTTGGGTCTGAAAGCTAATGACCTGACAAGTTCAAACCTTTTAATCAGGGCCAATGATGACAATACTAGGAATGTAGAAGGAACATTCTAAGCCTTCGTTAAAATAGGACTTATGGAGTCAACTGTGGAGTTTACCATATTAGACATTCTTGTTACCTACGCTTTACTATTAGGTAGGTTATGTTCTAGGAGTATCCTTGACTGTGCACTAGAAGATAAAATTCCCTCTGAAGGAGATGTTATGACTATAGAAGTTGGAACCAATGCAACTGTGGCAACCATACTGGAAAAAAAGAAGCAAGTATATGTTCCACTTGGTTTCCAAGTTGCTGGAATATTCATTGGGATAGAAATGGATCATAGGGTTACAAAATGATGAAGAGCATGAATTATTGACCCGGACGAGGGTTGGGAAAGAATGAGCAAGGAAGTCCCAAGCTCTTAGATTTTAAGACCCAGGATGACATAAAAGGATTAGGATGTATTGAGATAGGACCTACCAGTAGAAGGGTGCAAAAGAAGGAGAAGGCAAAAGAAACTAACCCTTGGGAATAATTAGGCCATTGAGCACTTCATTAAGCTAGGGGAGGGCAAATACTATTCAGGCACAAGGAATTTATCAATGTGGCTAGAAAGGATATCCTTGGATTTAAAATCTTTTAAAGAACCGATTGTGGAGAATCTAGTAGTAGGCAACAAGGAGGAAGTTATGAAGCAAGCAGTTGAGAGGATGGGTGATACTACTATTGAGGAGCTGCTGTGTCTGCCACCTGAAGAGGAGCCACCCTAGGATTTAGCCACCATTATTAGTGATAACTTTACTAATGTTTTTTTATGAAGAAACTGATGTAATAACATCCAGTCTTTATGAGGATGAAGATGTTTTTTTTCCTATGGTCAATGATATGAACATTGGTTTTGCTTACTTGTGTAATGTGCATCCTGATAGTTTTGTGCATTATAATTTTGATCATTCATGCATGTTTGACATTAATTCAATTCAATTTGATTCATTTAATATGGGCATGAATGATAATCCAAAGAACATTTCTATATCACATGATGTAACTCCTGAAGAGAGGGAGAATTTTAAAAGAATATTAATAAAGATAAAAGTAGATAAGGACATTGTAGAGCATCACATTCCAACTCATCCAAGGATAAAACCAGTTAAATAGAAATTGCATAGGCTGAGACTAGAATGGACTGAAAAGATAAGAGAAGAAATTGCTAAATAAATTCAGGCCAACTTTTAGAGGTATTAGATTATCCCCAATGGCTAGCAAATACAGTCTTGGTACCTAAGAAAGATGGTAAGGTGAAAATGTATATTGATTTTAGGGATTTAAATAAAGCACATTCAAAGGATAACTTCCTTTTACCTCACATCGATGTGATAGTGGATAGTGCGGCATCAAGTGCGATGTACTCCTTCATGGTTGGGTTCTCTGGGTATAATCAAATAATGATGGCATTTATGGATAAGATCAAAATAGCTTTCATTATAGAATGAGGGATGTATTACTACAAGGTTATGCCTTTTGGGTTGAAGAATGCAGGTGCAATATGGAATGATGACTATCAAAGGGCCTTTGATAAGATAAAAGAGTATCTCACTAATCCACCTGTACTTAAACCACCAAGGCTAGGTAAACCCTTGATCTTATATCTAACTCTAGAAGAAAAGGCAATGCGGCCAATGTTAGCACAAGAAGGACTGGATGGGGTAGAGCATGCAGTGTATTACCTTAGTAAGAAGTTCCTGTCGTATGAAGAAAAATATAATTTGGTGGAGAAGACATGTTTGATAATGATTTGGGCAATAAGGAAATTGAGACATTACTTTCAATCTTATAGGGTTCAAGCCATTTCAAAAATAGACCCCCTAAGATACTTACTGCAGGCACTTGCTCTGACCAGAAGGATGTCTCGATGGCTCATTCTCCTGACTAAATTTGGTATAGAGTACATTGCCATGAAGGTTATTAAGGGAAGGACAGTAGCAGAATTCCTAGCTCAAAATGCAGTAAAGGATGATGAACAGTGGAGCCTAGAATTCCTATATGAGAATCTAGCAATTGTAGAGCATCAGGAATGGAAGATTTATTTTAATGGTACAGTAAACAACAAAGGAGCCAAGTTAGGAGTGATCCTTCTCACACCAGAGGGAGAAACCATACCAATGGCCAAGAAGTTGGATTTTAAAGTAACTAATAATATGGTTGAGTACGAAGTGTGCATTCATGGAGTGGAAGCGACGATGGCAGCTGGAGCAAAGGAGTTGTTAGTATACAAGGATTCTATGTTGGTTATTAGCCAGGCTAATGAGGAATGGGAAGTGAAAGAGGAAAAGCTAAAACCCTAAGTCTGCTATTTGAAAGCTTTAATAAAGAATTTCACTAAGTGACATTTTATCCATCTATCAAGAGATGACAATCAGATGGCAGATGCACTGGCAACACTCTCTTCAATGTGGGATAGTGTAACTAGGATGACTATGAGGCCATTAGTGATTATGAAATCGAAGGCTCCGTGTTATGGGGGTGAGTAGATTATAGGGATTTAGATATGGCCTCAAGAGAAGCCATAATTTTATGATGCTTAGAGGTTCATTGAGGAAGGAAAATATCCAGATGAGGCCACTTCAAAAGAAAATATGCCCTGCATGTTCTTGCATGTAATTTTGCAAGTCACAATGGGGTGTTGTATAAGAGAATGTTGAATAGAATGCAGCTCAAATGTCTCAAGAAAGATGAAGTGGAAGAGGTGATGAAAGAGGTTCATGTAGGAGCTTGTGGTTCTCATATAAATGGGATAATCCTAGTAAAAAAGATAATTAGACAAGGGTACTACTGGATGAGCATGGAAAAGGATTGTATTTTAACAATGAGACAATGCCATCAATGTCAAATCTATGGGAACCTCAACCACCTTCCTCCAACGGTGCTAAATAGTTTATCATCTCCTTAGCCTTTTGTGGCTTGGGGGATTAATATCATAGGAGAAATAAGGCCAACAACGTCGAATGAGCATAAGTACATAGTCGTGGCAATTGATTACTTCTCTAAATGGGTAGAGGTTGAATCTTTTAATGCTCTAAAGGCAAAACATATGGCCCAATTTATTGAGAAGAATCTCATTTGCAGGTATGGGATTCCATATCATGTAGTGATAGACAATGGGGTTCAGTTTCAAACAGAAAAAATAGAGTTATTGCAGAAGTATAGGATTGAGCATCATAAGTCTTCACCATATCAACCTCAGGCTAATGGAGCAGTGGAAGCAGAAAATAAAAATATCAAGAAAATCCCCTCTAAGATGGTCAAAAGTTACAAGGATTGGTCTGAGTTTCTTCCTTTTGCCTTATGGGGATACAGAACTATAGCCAGAACTGCCATAAGCCAAACTCCATTCTCCTTGGTATACGACTGTAAAGCAGTTTTGTTAATAAAAACTGAGATCAAGTATCTAAGAGTAGTTATGGAGGCCAAAATGCCAGAGAGTGAATGGACACGAAAAAGATATGATTATATGGTGTCTCTTTACAAAAAGAGGATGAATGCTTTGTTTCATACCTAGATATACCATAAGAGGATAGCAAGGGTATTTAATAAGAAGGTGAAGCTGGGGAAAATAAAAGTTGGGGATATGGTACTACAATAATCCAGAGCAGTGGTGTTCAATCTAAGAGGAAAGTTCAGACCAAACTAGGAAGAACCATACGTAGTCAAGTCAGTTTTGCCAAAGGGAGCCACTAAGATATCTAATCTTGAAGGGATTGAGTTCATGGAGCCTATTAATCTAGATCGCCTAAAGAAATACTACCTATAAAAAATGAATAAAATTAGTATAAAGAATATAAAAGTCCGCTGACTAGAAAACCTGAAAAGGCTAGTCAAACAAAAATTAGGACATTCCCATTGTTAAGAAAACCCGCAAGGACTGGTAGGCAAAAATTAAGGAATAAAATAAAAGAGGTCCTGTTGATTAGAAAACTTGCAAAGGGCTAGTCAAGCAAAAATTAAGGAAATAAATGTGAGCAAAAAATATTCAGTTAGAAAATCCGAAAGGATTAGCTGATAACAGAAGTTATATAATGTGATGTAGCAAATGTACTCATTTTTGCCCTAATTAATGAATCTTATTGAAATTGAAATTTTGTTATGAAATTGCATGCTTTATCTTATTTATAATACATAAACACTAGAAAGGAAAACAGAACATAAAAGATTAAGACTAGCTCTATGAGACCATTTTATTTTAGTGGTGCCTATGTTTCTTCTTTTTAAACTCATCATGTAAAGCTTGAATCCTCTTGTCTTTAGAAAATCTAGGTGGCTTTGTAGCCTGTATCACAACCTAGATATGGAAAAGAAAAAAATAATAAGCCGCTAAATTGAAAACCCGAAAGGGCGGCTTAGGCAAATAATAATAATAATAATAATAATAATAATATTAAATAAATAAATAAAATTCACTTAGGATCATCTATTCATCCGAGACTAATTTTAGGAAAGGGAAGTTTGAAATAGAGCAGTCCTAATTACAAATCAGAGATGAAAATAGCCTGGAATCAATCATCTCAAACTCCAGAGTTAGGCTATAGGCTCCATCCTCTACTAGGATCATCACAGTGATAGGTATCTAGAGGTATAACAGATGAAGTACCAACACTGTAGGGGTCAAGGCCTGAGTAAGTAAGCCACCGGCGAAGCATCTCAATCTCCCGCTCCAGATCCCGTGAATAACTCTACACTTATAGGAAGCATTATATCATATGCATTCTATGCACACCATGCATACATTTGCATAATAAGTGTATATACTTACTTGCTAACTATTTGTAACCTGCATGGTAAATAACCTTCAAGACGAGGCAAGTCTACGCAAATACTCTACCTGTGTCTGAGGGACCTATTTTGTAAAGTTGTATTAACATCAATACCAAGTGTACAGGTAATAAAAGAAATAAGTCAGACAAACTCACATAAGAATTATCTACTGAAGAAAAGATGGGGAGTTGAACATCACCGAAATCTATCTGCTGCTCAACGAAAGTTTGAATAGCAGGAGCCCAATAGAGCATAGATCTATCAAGAAGGGAAACATCGCCAAAAATAGTGCTAGTAAAAGCTCCCTCAAGGCTAGTCCTAACATACTGAGTGCGTTGTGCACTGCTAGGACTAGACCCGGGGACCTCAGGTGCAATCTCAGGCTCAAGAGCAACCTCAAACCCTTGATCAGCCCCAGCCACCTCGTTCATCACTTCATCAGCAGGGGAGCGAACCTCCTTAATTTATAAAAAGCAAACTATGAGAAAAGAATAAGTGATTGGAGAGTTCTAGGAAAGAAATGATTAGAAGTTACCTCAGCTTGATCAATAAGAACCTGCTCCAAGAGGGTCTCACGGATGAACTACCGATAATGGCGAGATCACTAAAGAAAAATAGTGGCATCATATCCTTATAATGCCTCTCTCAGCTCTTAGCCTATTAGATGAGAATTGTGAAGCATCAAGCAGGGGATATCAATAGGAATATGGCATCGTAAAGGTCCAGAGCACCACTGGTATACCCGCTGTCCCAAATACCACATCCGATGACCATAACTAAAGAGCATAACCCTCATCTCCTCAAGTCGTACTATGACATCCATAAAATCATAAAGCTGGACATCATCAGCTACCTCCAGCCAATCAGAATAAATATGCAAAATTAGGATTAATTAAGCTTAACTTTTCTTAATTCATAAAGTATTAACGATTTTATTTTCTTACTAGGTCCCACTCGATGGTGTTTAGCTAATCGCGGTAGGTCTATAGAGTATTCCTGACACTTGCTAGATGAGAGGAGCTCTATCTCTACATTAAGGGGAGACTCTTATTAGAGCTGATAGCCTCAAAGCCACGAATTATCCCAATCTCTATGCTCCAAACCTGAAAGAGAGAATAAGTCAATAAAAAGAAAGAAAAGGAAAAGAGAGGAAGAGAAATGAAAATGGGACAGACTCATATCCAGGGCATGCCAGAAGCCACACATGGTGACAACACTTCTATAAACAATGTCCAATCTGTAATACAAATAAGCCAACGCTATAGATCCCCAGTCGAGGGTGATAACTCAGTCTATGTCTCGAAGAAGGCCGAGAAGGGCAATACTGACCTCATGACCAATCTCGCAAAAGAGGGTCATGCCAAGCAAGATCAGGAGGAAGCACCTTGCTTTATTAGCAATATGATGAGGTGTGGTTGTGGGAAGACGTATGAATCCCTCGACTAATAATGAAAAAACAACGTTCTTTCAGTTCTTCCATGCCAGGACAAATCCAATCAAATCTCGCACATACTAACTTTATGCATGCTCAAGAAGATTATAATAACTGATATCAAAAGAAATGGGAGTCCCTAAGAAGGTAATCCTGGTGATCGTAGAAAAACTCATAGGCGAAATAGTCAACTCGCCTACACTAGTATGGAACGTATAGGTGGTGTCCATCCACCGTTTAAATAGTGCAAATAAAGAATAGTGATCAGACCTCCCTTAAGAAGTTAGAAGCCCAGTGATAAAACGTTTGAACTTGGAAGCCCAGACTAGCTGTGTAACATCCCCCGATAGCTCGTGGAATAATTCACGAGTTATGAAAAATAGCCTGTGAACTTCATCGACCATTGGGAGTATTTCGACAACAAATGAGCATAATAATAAATAAATATTCCTTAAAAAAATGAAAAATGCACCGAACCAGCCGGTTCAGTTTTGAACTAAACCACTGGCTTGGTTTAAATTAGATCGATCAGCATTCCAGCAATGTCGGTCAACGGTTATTCAATGCAAATCAGCATTTCTCGATTCGGTCGATAATTCGAACTCCTGACCCAACACCCAGTCGACTATTCACCTAAAACTCAATATTTTCGGGTTTAATTTTTAAATTTTCATGCATTTTTTTAGTGATTTTTAATCAAATTTCAATAATATATACACTAATTTACATTCTGAAATTAATTTTAATTACTAATTGTATGAATAAATTTTTACAGGAATAAACAAAAGTGGGAAATGTTACCTCATTACCGACATCTGTGCACCTATGAAAATGAAGGTGAATCAAAGGAAGCACAGTAGAACCTTCTTAAAGTCCAAGGTTATTTTGAGGAAAATGGAGAGGTTCAATGGTGGATCAGCTGGAATCTCTACTCCTCTGTGTAGCTTATATTGTGGGTTAGCCAAAGGATTCGACAGAATGTGAATTGGACTTCGGATGAGCAAGAAATCAAAATAAGAAAATCAAAGAAAACAAGGAAAGAAATGGAGAGGGAAATGAAAGAATTGCATCAAAAATAAAGAGGGAAGCTTCTTATAAATGGAAAATATCCATTTTGGTCCTTTGACTATACATGCATTGAAAATCAAGTTTTTCATTGCAATTTCATCCATAATTGCACTTTAGTTAGGATTTAATTCCTAAATAATTCATTTAACTCATGTCATCAATCAATTAATTGTGTCTGTATTTATTCTAAATTGTCTGTCAAGGATAGAATATAGAATATTATAGAATTCAACTTTGAATTTCTATATGCATCATTCCAATGTCAAAATTCATTTCATGTTACACAGTAGCCATAGTGATGTCGCTAGACATCCCACAGGGATTATAGCAGATTGCACATTGCTAGACGTTCCAAGGAACTACAATACCATTTTCAAAGCTCGCTAGACGTCCAATAAGGAATATAGTGACGGTCATCGCATTCATTTTGTTAAACGTCCATAGGAAATACAATGAAATTCATTATCATTAGACATCCTAAAGGGAATATAGTGCAATTTACTAAACACTACACAATAGTTATAGTATCATTGCTAGACGTTCCATGAGAACTATAATACATTTTTTAAATCACGAATCACTAAATGTCCCACAGGGAATATAGCGAGAGTCATTTCACTCATTTCATTAAAACATCCTATGGGGAATATAACGAAATCCATTGTCACTAGACTTCCTAAAGGGAATATAGTGCAATCCACCAAACACCACACAGTAGTTATAGTATCATTGCTAGACATTCCACAGGAACTATAACATGTTTTCAAATCACGAGTCGCTAAACGTCCCAAGGGGAATATAGCGAAATGCATAAGTTTCACTAAACGTTCCATAGGAAATAAAGTGAAACATATTAAACATAGCATCTTGCTTAAAATTGCTTAGCAATTCAAGCATCAACAGTTTAATTAGGATACAATGAAGCACCCTAATTCTTTCTTTCGAAATTATGTGCTACTATTGCTTTACCATAATTTTTCAAGTAAATAGTGACAAAGGGGGGCAACTGTAAGCGACACAATTATGCATAGTGCAATGAATGCCCCTATGATGAAAAATTAATCGAGCAATTGATCTCTAGTGCTGAAATTTGAGATTTTAAGGAATAAATTATAGTGCTTTTGGACCTAATTGCAAAATCTTGATTCTAGAAATATTTTTTTTTTAATTTTTTGGGACTGCTGAGCAAATTGCCAATTGGCATTTAGCTAATGCCAAACAGCATTGGCCTAATGCCGCCAACCAGCATTGGCCTAATGCCAATCGACATTAGCTAAATGTTGATCTGCATTTACCTAATGCCAATCTACATGACCCAAATGCCAATCGGCATTAGCCAAATTCCAATTGGCATTATGGCACATTTGCATTTTTTTCAGTATTTTCTATCATTTTTCAGTATTTTCCTATTTTCTAATTGGTCCAAAATTAATTTATTTTAATAAAGAAATTATTTTTAATATTTTTTGTGTATAGTACTCGTTCATTACGTGTATTTTCTCTTTCTGAAATCATTTTATCTTGATTTTTTATTGTGAAAAAAATAGAACTCCTTTATCCTGCTTCTCCTGTGATCATGCAAGAGGTTAGTAGTGTTGTGATCACGCGAGAGTTGTTAGCTGAGGATAAAAGGAAAGGAAAGTGACAGAGAGAGGACGGTTCTAGAGAGGCTAGGGTTTTAAAGAAAAGTTTGAGAGAAAAAGGAAAGAAAAATTAATATAGAAAAAAAACCTTTCTACTGCAGATTTCAAAGAAAACTTTTCAAAAGGAAGAAAAATACATTCTTTATTTTTTTTAAGTCCAAGAAATCAAGAAGAAAATCAATAGTCAATCTCAAAATGGTGACAATCCCAATTTGAGGGGCATTCAAATAGTATTTGCACAACATTCTTTATCTCTATTCCCTTATTTCTTTCTTTCTTTATTATTTTCTTTTATTTAATTCTTTCTTTTTTTATTTTATTATTTAATCAGTACTAATATGTTTCTTTTGTTTCTGCATTCTGTTTTTATTTTGATTTTGGCTTGAGATAGGTATAACTGGAATGACTACGTGAGGGCAAATGAATAGACAGAAGATCCATGGAATGCCATGGATTAGAAACTGTAACATTTTAACATAGGTTTTTAGGGTTCTGCTTTTTATTTTATTTATTTTTATTGGGTTTGTATATAATTTCCTATTTATTTTATTCACGTAGGAATTGTAATAACCCCAATAGTAGAAATAGTAATTATTTGCTTTTGTGTTCTTAAAATTAATTAGTAATGAGGGTTTCACTTGGTAAAACCTGATAAAATCAATGATGGTAGTAGATTAATTTTAGGATTACATGAAATTGAATTAGGGTTTCTTAGAAAAATCATGTAAAAATTATTGTTTTGATTTATTTTTGGTATGTTTGTTGAATTGGGTTTTGTTTTTAGTTTTTATGCCTTTTGGGCCCCATGCCTACATTAGGTCTAAACCCACTTGATCAATGGACTTAAATTGGCTTTAGGGTTTAATTTAATTAAAACCAATGTAGGCCCATTTTAGGTTAATTAGATTTAGGCCCATTTTAATTAATAAAATCAATTTAGATTTAGCCTAGCCTAATAAAGCATTTTTATTTCTTTTAAAATTAATTTAGACTTTAAGCTCATTTTCTAGTAAATTAAAATTTATTTAGATTTAGCTCAGCCCATTTAATTTCATTACTTTTAAAATAAGTAGACTTAGGCCCACATTTCACTTAAAATAAAATCAAGTTAGATTTAGGCCCACTAATTCAAAATTTCCTTTAAAATTTTATAAACTTAAGCCCATTTCCTTAGATAAGTTAAAACAAATAGACCTAGGTTCACTAAAATTAATAAAAATGTAGGTCCTTTGTTAGCTCACTTCACTTGTAAATAAAATGTAGAATTAGCTAACTTCTAAATAAAATTAACTTAGTTTAGACTTAAGGACGTTACACCTTATATGAATGCTTTTTTATATGTGATTTTATGATTAGTTGCCTTAGGGTTAGATGGATGTTCAAATTAGGGTTTAATAAAATTACATATAATTAGAAAATGAAGAAATAATTCATAAAGTAATCCTAAATGAACGTGAGACTAAGAGAAGTTAGTATTCCGTTCCTAAAATTTCCTGGTTGTGGTGCTAGCTTTCTTTTAGAGAATCGAGTACCACCAAAGTAATTTATCCTAGTTGTTACCCTGGGTGGTGACTCCCTATCTCAATGCTATGTCTTTGTGATATAGTAGTGTATTCCCTAAGGCCCTGAGCCCAAACATTGTCACGGTTACTAAAATCTTGGGCATGCACTAAACCCCGTTGTCTACAAGCTCAGTGTTTTTCCAAAATTGGCTTGAGGTCAGGATAACATCAATTGAGAATCAGAAGTGGGGATATATCCAAGACTGCATTTTGGACAAGATATAGCCATTATGAGTTTTTGGTGATGTTCTTTGGGTTGAATAACGTCTTAACAACTTATATGGATTTGATGAATTAGGTGTTTAGGCCATTCTTAGATTGATTTGTGATAGTCTTTATTGATGATATCTTGATATATTCCAAGAGTAAGGCGAAACATGCTATACATTTGAGAATGGTGCTTCAGACTTTGAAAAAGCACTAGTTGCATGCCAATTTCTCAAAATATGAGTTTTGATTGGATTAAGTGGCATTCTTAGGCCACATGGTATCCAAAGATGGCATACAAGTGGATCCCAAGAAGATATAAGCCATTACAGAATGGCTGAGACCCACAATAGTTATTGAAATAAAGAGTTTTCTAGGTTTATCTGGCTACTATAGGAGATTTATGAAGGATTTCTATAAGATAGTTGTACCTTTAATGAGGTTAACCTAGAAGAATGCTAAGTTTGTATAGACAAACAAATATGAGGAGCATTTTTAGTTATTTAAGGAATGTTAACTTCAGCTCCAATGTTGACTTTATCTTCAGGAAATGAAGGATGCACAGTGTATTATGATGCTTCTCGAGTAGGATTGGGGTGTGTATTGATGCAAAATAGGAGAGTAGTTGCTTATGCTTCACATCAACTAAAGAAGCACGATAAAAACTACCTTACTCATGATTTGGAAATGGTAGCAGTAGTGTTTGCACCAAAGATTTGGAGGCATTACTTGTATGGTGTAACTTGTGAAATATACATTGACCATAAGAGCTTGAAGTATATTTTCCAATATAGAGATTTGAACTTAAGGCAGAGAAGATGGATGGAACTTTTGAAAGACTATAATTACTCTATCTTATACCATTCGAGTAAAGCTAATGTGGTGGCTAATGCTTTGAGCAGGAAGTCAATAGGGAGCCTGGCTTATATTAGCTCAGAAAGAAAGTCAATCATTAAAGAATTGCATGAATTAATTGATTAAGAGTTGCAGTGGAAGGTAACCAATAAATGTTTATTGGCTCAATTTAGAGTACGATTACTGTACTTAGATAGGGTCAAGGCAACTCAGAGAAGGGAGCCATAATTATAAAAGATAATATCAGAGGTGCAACAAGATCAATCTAGAGATTTTATTATTGATGATGAGGGTGTATTGCGTTTGGGCACTAGATTGTGTGTGTTGAATGTGGATGAGTTGAGAAAAGAGATTATGGAAGAAGCTTACTTTTTTGCTAATAGTGTTCATCCAAGTTTTATTAAGATGTATCATAATTTGGAAGATACATATTGGTGGAATGGGGTGAAAAGAGACATTATAGAGTTTTTATTTAGGTGTCTCACATGTCAGCAAGTGAAATTGGAACATCAGAGACCCTCATGGTTACTATAATAGTTGCCCATTACAAAGTGGAAATGGGATATGATTGATATGGATTTTTTGACTGGATTACCTCACACAACTAGAGGATATGATTCTATTTGGGTGATAATTGATAGGCTAATCAAGTCATCTCACTTCTTACCAATTAAGAAGACATACTTTATTTATACATTAGCAAGAGTATATATTAATTGAATTATAATGAGATTTGTAATGCGAGTAATGAGATTTGGTAAGAAGGGCAAGCTAGCTCCAAGGTATATCGGACCCTTTGAGATTCATTCAAGAGTTGGCGATGTGGCTTATAAACCAGTGTTGCCACCAGAGTTGTCGCTGATTCATCATGTTCAAAAAGTACATCTCCTATCCTTTACATGTTCTTTAGCCATAAACAGTGGAGCTCAGTGAAGATTTGACATATAAAGAGTGCCCAGTGGCGATCGTAGATTAATAAGTTCTCCAACTTCGCACTAAAGAAATTCCTATGGTGAAGGTGTTATGGAGCAACCATACAGTGGAAGATTGTACTTAGTAGACGAAGGCTAATATGTAGAATCAAAACCCCTATTTGTTTCAATATTGATGTAAATTTTGGGGATGAATTTTCTTAAGGGAGGAAGAAAGTAATAACCTGAATTTATTATTATTATTATTATTATTATTATTATTATTATTATTATTATTATTATTATTATTATTATTATTATTATTCGCCTGCTCTACTACTGATCATAGGCAGTTTATAAACATCATATAGGTGTCGTTGGAACCACCTAGGTACAAATTAAACATAGATGGGTGTCTCAAGCAAGCTTCAGGTCTTGCAGGAGCTAAAGGAATTCTTCATAACAACTTGGGGGGCTGGTTTGGTGGTTTTGCTAGCAATATGGGATCATGTTGTGTTATTAATGCTAAGTGTTAGGGCATCATTTATGGGCTTTGGATGGCATGGGACATAGGCATTAAACATCTTATGGTGGAAATAGATAATAAAGTGCTAGTGGAGATTATCCATGATAGAATTAATAGCTCTCTTCGATCCAAGGCCCTTTTTCAGGATATTAAAAAATTGAAGCAGGAGTGGCAAATCCAAGTTTCTCGTGTGTATAGAGAAGGAAATAAGTGCGTTGATTTCTTGGTAACCCATGCTCTTTCTCTTCTAGTTGGTTTCTTCAAGTTGGATGCTCCTCCGGATGGCATTTTGGATTTGCTCTTACAGGATAAAATAGGAGTTCCAACTCCTAGGAATCGTGTTACTTAGCTTCCCTTTTGGATTTTCCATTGCCTCTAATGTAAAAAAAAAAAAAGTTCAGTTGTCATATTGACCTTAAAGGTCCAAAATTGCTAATTTGATCATGGAAAGAATAAATGAAAATACCAAATATACCTTTAATCAATTTTGTAAATATGAAAGGATTAGGAAGCATATAAATATATTATAAGTGAGAAAAGTTAGTTTATTTAAGAAGTTTGAAGTTTGCTATAATTAACATATTGAGATTCTAAGGGCTCGTTTAGTTTTAAAAAGCATTTTCTTTTTTTTCTTTATTTTTCAGTTTTCCATTTTTCAAAAAAAAAAAATAGAAAATCAAAAATCATATTTGTTTGTTAACTTTTTATTTCACATGTTTTTTTTTATGTTTTTATAATTTTTATTTTGCATTAAAATTTACTACAATAACTTTTTAGTTAATATATTAATTATTACTATAATTTACATGATAGTGTTTAATATTAAATCTATTTGTTTGAGAAAAAAAATTTTAATCATGCACAATTTATTAATTTTGATAAATCAACTTATTTAAAAAAAAATTTGTCTATTAGTTTAAATAATAAATTTGATTTATAATAATTATAAAATAATTGTAAATTTCTTGAATTAGTATATTAATCCTACATACCAGCTGCTTGATGCCAAAGGTTATAGTAGGTATATTAATATGATGTTTTGTTTCCTTGTTGAAACTAGCAATCTTTTGCCATGATTAAAATCTTGCATCACTATTTTAATGCCATTAAATTCTCTTAAAGCTTTTTAAAGTTTTTTGAGATTTAAGGCAATATGAGCTTATTGCATTATTTTACTTACATGTGGTACTTCCCTTATACTTGCATTGCTCTATGTATTTTCTTGATCTCTTTATTTATACAATCATAAGTGTTTATTGTTATACTAATTGTATTTTCAATTTATTACGGCATTTGTTGGGTCTTAAGGAACAAGAAAGACAAAGAAGAAAGGAAGAGATACTATCAACCAGTGTAGGTACCGTCTATATTTGAGGACATAAAGTTCCTTTTATTTAATGGCAAGAAGAGCTGAATTTATGTGTTACATTCTTTTAGCTGATAAACTTGGACGGGAATAAAATTGCAATATGCTTATTTCACATAGTGTTAGTACCTTAACCAACACTTTCTCCACTATCACTATAAGACATGAATTAGCATAATGCATATTAAATATTAGCTTCATTTTTAATCTTTTATTCTATTATTAAAATGTTTATAAAATGAGGATTTAAGACATTATTTTTCCATAAATAACTACAAAGGCACTTTATATTTAAAATGTAAATCTATGTCTTTTGGCTCATAATTCATAAGAGACAAATATACACAATAAGCTGGGGATATGATAGTCTGGGTTGGCCTCTTTAATAAATTATACATTTATTCTTCCTATTATGTTTCACATGGATGGTTTAAACTACTACAAGTTTCCCTTTTCTTCTGTATCTATAGTTTGAAGGACTTCAAGGAATTTTCTAATGAACAGAGGGGTTGTGGTCATTGTAGCATCTCTAAAGGACATTGATGCTACAAACAAAGAGTGCCCTAAATATTTTCAAGTGAAGAAAGCCCTTTAAAAAAACCTACCAACTATTGCATTTTCCCTAGGCTATTATTTGATTGTACTTCAACTATACAAGATACAGGATGCTCAAGTTGACAAGCCAATTTTTCATGGTGCTTAATAAATTAATAGAAAGAAACATGAAGGGAATTTTTTTTCAAATTTGTAACAATGCACCTTATTTAGTGCTTTTACAGGTAATGTGATCACATTTATCCTTTACGCTATAATTTTACCCTTCCATAAAAATTTGAATTGTGGGTTTAAGATGAGAACTGTCATATATATTTCTTGTATCTTCAATTGCTAATATATAAATGAAACCATTTAGATGGATTTTTGCTAATCATCTTTTTCTTTTTCTACACTATTTTCCTAATATTTTGATTTGTAGTCATCTATAATCTTATTTTAGCACTAATTTTCATTTGATGGTACA
Source organism: Mallotus nudiflorus (assembly GCA_947683625.1). NCBI lineage: Eukaryota > Viridiplantae > Streptophyta > Magnoliopsida > Malpighiales > Euphorbiaceae > Mallotus > Mallotus nudiflorus. The sequence goes on along the minus strand of CANTUR010000095.1, from coordinate 3,181,090 downwards.
TTTATTCATCAAGCAGGGTGCATTATGAAACCTAACGATGGATCATTACTAGAAGTTAGCAAACATTTTTCTTCCCTTTAAGGGATTTTTGTGCTTAAGCATGTTCCTCGGTAACATTATATCAACTTAAGCTTGTCATGCATAGATCTCCAAAATTATTAAATTTTAAGATGACTAGAAAACTATATTCAACTAGAAAAAAAATTTTGCTATCTTCATATCTTTCATCAGTACATTCCTGTTAAGTTATTACTCTAAATATAATGCCTATGCCACCATTGGCACACCTGCAACCATTTCTTTTAGCACCGAGTTCCACCCACAATACGTAACAAACCCACCAACTAACGCGTGATTGAGTACTGTAATTTTTGGTGCCCATAAATTCACCACCATACCTTTTGTCTTTAACTCTGTTCAAGAATCCTTCAAGTAATATACTTTTCAAATTAAAATCATCTATATCTTTAGTTTTTTTTGTTTTCTCATCTTTTAGCAGATTCTTTACCACCCATAAAAATCTTTGTGCACTACTCTCTAACCCATGCGCTAATTCTTTGAGTTATTCTAAAGAGAAAGAGCCACGACTTCTAAAACACAAGAACACAAAGTTTTTTTTTGTTACTTTTCAACCCAAGATAGACAATCATGTTGAACTTCATTGTTACTATTACCAGTAATCATAGGTCCAATACAGTAAGTTGGTGCATCGGGAACACAAGCCCTATCTACTTCAACTAGTTGAGCAGATACGCTTTTTTAGTTCAGTGGTAAATTAAGTATAAGCAAAAGTTGAAGTAGGCATAGTTAGGGGTGTGCAATGGTCAGGTTATATAAATAATGGTAGAAACCAATCAATTTTAATGAGGGAAAAAAAGGACCGACCCAAACCAATTTAATAGAAAAATTGATATTTTGGAAGCCAAAATTGGTCGAGTCTGGTCAGATTGAAAATTGAGTTGGGCTCGATTGAGTTGGGCCCTTTTTTGGGCTTTAATTAAAAAATAAATAAACTATATATATTCATTCCATTAATCATTTTGGGCTAAGCCCAAACAAGTACATTGTTCAAAATACACTTATTTTTTTTAACACTTCAAAAGACACTTGTTTGACTAATACTAACTTAGATATCAAAATTAATACCTAATCTTAATACAAAAGAATATTTAAGCAAATGCACTGCATTTCTGCATACAAAAAATAAAGTAAAGACAATTTGCAAGCTCATGATTAATAATTACTTTCCTCCCCTTTAAGTAACAATATAAAAAAGCTTCTATATGACCAAAAACCCCATAAATTATACTACCTGTGCTTGTATGGACTACCTGTGTACATTGTATATGGTAAAAGTACAGTGTTTACCTTTCGATTTTGGCAGAGATTATGGAGAGTAATAGACACCTGATTGGATTTCAATACTGTTTTTCATCCTAAGACAGATGACAGACTGAGAGGACGATCCAGACACTAAACAGTATGTTGAAGATGTATGTTTTGGATCTAGAAGGTAGCTAGGTTGATTATAGGCTACTTATAGAATTCGCTTATAATAATAGCTACCATAGCATTATTAGAATGACACCACCTGAGGCTTTTATGGAAAGAATTCTTAATTAGATATGAGATGGATCAGAATACAGCGAAGAAGTTGCTATGATCAGAAGAGCGATATGGATCCTAGATGCCGAGATATGGAGTTTCAGATCAAAGACTATAATTCTGAAGATGTCTCCGAAAAGTGGTGTGATGAGACGCGTTGAACAATATAGAACTGAAAGAAGATTTGAAAGTTTGAGAAGGAATCAGTTGTGATTATAGATTATTAAGCTCGATAGTTATGTTCGAACTAGATTCAGATAATCAAGGTTCCGTGATATGGCAACATAGTGAAAGAGCTTATGTGAAAGACTAAAGTTGAGATACGAGCTTCTCACCCGTATCTCTTTCTTTTTTAATCTTGTAATTTTCTTTTTGAAATTCGGGGACGAATTCTTGTAAGGGGGGAAGACTGTAATATCCCGAATTTTTAAATAATTTTTTTTATATACTGCATCGGGATATGCAGTGTTAATAATTTTTGTATATATTTATGATATTTTAAGAGTTGTTATTTGTTTAAAGCTAATTTTAATTATTTTATATTATTTTAAGTACTTTACGTAAAATTTTCCCGGGAATTGTATTTTCGGGGAAATTGACACGTAAATAATTTAATATTTATTTTGAGACTCAGTATTTTAGAGAATTTATTTACGTTATTCCTATTTATTACTTTGAATGATATTATTTTAATAGTATTTAACTTAGTGTATTTTATTTTAATATTGTTCATTTTATTAAACTACATTATCTGCGTGATTAATATATGTGCTACATATATATACACACATATATTAGAGTTGTATTATTTTATTTGTGTGTGTGAATATATGTATGTGTGTGTATATATATATTAATATATGTGTGTGTGGAGATTAGTATATATATATATATTGTATTATTATAATATAAAGTATTATATGTATATATATGTACATTAAACATAAAACACACACACACAAACTCATCTCCCCCGAAACCCACCACAAACCACCATCCACCATCGTCTGTCACCATCGATCCCCTACCGTCGGTGTGCCGTCCGGCCTTCCAGCAACTCCAGTCGCCTTCCGCCGTCTTCTACCTTCTTCTCCGGCGTCGGCAAGCGGCTGTGGCAGCAAGGAACCGAAACTTGAGCTCACCGTGGTTCTAAGCGATTCCGGCCACCATTCTTCGCGATTCTGGTGTCCTTGAGCTCTTCAAGCTCCGGTGAACTCAATCCAAGCTTCGGTTTGAGCTCTAAACCCTCCATTTTTGCTGTTTTTCGATTTCTTTATTTCGGCCATTTTTGGATTTTTATTTTTTTTTTCGGGAATTTTTGGTGGATTCATGGAAAATGCCTTAACAAAAGTTGATCCCCCAAGCTTAATCTACATCCTATAATTTTTGTGTGATTTTTTGGAATTTATATTAATTTTTTTGAATTTTTGATTATTTTATTATTATTTTCTAATTTTCAAAAATTAATTAATTAAATTATGAAATTGTGTTTTATGGTGATTATAGGAGTTGAAATGAATTATAGGAATTTATTTGTAATTTTTGTGAATTTTTATGTATTTATTTGGAATTTATTAAGTTTAGGTAATTTTGAAAAATAGGGTTAATTATGTGTTTAATTGAAATAAATTGGTAAATTGAGTATATTTATTGATATTATTAAATTATATGTTGAGAAATTATTTTTTTAGTAATTATATAATTTTTGGTGCATTTTTGAACATTTATAGTGAATATATATATATATAGGGGTATTTTGGTAATTTTACACCAAATTGGTTAAAAATGTAATTAAATTGGTTTTAATAGTTATTTAGTGTATAAAAATGATTTCTGCAAATTTTTAGTATTTTTAACTAATTAAAACTATTTTTTGTCAATTATTTTCAAATTTTATATAATATACTATTTTTCTAAATAAATGGATTTTTTTTATTTATTTTTTAGTATGTTTTAGGGTTAATGCTGTAATTTGGAGCTTTAAAATGTATTCTGGTCAATATTCATGAATTTGTTGAGGATTGTTAATTTTTAATAATATTTGTTTTATCACAATTAGGGTTTTATTGAGATTATTGGTTAAATAATTATTTTCAGCGTTTTAAATATTCAATTGCTATATTTTGGTTATTCAAAGGTATTTTTGGTATTACTGGAATTTTCATGTATTATGTGTTTATTTCGTGAATTGTGAGCCTCGGTCGGAAGAATTGTAGTTTGGGAGTCCGACCGAGGGGTTGTGGTTGTATATTTTCGAAGTGTGTTTTCTGTGCAGGATCGGCCCTACTTTTGTAGGGAGATGTCCATTTTACAGAGGAGACTCTGTCGAAATTTCGGTAGATTTCTCGTAAAACGTGACAACCTGTCCGAGTCTATTTCTAAATTCTTGATTTAATCTGTCTATAATAATCCTAGAAGTATAGAGTTAGAAGTTTATTCTGATGGTTATTTTTACTTTATCTTTCTAGCTGCGCCGGAACCGAGGCCTAACGGACCAGGCCCGTTGAGTATGTCTCGAGAAGCGCACACCAGTGAGTTATTATACTGTATATATATGCACTGCATATAGGGTGCATTTATTTAGAATTTTTCATTTTCATTGTATGTTTTAAAAGGGATTTAAATTATAATATTTCTGGTATATTTAGGGTTGCATTTTATATATATGCATAATAAATAATTAGGCATGTTAGTTTGATATATGCACATTAAACAATTAGGTTTAGGTTTAATACATTTGAGTAATATACACATGTTTTAAAATGTACACTTAGACATAATTATTTTATTAAATGATTAGTATACTTTAGGTATAGTTTCAGTAGATTTTAGGTTTATTCTTAAATAATTGCATGTTAAATTATAAACCTACACTTAAATTATTTTTAAGTTTATTTTTGGTATATTTTTTTATTTATTTCCGAATAAATAAATGTTTTATTATTAAATTAAACCTAACACATTAGTGGTATATTTAGGGTTTATTTTTGATATATGCATGCTAGATAATTAGGTTTATTTTTAGTATATTTGTGAATATATGTTAAACACAAGCACGTATTTAAATGAATATTTAGACATAAATGGTTTATTAAATGATTTGAGTACTTAGGGTATATCTTTTGCATATTTAAGTATATTTTTAAGATAATGCATGTTATATTATTGTTACTCATTTAAATTGTTTTAAACTATATTAATGAATTATCTTTAGTTTATTTCATATTTTATTTGACTATATATATATATATACCTGAAATATACTGGGTATATTTTAGGTATATTTTTGGTATATATATATATGGTTGGTTTTACTATTATGAATATTGTTCTACATTAATTATTTTTCGAATGAATGATTTATTCGAAGTGAAGGATATCAATAGAACGTGCTCCCTAGTGGGCAGTACTAGGACCGTGTACGTACCGGTACGATAGATAAGGATTTAGTGAGAGTTAAATTGGGTGATTATAATTGATTTAATTGATTTGACTAAGATTAATGGTATGTTAGATAGTGTGATTGCGGGGCCAATCACACTGACAGTCAGACTGCTGGAGCTCGGTTGACTTAGTGTCTCGGGGCCAGTCTACTGTCCATAAGTGAATTGAATGATCTATTGGGTTGATTGAGATATGAGGTGATGGATAGTGTGATTGCTGGAGCTCGGTTGACCAAGTGTCTCGGGGCCAATCACACTGACAGCCAGACTGCTGGAGCTCGGTCGACTTAGTGTCTCGGGGCCAGTCTGCTGTCCAGATTGGAATAAGTGTTCTATTTGGAATCAAGTGAGCCTGTATGGCTAGAGTGATGATGGGATTGTTTGAGGTTGTTATTATTTAGGGTTCTATGGATCCTTTATGAATTAAAACAAACGTTTTCTACATTTAGTATATTTATAAAAGTAAAGTTTGGCATTCGTGTGAAATGTGTGTATATACCTATATATATAAGAATGCCTGATTGTTATGGTTTAGTTTGCATGTATATATAGTATAATAATTCACTCAGTGAGGTCTGAACCCCCTCAATTATTTTTTTTCAGGAGATTCCATATCGTCAGACCTTAGTTGTAGAGTTCCTCACCGGTGTTCTTCAGTCCCGGCTGTTTTATGCAAATGTATATTCTGAACTTTGAATTGTATTCTAGAAACTGCAGTAGTAGTGTCACTATATTGGAAGTGTATTATTTTGCTTGGTTATTAAATACTCTGAGAATTTGTATTTGAACATTGTATGAATATGTATTCATTTATAAAAGGATTTGGAGTATTTATTTTATATATATATATCCAGAAAAATTTTAATTCGATCGTACTTTTACTTATTTATTGTATGATTTTATTTTCTTAGGCTTGCTATGGGTTCTGGATTCGAAAGAATTCCCGTTCCCTAGCGCCGGTCATGACTCCTAGTTTGGGTCATGACAAAGTTGGTATCAGACCTGAGTTCTGTGTCAGGGCTTAGTTGTTTGAGTTGCGGCCCTAGTTTTCAAAGTTATGTTTTTCTGTTAAACTACTGCAGTGAATTAGGTTTGGTCATGTCTTTGAAAAGTCTTCCTTGCATTAGGAATTCCGCATAACCTTTAGGGTGTCTGTTGATGTTTGTGATTGTTTGAATTAATTGTTTATTTTTGCTCCTTATTGATTGCCTTGAGAGTGAATCGCTCTATCGATCGATGATAGTTGATCTTCTGAGCACGAGGTTCTACCCCCTATGCATCCTGTTAGGCATAGGGGTAGAGATGGATTTAGAAGGCCTGATGATCACTGTTGACAATGGGAATAATTGAATGAGGAGCTGGTGGCTTAGCATTACAATGATGTTGCTTCTGCAACAGGAGTTTCGTATGATACGGTGCTGATACCTTCGATCGTTCAGCAGATGTAATTTCTTTTTCAACTGAGAACTTGAGACATGTCAATTATGCGTATATTCTATATTCTGAATTCTGTTGATTTCCATATCTTTTCAGCGCAGTGAATCTGAATTGTTTCTTCTGCAGAGACAATATTGATAATCAGTCTTTTCAAGTTAAGGTTGTGGTTACAGTTTCTACTCTACTACACCTATTTAGTGTAGGGGTAGGTTAGATGTAACTGTAACTCAAGGGTTAAGGTAGTCAAGTTTGGCAGTTGTTTAATATGCTTTGACGGGGGAATTGGAAAATGTCTAATGAGGACGAAGCACTCTTGTATTCCTTATGGCAAGCTGTCAGTTCTGACTGCAACACATAATTTGAGTTAAAGGGAGATTTCTAAGATACTTTCATCCACCTTTAAGGAAGGATAATTACCTGTATCAGTTATTGCATAGAGTAAGGGAAGAGCAATCAGTTGAGAAGATTACCTGTAAACTCTTCAATCTGATACGTCATGCTGAAGACGTAATACAGTATAAGAGAAGACTGGTAGAATTATATGTTACAAAATTAAGCATAATATGTTGGCATCTGAACCGAGAATTGAGATTCAGAGAGTTATTGTAAATTCAGTCTTTTGGGTGTAATTAATCTTGATGAGATATGAAAGGGTTGTCAGCAATATCTGGCTCTAGTTGAGTATACTTCAGTGGAGAAGTTGTCTCTCCCAGATGTTTTAATTGCCTGTGAGTTACCAGGTTTACCAATTTACAGAGATTGAATTTTGTATCGATGTGGTTCCTGACATAACTCCTATTTCAACGTAGCCCTATAAAATGACTATTGCAAGAGCTGTATGACCAAGGTTTTGTCAGACCTTATGTTTCTCTTTGGGGTGCACTAGTCCTGTTGTAAGGAAGAAGGATGGTACCTTGAGACTGTGCGTTGACTGCAGAGAGATGAACAGGGTAACAGTGAAGGAAAAGTATCCTTTTTTGAGGATAGATGACCTATCTGATCAGCTACAGAGTGCACAGTTCTTTTCAAAAATTGATTTGAAGTCGGGTTATCATTAGTTGTGGATCAGTTTGTAGTAGTCTTCATTAATGATATACTAGTGTATTTGAAGTGAATGAAAGGGCACGTATATCGCTTGAGGACTATACTACGGACACTTAGAGAATGTCAGCTTTATGCTGAATTCAAAAAGTGTGATCATTAGATGGAGAGTGTTGTTTTTCTTAGAATTGTGGCGTTTAAAGATAGAATTCGAGTTAATCCACAAAAGATCGAAGCAGCATCTGAGCGGCCCAGACTAATTGAATCCATTGAGATCTGTAATTTTCTGGGTTTAATTGGGTATCATAAGAACTCTGAATAGAATTCTCTAGAATTGCAGCTCCTATGACCCGCATAACTCAGAAGAATGGGAAGATTGTGTGAACAGATGTTTGTTAGAATAACTTCCAAGTACTGAAGAAGACTGATTGATCTGAGGGTTACGTGAACTTTAGAGGATAAGACCTGATATCATTACAACATTTCATCATATCATCATAGCATCTCACTACAGCATTTCATCATGACATTTCATTCTAGCATTTCATCATAACATTTCATTATATCATCTCATCATGACATTCATCATAGCATGTCATCATGGCATATCACCATAGAATGATTTGTTGATAGGAGATGCCCAAGTTAATGATACAGGGTTGATGTTGTAATCTGAGAAAGGGATTCTATATAAGCTGTGGAAGTGAACTTGCAGTGTACATCCAAATGGTTACCAAGAATTTTCACAGTATTCAAGATCAGTACTAGTGGGTTGGATTATAGAAGGATGTGACTGATTGTATTTCTAAGTGTTAAAATTGTCAGTCGGTGAAAGCTGAATATCAGAAGTCTTCTGGGAAGTTTTGATCTCTTTTGAATTTGGGTGGAAATAAGAGAGGATTGTGATAATTTTTATGGTTGGTTACCTCATTCGAAGGGTGAATATAATTCCGTTGGAATGACTGTAGAAAAATTGACTAAGTCAGCTAATTTTTAGCCAGTGGAAGCCACTTATTCAGTAGCTAAGAGGGCTAAGTTGCATATGAAGCATATTGTGTGCTTGTATGGACTACCTGTGTACATTGTATATGGTAAAAGTACAGTGTTTACCTTTCGATTTTGGCAGAGATTATGGAGAGTAATAGACACCTGATTGGATTTCAATACTGTTTTTCATCCTAAGACAGATGACAGACTGAGAGGACGATCCAGACACTAAACAGTATGTTGAAGATGTATGTTTTGGATCTAGAAGGTAGCTAGGTTGATTATAGGCTACTTATAGAATTCGCTTATAATAATAGCTACCATAGCATTATTGGAATGACACCACCTGAGGCTTTTATGGAAAGAATTCTTAATTAGATATGAGATGGATCAGAATACAGCGAAGAAGTTGCTATGATCAGAAGAGCGATATGGATCCTAGATGCCGAGATATGGAGTTTCAGATCAAAGACTGTAATTCTGAAGATGTCTCCGAAAAGTGGTGTGATGAGACGCGTTGAACAATATAGAACTGAAAGAAGATTTGAAAGTTTGAGAAGGAATCAGTTGTGATTATAGATTATTAAGCTCGATAGTTATGTTCGAACTAGATTCAGATAATCAAGGTTCCGTGACGTGGCAACATAGTGAAAGAGCTTATGTGAAAGACTAAAGTTGAGATACGAGCTTCTTACCCGTATCTCTTTCTTTCTTGATCTTGTAATTTTCTTTTTGAAATTCGGGGACGAATTCTTGTAAGGGGGGAAGACTGTAATATCCCGAATTTTTAAATAATTTTTTTTATATACTGCATCGGGATATGCAGTGTTAATAATTTTTGTATATATTTATGATATTTTAAGAGTTATTATTTGTTTAAAGCTAATTTTAATTATTTTATATTATTTTAAGTACTTTACGTAAAATTTTCGGAGGAATTGTATTTTCGGGGAAATTGACACGTAAATAATTTAATATTTATTTTGAGACTCAGTATTTTAGAGAATTTATTTACGTTATTCCTATTTATTACTTTGAATGATATTATTTTAATAGTATTTAACTTAGTGTATTTTATTTTAATATTGTTCATTTTATTAAACTACATTATCTGCGTGATTAATATATGTGCTACATATATATACACACATATATTAGAGTTGTATTATTTTATTTGTGTGTGTGAATATATGTATGTGTGTGTATATATATATTAATATATGTGTGTGTGGAGATTAGTATATATATATATATATATATATTGTATTATTATAATATAAAGTATTATATGTATATATATGTACATTAAACATAAAACACACACACACAAACTCATCTCCCCCGAAACCCACCACAAACCACCATCCACCATCGCCTGTCACCGTCGATCCCCTACCGTCGGTGTGCCGTCCGGCCTTCCAGCAGCTCCAGTCGCCTTCCGCCGTCTTCTACCTTCTTCTTCGGCGTCGACAAGCGGCTGTGGCAGCAAGGAACCGAAACTTGAGCTCACCGTGGTTCCAAGCGATTCCGACCACCATTCTTCACGATTCCGGTGTCCTTGAGCTCCTCAAGCTCCGGTGAACTCAATCCATGCTTCGGTTTGAGCTCTAAACCCTCCATTTTTGCTGTTTTTCGATTTCTTTATTTCGGCCATTTTTGGATTTTTTTTTTTTGGGAATTTTTGGTGGATTCATGGAAAATGCCTTAACAAAAGTTGATCCCCCAAGCTTAATCTACATCCTATAATTTTTGTGTGATTTTTTGGAATTTATTTTAATTTTTGTGAATTTTTTATTATTTTATTATTATTTTCTAATTTTCAAAAATTAATTAATTAAATTGTGAAATTGTGTTTTATGGTGATTATAGGAGTTGAAATGAATTATAGGAATTTATTTGTAATTTTTGTGAATTTTTATGTATTTATTTGGAATTTATTAAGTTTAGGTAATTTTGAAAAATAGGGTTAATTATGTGTTTAATTGAAATAAATTGGTAAATTGAGTATATTTATTGATATTATTGAATTATATGTTGAGAAATTAATTTTTTAGTAATTATATAATTTTTGGTGAATTTTTGAACATTTATAGTGAATATATATATATAGGGGTATTTTGGTAATTTTACACTAAATTGGTTAAAAATGTAATTAAATTGGTTTTAATAGTTATTTAGGGTATAAAAATGATTTCTGAAAATTTTTAGTATTTTTAACTAATTAAAACTATTTTTCGTCAATTATTTTCAAATTTTATATAATATACTATTTTTCTAAATAAATGGATTTTTTTATTTATTTTTTAGTATGTTTTAGGGTTAATGGTGTAATTTGGAGCTTTAAAATGTATTCTGGTCAATATTCATGAATTTGTTGAGGATTGTTAATTTTTAATAATATTTGTTTTATCACAATTAGGGTTTTATTGAGATTATTGGTTAAATAATTATTTTCAGCGTTTTAAATATTCAATTGCTATATTTTGGTTATTCAAAGGTATTTTTGGTATTACTGGAATTTTCATGTATTATGTGTTTATTTCGTGAATTGTGAGCCTCGGTCGGAAGAATTGTAGTTTGGGAGTCCGACCGAGGGGTTGTGGTTGTATATTTTCGAAGTGTGTTTTCTGTGCAGGATCGGCCCTACTTTTGTAGGGAGATGTCCATTTTACAGAGGAGACTCTGTCGAAATTTTGGTAGATTTCTCGTAAAACGTGACAACCTGTCCGAGTCTATTTCTAAATTCTTGATTTAATCTGTCTATAGTAATCCTAGAAGTATAGAGTTAGAAGTTTATTCTGATGGTTATTTTTACTTTATCTTTCTAGCTGCGCCGGAACCGAGGCCTAACGGACCAGGCCCATTGAGTATGTCTCGAGAAGTGCACACCAGTGAGTTATTATACTGTATATATATGCACTGCATATAGGGTGCATTTATTTAGAATTTTTCATTTTCATTGTATGTTTTAAAAGGGATTTAAATTATAATATTTCTGGTATATCTAGGGTTGCATTTTATATATATGCATAATAAATAATTAGGCATGTTAGTTTGATATATGCATATTAAACAATTAGGTTTAGGTTTAATACATTTGAGTAATATACACATGTTTTAAAATGTACACTTAGACATAATTATTTTATTAAATGATTAGTATACTTTAGGTATAGTTTCAGTAGATTTTAGGTTTATTCTTAAATAATTGCATGTTAAATTATAAACCTACACTTAAATTATTTTTAAGTTTATTTTTGGTATATTTTTTTATTTATTTCCGAATAAATAAATATTTTATTATTAAATTAAACCTAACACATTAGTGGTATATTTAGGGTTTATTTTTGATATATGCATGCTAGATAATTAGGTTTATTTTTAGTATATTTGTGAATATATGTTAAACACAAACACGTATTTAAATGAATATTTAGACATAAATGGTTTATTAAATGATTTGAGTACTTAGGGTATATCTTTTGCATATTTAAGTATATTTTTAAGATAATGCATGTTATATTATTGTTACTCATTTAAATTGTTTTAAACTATATTAATGAATTATCTTTAGTTTATTTCATATTTTATTTGACTATATATATATATATATACCTGAAATATACTGGGTATATTTTAGGTATATTTTTGGTATATATATATATGGTTGGTTTTACTATTATGAATATTGTTCTACATTAATTATTTTTTGAATGAATGATTTATTCGAAGTGAAGGATATCAATAGAACATGCTCCCTAGTGGGCAGCACTAGGACCGTGTACGTACCGGTACGATAGATAAGGATTTAGTGAGAGTTAAATTGGGTGATTATAATTGATTTAATTGATTTGACTAAGATTAATGGTATGTTAGATAGTGTGATTGCGGGGCCAATCACACTGACAGTCAGACTGCTGGAGCTCGGTTGACTTAGTGTCTCGGGGCCAGTCTACTGTCCATAAGTGAATTGAATGATCTATTGGGTTGATTGAGATGTGAGGTGATGGATAGTGTGATTGCTGGAGCTCGATTGACCAAGTGTCTCGGGGCCAATCACACTGACAGCCAGACTGCTGGAGCTCGGTCGACTTAGTGTCTCAGGGCCAGTCTGCTGTCCAGATTGGAATAAGTGTTCTATTTGGAATTAAGTGAGCCTGTATGGCTAGAGTGATGATGGGATTGTTTGAGGTTGTTATTATTTAGGGTTCTATGGATCCTTCATGAATTAAAACAAACGTTTTCTACATTTAGTATATTTATAAAAGTAAAGTTTGGCATTCGTGTGAAATGTGTGTATATACCTATATATATAAGAATGTCTGATTGTTATGGTTTAGTTTGCATGTATATATAGTATAATAATTCACTCAGTGAGGTCTGACCCCCCTCAATTATTTTTTTCAGGAGATTCCATATCGTCAAACCTTAGTTGTAGAGTTCCTCGTCGGTGTTCTTCAGTCCTGGCTGTTTTATGCAAATGTATATTCTGAACTTTGAATTGTATTCTAGAAACTGCAATAGTAGTGTCACTATATTGGAAGTGTATTATTTTTCTTGGTTATTAAATACTCTAAGAATTTGTATTTGAACATTGTATGAATATGTATTCATTTATAAAAGGATTTGGAGTATTTATTTTATATATATATATATATCCAGAAAAATTTTAATTCGGTCGTACTTTTACTTATTTATTGTATGATTTTATTTTCTTAGGCTTGCTACGGGTTCTGGATTCAAAAGAATTCTTGTTCCCTAGCGCCGGTCATGACTCCTAGTTTGGGTCGTGACAGTAATTATCATCAGTAAGCAATTTAATTGAGCTAAAAAAGGGCCACTGCCTACTAGATCAAGATCTATAAAGAAAAGAAAATAAAAAAATTAGAATTTAAAAAGCATTGCATTAATATAATAACCAAATTCAAGTAATTGAACTCATTTTAAAAACATGACCTTTTTTAAATGACTCCAACTCCTCTAAAGATTCTTTTACCCTAACAGTTTGGTTTGGCATTCTAAGCCAATCCTGTGTACATATCAAAGGTTCCACTATTTTTGGAGTCAAAGAACTCCAAAAATAATCAAGAACTCTACCTCCGGTACTGAATGCAGACTTGAAAGCAACAATATAAACAATAACAGCTAGAACATCTCTAGCCATGCAAGAGAGAATTGAGAACCTCTCAAAATTCAACTTCCACCATCTGAGGATATCAAAAGTTCCCTTATCTTCCACAATAGCCTTATTAAGATATATTTCGAGTTTAGATCATTTACTTCCACCCAAACTAAAATCAAACTTATGCTTTTTGAATTTTTCTTTCATTAAAGACATAATGTTTCCTTCAGAAATTGTTTGGCTAGATTGTGTACCAATACCAGACTCAGAGGTAGAAGATGAGCCATAAGTCGACAAATAATCATTAAATAACATATAGAGATTAAAGTTCATTTTCAAATATAGTGTGCTTCCCAGCATTGGACCATACATTTGATTCATAGAGAATTCAACAAATTCAAGTTTATACCAAGGATCAAGGATTATAGCAAAAAAAATCACAAAGTTCATTTTCTCTGGATCTTTTAAATATTTATCAAAATTATGCTTCATGTTATTTCCTATGTTATTAACAAACATATCAGAAGATGATTGCATCTCAATGATATTACAATTCAAATCATAAATTTTAGAAAAGAAGCTATTTGCAATCACATAATTTGAACTAGATATTCTTAGTGTCATATCATAGAAAAGCTTCAACATGTCAACCATTTTTTTAAAACACAGCCAATCAAGAAAATCTAGAATATCATCCCCTAAATCATGTATGTAAGAAGATTTAGTTTCTTTATATTTATCAAAAGTCTTTTGAAATAAATAGGCAGTTTTAAACATTAAGTAAGTGGAATTCCACCTTATAAGGACATCAAGAGACAATGAGCATATGGACTCAATCCCTAACAGTTTATAAAGCTCTCTAAATTTACTCAACCTAGAAGGTGAGTTTCTCATGTATCTAACTGACTCCCTTACTTTTTTAACAGAAGAATTAACTTCTTTTAAGCCATCATTCACAATTAGGTTCAAGATATGAGTTATACATCTCATATGGAGAAATTTCAGTCTAATAAGAGAGGCACCCCAACTTAACATTTTCTTTTTAAAATACCCTACAGTAGTGTCATTAGAGGATACATTATCCATTGTGACTGAGAATACATTTCTAATTCCTCACTCAATCAAACAATTCTTTAATGCTTTACAGATGTATTCCCCCTTATGAGAGGTAACAAGGACAAAAGATATTATCTGTTTGTGCAAATTCCACCCATCATCAATATAGTGAGCAGTTACACACATATAATTGATTCTTTGAATTGATGTCCGAGAATTAGTAGTGATACTAATTCTTTAACAGTGTGACTTAAAGATATTTTTAAGCTTAAGCCTCTCATTAGCAAATATGGTATAACAGTCCTTACTTATTCCCCACTCAATCAAATAATTCTCTAATGCTTTACAGATGTATTCCCCCGTATGAGAGGTAACAAGGACAAAAGATTTATTTGTTTGTGTAAATTCCACCTATTATCAATATAGTGAGCAGTTACACATATATAATTAATTCTTTGAATTGATTTCCAAGAATTAGTAGTGATACTAATTCTTTGATAGTGTGACTTAAAGAAATTTTTAAGCTTAAGCCTCTCATTAGCAAATATGGTATAACAGTCCCTACTTATAGTCCATTTAGATGGTATCTTAAAGCGAGGACAAGTAGCAGACATAAACCTCTTAAAACCACCCCCTTCTACAAATTTAAATGGCAATTCATCTATAATTACCATTTGTACAAGTGAATTTCTAATAGTTTCTTGCTTAAATTTCCAAGACCCTAAGATAGCAGACTTAATATTTTAATGTGCACCCACCCCAGCAGGTTGCAAAATTAACAATGATTGCCTAACATCTAAAGAATATGGAAATTTCAAATAACTCATGACATGGTTTTTTAAAGATGAAGTGCCATGTTTTTTAGAGTGAGAATTATACGAAGCAATACAATAGATACATTTACTCTTGATGACAACACTATTCTCATCCTTAATTCTCTCAAAGTACTGTCAAACTTTAGATTTTGGTTCAATCTCCTTTTATTTTTTAGTAGCAACTTGAGGCTAACGCTCAGTCTGTGTCTGCTCAGCAGTAGGAACACTTGGGGCTTCCACCACCACCTTAAGGTTCAAACTAGTGGCATTGGTATTGCCATTGGTATTGGCCATCTCCATTAATGACATAAAATAGAAAGATAAAATAGAATAGAGAGTCAGTTCACAGGTTGAAACAAAATAATTTTGCATATCACAATCTCACATAAAAAAAAAATTAAAGTGATTGCTCAATACCTTTATATTACTGCTAAAGCAATATTCAGAATTTGAGATTGCAGTGAGGTAGAGACTGCTTCCAACCCTTTTATTTGGAAAGTTATAAAGTTATAACTAAATTTGTAAAAGCTTATGCTTCCGCCCTTTCATTTTTGTTATAACTTTAAGCTTCCACCACTTAGGAACTTTAGAGCTTTAGAAATATACATAGGACAAAACAACAAGAACAACAACAAAAAAATTATTTACACGTTATTTAAATAAATCAATATTAACACAAAATCTTATATAAATAAATATGCACAAAAATAACACACAAAATCCAATAATCTCTTGAAACATTAAACACATTAAAAATAAAAATTATTTTACAATACACATATGACAAATCAAAAACAATAAAAAACAAATTTTTTATCAAATGAAATAAAATACTTTTACAACTTTTAATAAAAATAATTATAGATCTATAAACAATACAATGTTGCAAAAAAGAAAAAAAATTATGAAAAATTAATAATTTTTCACAAATAATTACAAAAAAGAATCATCCAACATAAATTTATACAATATAATATATATGTCACGACCCAAACTAGGAGTCATGACCGGCGCTAGGGAACGGGAATTCTTTCGAATCCGGAACCCGTAGCAAGCCTAAGAAAATAAAATCATATAATAATAATATAAAAGTACGACCAAATTAAAATTTTTCTGAATCAATATATAAAATAAATACTCCAAATCCTTTAATAAATGAATACATATTCGTACAATGTTCGAATACAAATTCTCAGAGTAATTAAATATCCAAACAAAATAATACACTTCCAATATAATGACACTACTACTGCAGTTTCTAGAATACAATTCAAAGTTCAGAATATACATTTGCATAAAACAGCCGGGACCGAAGAACACCGGCGAGGAACTCTACAACTAAAGTCTGACGATATGAAATCTCCTGAAAAAAATAATTGAGGGGGGTCAGACCTCACTGAGTGAATTATTATACTATATATACATGCAAACTAAACCATAACAATCAGGTATTCTTATATATATATATATGTATATACACACATTTCACACGAATGCCAAACTTTGCTTTTATAAATATACTAAATGTAGAAAACGTTTGTTTTAATTCCTGAAGGATCCATAGAACCCTAAATAATAACAACCTCAAACAATCCCATCATCACTCTAGCCATACAGGCTCACTTGATTCCAAATAGAACACTTATTCCAATTTGGACAGCAGACTGGCCCCGAGACACTAAGTCGACCGAGCTCCAGCAGTCTGGCTGTCAGTGTGATTGGCCCCGAGACACTTGGTCAACCGAGCTCCAGCAATCACACTATCCATTACCTCACATCTCAATCAACCCAATAGATCATTCAATTCACTTATGGACAGTAGACTGGCCCCGAGACACTAAGTCAACCAAGCTCCAGCAGTCTGACTGTCAGTGTGATTGGCCCCGAGACACTTAGTCAACCGAGCTCCAGCAATCACACTATCTAACATACCATTAATCTTAGTCAAATCAATTAAATCAATTATAATCACCCAATTTTAACTCTCACTCAATCTTTATCTATCGTACCGGTACGTACACGGTCCTAGTGCTGCCCACTAGGAAGCACGTTCTATTGATATCCTTCACTTCGAATAAATCATTCATTCGAAAAATAATTAATGTAGAACAATATTCATAATAGTAAAATCAACCATATATATATATACCAAAAATATACCTAAAATATACCCAGTATATTTCAGGTATATATATATATATATATATAGTCAAATAAAATATGAAATAAACCTAAGATAAATCATTAATATAGTTAAAAACAATTTAAATGAGTAACAATAATATAACATGCATTATCTTAAAAGTATACTTAAATATGCAAAAGATATACCCTAAGTACTCAAATCATTTAATAAACCATTTATGTATAAATATTCATTTAAATACGTGTTTGTGTTTAACATATATTCACAAATATACTAAAAATAAACCTAATTATCTAGCATGCATATATCAAAAATAAACCCTAAATATACCACTAATGTGTTAGGTTTAATTTAATAATAAAACATTTATTTATTCGGAAATAAATAAAAAATATACCAAAAATAAACTTAAAAATAATTTAAGTGTAGGTTTATAATATAGCATGCAATTATTTAAGAATAACCTAAATTATACTAATCATTTAATAAAATAATTATGGTTCGATGCACATTTAAATCATGTATAAATATTAAATTATAACAAACATAAACTTAAATATCTAACATACATATATCAAAAATGTACTAAAAATAAACCGAAAATATACCAAATCATATTATGATTAAATTAATGTTTAAACATATAATGAAAATAAAAATCCTAAGTCATGCATCCTATATGCACTGCATATATATACAGTATAATAACTCACATGTTAGCGCTCCACGAGACAAACTCGACGGGCCTGATCCGTTAGGCCTCGGTCTCGGCGTAGCTAGACAAACAAATGACAACATGAAATCAGAATAAATTTAACAAAAATTCTAAAGACTCGATCTAGAATTTTAGACACAGCTTTAGAATAGGAATTTGACCGGACATCACGTTTTACGAGAATTCTACCGAAAATCCGGCAGAACCTCCCCTATAAAACGGACATCTCTCTACTCAAAGAGTAGAGCCGGTCCTGCAAAGAAATACACTTCGGAATAAACATAGGATTACAATCAAAATCCCTCGGTCGGACTCCAGACTACAATTCACCGACCGAGGTTCACAATTCACAGAATATTTATAAAATACCGAAAATGCCCTTATATAATAAAAATACATTTTATAAATCCAAATTACGTAATTAACCCTAAAACATACTAAAAATCAATAAAAACCCATTTATTTAGAAAAATAGTATATTATATATAATTTGAAAATAATTTACGAAAAATAGTTTTAATTAGTTAAAAATACTAAAAATTTGCAGAAATCATTTTTATACCCTAAATAACTATTAAAACCAATTTAATTACATTTTTAACCAATTTAGTGTAAAATTACCAAAATACCCCTATATATATATATTCACTATAAATGTTCAAATATTCACCAAAAATTATATAATTACTCAAAAATTAATTTCTCAGCATATAATTCAATAATATAAATAAATATACTCAATTTACCAATTTATTTCAATTAAACACATAATTAACCCTATTTTTCAAAATTACCTAAACTTAATAAATTCCAAATAAATACATAAAAATTCACAAAAATTACAAATAAATTTCTATAATTCATTTCAACTCCTATAATCACCATAAAACGCAATTTCATAATTTAATTAATTAATTTTCGAAAATTAGAAAATAATAATAAAATAATCAAAAATTCACAAAAATTAAAATAAATTCCAAAAATTCTAAAAAAATTACAGCATGTAGATCAAGCTTCCAGGAACAAATTTTGTGAAGCAAGTTTTCATGAATCAATCAAATTGAAGCTAAAAAAAATTCGAAACCCAAAATGGCTGATTTGAAGAAATTGAAACCTAAGAAATTCTAGACCAAATCAAGTGAAACAAAGCTTGGAATCACACTCACCAGAGCTCAAGGAGAAGATACAGACCGAAAGCATCAAATTTGGTGGCCGGAAAGTGCTTGGTCGGAGTTAAGTTGAATTTTTGGCTCTTTGAAGAAAATCCGGCCAAAACTCATCGGAAAAGAGTGTTTTAGGTGGTGGAAATGGTTGGAGGTGGAAGAGGAAGGCTGAGAGGCATAGTAACAGGAAGAAAACCAGCTTGAAAGTGGCTGGAAATGGAAGAAAACGTTTTGGGAGGAAGAAGATGAAGGAGGGGTAAAACTGTAAATAAATGAAAGTTTTGGTTTTTTGATAAAAATTTATGTATATATGTGTATATATGTATATTTACACTATATATTATAATAATATAAAATTTCACACACATTAAATATACACCACACACATATTTTAATATGTTTAATAATTTATAAACTTAAAATTAATTAATACAAAAATTAAATAATAAAATTAAGGAAATTAATTAAGCTCTAATTAATTTAAATAAATACACATATATACATTTTATTTTAGCACTTTAAAATTATATATGAGTTCATGCAAATTCATAAAACTAGTCAAAATAAATAGTATTAATTTATTTACGTGTCAATT
This sequence comes from Mallotus nudiflorus, assembly GCA_947683625.1. NCBI lineage: Eukaryota > Viridiplantae > Streptophyta > Magnoliopsida > Malpighiales > Euphorbiaceae > Mallotus > Mallotus nudiflorus. Next base: position 3,160,965 of record CANTUR010000095.1, on the reverse strand, counting down.
TCCCCGAAAATATAATTTCCGGGAAAATTTTACGTAAAGTACTTAAAATAATATAAAATAATTAAAATTAGCTTTAAACAAACAACAAACTCATAAAATATCATAAATATATATACAAAAATTATTAACACTGCATATCCCGATGCAGTATAAAAATATTTAAAAATTCGGGATATTACAATATATAACATAAAAACTTTTACACAGATCAAATAAAATTCCCAAAAAATAAAAATTTATCACAAAGAAATACAAACAATTATTATCAACCACAAATCTAAACATATAACAAAAAAATTTACACATATCAAAAACAATTTCAAAAAATCAAAATTTTTCACAAATAAATACAAAAAATTATCATCTACCATAGATCTAAACATTATAACATATATACAACAAAAACTTTACACATATCAATAATAAATTTCAAAAAATAAAAAAAATTCAAAAAAAATTTATCATCGACCATAGATCTATAAATATAAGTATATAACATAGATCAAAGAATATATTTTACACATATCAATAAAAATATACTCATATACTATACTTTTAAAAATATAAATTATATTTTTATACAAATAACCATAAGAAATTGTGAAAATATCAAAAACTCAACACATGAATGACAAGATCTGTAATGTATTACCAATTTAGCATTAACAAATAGAACGTCATTTGAAATGGCGATTTCTTAAAAAAAATCACTGTGATTTCAAAAAAATGAAAGGAGACTAAACCAAGATTTAGAGAATAGAGGAGAGAAAGATGAAGATTAAGATTTGCTAGGGTTTCTTTGAGGTTAAAAAAAGACAAAGGGGTTAGAGGTGTAGTGGCGATCTGTTAAGAAGAGAGAGAATAGAGTAAATAAGGCTCTAGAAGAACGACGGAAGAGAGGAGATGTGTAAAATGAAGGGAACTAGGGTTTTGTATATTATATATATATATATATATATATATATATACTAACCCTAGTTTTAAACAACGTCGTTTTAACAAAGGGTAATATCAAAAATTCGGGCGGGTCGGGAAATAAAATACCTCCCTCGACCCGTCACCCTAAATTCGGATATCCATTCAATCCTCACCCGAACCAAATCACCTCTCCAATCTGCAGCTGAAGCGGTCATAATTCTCGAGTCAAGTTAGGTCAAAAATTCAGGTTCGAGCGATTTTTGTTTACCCCTAGGCATAGTAGTGGAGAGAGGAGAGGCAAAAGGTGGTGGCGGCGGAGGTGGAGCAAGATGTGGAGGGAGGACAGAGGAGAAATAGAAAGAAAAAAAAGAGGGTTAAATTTGTCATTTCAATTCTTTTTATTGACATGATAGGTGATTAGACTATATGTGGATCCTAATTTTGCTTAGTCACTATAAAAAATACTACATTAACTCTAAATTTTAAAGTTCATCTACTTGATTAGAAAAATAAAAAAGTTGAGACATCAAAATATCAAAACTTAAAAAGTTCACACACAAAAAATGCAATTTTTCCTTTTTGTTTTTTAGAAAAAGAAATGTTTTAAAGAGTTTGCTAGCCTAAACTCGGTCGTTTTACAACCCTACCTATGAAGCAACATGGGCTTTACAAATTTACACAGTACAAAAACCTCGCTATTTGCTTTCTACTTCTCTCTCCCCTCTCTCGCTCTGCTATTTTTGCCCTCGCTCCAGTTGCACAGACGTGGGTATCCCAGAGCAAAGGGCAGACTGCAGCTTAGTGCTTCAATTTGAGCGTTGAACTTTGTTTAAAGCATTCAAACAAATTAAAGATGGGAAAAATAAGCTATAAGAGGTTGAAGGGCAGCCAAAACCTCCGTCAAAGACTGCTGTTGTCGACTCTCTCCGCCACTCCTGTTCTTATCGAAGGTATTCGCGCCGACGACACGCTGCCAGGCCTCCGCCCCCACGAGGTCTCCTTCCTTCGCCTTCTTGAGAGAGTTTGTGATGACTGCCACATCGAAATTAATGAAACTGGTAAAAATCATACTAGACTGTCTATCTAATTTGGCTAATAGTTGTGTGTGTGTGTGTGTTTTTTTTTTTTTTTAAATTGTGTGAAATGTATATATGTGGGCAGGTACAAAGTTTAAATACAAACCAGGGATTATAATGGGTGGAAAACATCATGTGCATGATTGTGGTGTCAGTCGATCAATTGGGTATTTCTTGGAGCCTTTGATTGTTCTTGCTTTGTTTGCTAAGAAACCCCTTGCGATAAAACTCAAAGGTATGTGTTAGATTTGTATTTTTTGTAAAATTTTGCACGTAGCAACAGGAACTTATGATATCAGTTGTAATTGATGTTACAAATATTGTTTCTAGGGATTACAAATGATTCTAAGGATCCATGTGTCGACACTTTTCGGTCTACTACCTTACCGATGTTGAAGCGGTTTGGAGTTCCTTCGGAAGGATTGGGATTGAAAATAGAGAGTCGTGGATCTCCACCCCGTGGTGGTGGTGAAGTTGTTCTATCTGTTCCTATTGTTCAATGCCTACAGGCAGTGACCTGGATTGACGAGGGAATGGTTAAGAGGATTAGAGGGGTTACTTACTCAACTAAAGTATCCTCTCAGTTTGAAAATACTATGATACATGCTGCCCGTGGAATCTTTAATCGTTTGCTTCCTGATGTTCACATTTTTACAGATCATAAAGCTGGTCCGCAGGCTGGAAAGTATGCTTCCTTTTAGAAAATGTTTTCTATTATTTAAGCATAGTTTTGGGAACTGTGAAATTAGTTTTGGTACTCTAGGAATACATTTTTATAGATGATGCTGTTGTGACAGTTCACCTGGCTATGGAATTTCCTTGGTTGCTGAAACTACTTCTGGTTGCTACATCTCTGCGGATACCGCAGTTTCTTATGGACGGGAGGATGATATAGAAGACATGGATGATGAAAAGAAAGAGCTGATGCCCCCAGAAGATGTTGGTGAGAAAATTGCTTCAATTCTTCTTGAAGAGATTGAGCAAGGTGGAGTAGTAGATTCAACACACCAGGTAGAAGTGATTTTTTTATTCTCTATGTTGATTTTTGTCAATCCGTCTGAGCTTGGTAAAATTTTCTAAGCAAAGTTGCTTTTACTGCTTAGACCTGAACCCTATGTAAACATTTCCAAAAGACTACCTCAGTAGTAACTTCTGTGTTTCTAATTATGAAAATTGTAAGCAAGCAAAAAGAGGGGATGAGAAGGTTGGACCTGATTAATAAAGCCTGATAAGAAGAGTACAAAATGAAATGTGTTGTATAAATAATAGTTTTATGCTTTCTAGTGATGTTTAATATACTATTTCATACTTCCAGTATCTTACAGTCATTGCTCTTGTCTTTGGTTTATAGGCAATATTGTTTCTTCTCTGTTCATTATGTCCACAAGATGTATCAAAGATTCGTGTGGGGAAGCTCTCACCCTATGGAATTGAAACTCTTAGACAGATCAGAGATTTTCTGGGGGTTACGTTTGTTATTAAGCCAGATCCGTCAACAGGGACAGTTATACTCAAATGTGTGGGGTGTGGGCTGAAGAATCTTTCTAGGAAGAGTTCGTAATGACAATCAGTAATTATTTGAAATCATATTTTCAGCTGGCGAATGTGCTGTTCATTTATTCAAGTTCTTGTCAGAGGTCAATGTGCAGGAGAAAACTTGTAGCTTTATGCAATCTGTCAACTTGAAATTTTTTATCGACATGTGTCAACTTGATCAGACAAAGGTGGTTCATATGTTCAAGAGCTTATATTTCATAGTTCAGTTCAATGACCTTAAATTTTATTGATGAGTTCAATGTTTTAGTGGGTGGACATATCCTGTTTAACCATATGCAATGTAAACTTGGTTGTTCAATGAGCAAAATTTTGATGTTTAATGAGCGAAGTAAATGAGAAAAATATTACGATGTCTGCGTGGCCTTACATGTTCAAATTTGGTTGCATGCTGATGCTTTTTTTTTTTTTTTTTTTGGAGAATAGATGTGATTTTATTGAAATCAAAGAAACACCCACAAGTGGGGAAACAACAATTCCACCCGAAGGTAGAAATACAGGACAAAATGAAGGGATGATAAATAAGCCATCCCTGCTAGGGGCTGCTACACATCAGCAACCCCTATTGACAGCAAAAAGCAATAGAAGGAAACTTAAAGATTTCCTATAAACAACAACAATAAGCAAAAAGATCCAAAAGAAGTCGCAAACATTACTAAGAATATGCAATTAATACTAATCTTTTTGACTTCAGGAGCCCTGCTCGGCTCAAACAAGTTACTGATTTGCTGCTTGAGATTGATTGTGAACATCTGAAGGGTTCACTTTTGCTTGATCAGTGGTCTCGTCATTGATTGGCTTTTTGGGAGTAGACTTTGCCAAATCCTTCATCTTGAATTTTCAAAACTTCTTTGCATGTTATTGGCTTTGTGTTAACTCCTGAGCCCAACAAAGAGTCCAAAGATAGCATTGCCTTTTCCATTTGTTCCAACATGGTATTATTTTGGTTGGGCTGCATTTCTTGCGAGCCCATATCAAGCTTGAATTCCTCTTGCTTGGACATCTTGGCTTTTGGAGGAGTGGCCCCCTTGCTTTTTCCTCACGTGTCTCCCCCTTGCTTTTTCCTCACGTGTCTCCCCCTTGCTTTTTCCTTGAATTCCGCTGTGGGTCTGGAGCATTCAAGACTTTCTTTCCCTGACAAAATTCAGAAGTTGTTGACTCTGGATTGTAGGCTAATGGGTCATCATGGCTAATTCCTGCAGCCGAAGCTTCTCCTAGAAGCAACAAATGATGTTCCGCTTATGGCTCCTTTCTACCTTGCTTCGGCCTTTGAGCAGTACACGCCTCCGTTGCAGAGTTCATCAGAGACAAACTGCCAAATTTTTGTGATAGCGCCGCCGGGTTCTGTTTTGGTGACACACTGTGACTCACCCGAAATGAACTGGATTTTCTTGGATTCGCATGAATCCAGGGGCCATAATTGAGACAATTGTTCACTTGGAAGGTAATTTTCTCGATTGTGGCAGTTTCTTGTGTAATGATAAAAAAATCCACAAAGCTGGCAGATGCTTGGAAGTCTTTCATATTGAAACATGATCCATTTACTGGTAGTGGCTGTCTCGTTCCTGAATCCACGAGGGAGAGGCTGGGTTAGGTTAACCCTTGCTTTAATTCTTTAGTTTCTAATTGCTCTGTATACAAATATGAAAAACTACAGTGCTGACAGAAGTAGATTTAAAGAGTAGGACAATTTGTGTGGTTACGGTAAAGTTGAGCAAATTGGTGAAAAAGTTTTGAGAATAGAAAGTTCTGTATCAGACAGAATTTGTGGAAATGTGAGAGTATTGTCACACTTATATACACTCGAATTTATAAATAGAAATGAATTTATATAATATAAAATTAATTAATTTGTGTTAAAATTTAATTTATATTACTTATAAGTCTTATATTATTTTGCAAATTTTCAATATACAATATATTCTCTGCTCTTTCTAAAATCATTAAATGTATATTTATAATAGATTAAGCACATTTAGGCAGCGATATAAATTTTTGTTTTTAACAAAACAGCTATATAAATTTAATGATTCATGTGCATTCCTGGCAAATATTACAACTCATTTCCTATTAAAACAACAGCTACCTTCCTTTTTAATGTTTTTTTCTCTCTGAAAAAAATAAAGGTCTTTTTTGGTGAGGTAAATCGGGCTTTTGTGTTGTTTTGGTTTCTACATTATGCGCTTGCAATTGTTTATTTATGTATTTTTATCAAGTAGCATTGTCCCAGGTCTATGCCATTGAAATTTTATCCTAAAAGTGTCACATGAAGTTCTGTATTCGAATTGTATGTCTATAGAAAATGGTCTATACAAAGAATATGTATTATTTTTCTGCCTTCTTTTGTTGTGATCAAAATAGAATTCTGGCATATCAGAAGTTATTCTGTGTATCTACAGTTAGTCTTTTGCAAAGATCATTTGGTTGCATCCTTGGAAAAAAAAAATTATTGAGTCCATTTGTTATCACGAAGTCTCAAACAGTTGTTTCTTTCTGATTTATTTCTGATAATTTCCTTATAACTTTGAAAAGGACTTTCAACAATTCTACATCTACAAAACACCTCTCCATGGGGTACATTTACAATTTTATCTCCTCTGTTGTACAGGGTACCAACTGCAAAGCTTGGATGCAATTGTAAGGTTGCTCATCGAAACAATCTCTTTCCTCCATTGCCCACATGCTTACATGCTCCACATTTTTGTGGTAAATTTGGCTATGGGGCTATGAAACAAGCAGTAAAGAGTGCTCAAGAGAGCTGAGGGAAAAAAAGAAAAAAAACTAGCTAGTTGAAGCTTGATGATCTGCTCAATCTTTCTTTAAAGTAGTCCTCCATATGCAGGATATTTCCTTGTTCCAAACTACTAAACGATGTAGAATCATCATCCACATCAAGCAATGCAAGATTCAAGTGTAACTCCGTACTAGAATTTGGATAAACTTCATCGTCATTAACCTCTTGGTTTTCAGGATCATCCAGATCCCTGTTTTGAAGTGTCATCCACATTTCTGCATCTTTTTCCACTCGTAAGAGTTGCAATACCTGGCAAAATTAAAGCAAACATGTTCACATAACTTATCCTGCTACCAATCTGACAGTGCTGCAAGCCAAGAAATGACTTTTGAGCGTCGGAAATTATTTACACTGAAATACTAATACCTCACTCATTTTAGGACGTAGCCTAGCTGATTGTGTAATGCAGAGTTTTGCTGCAAGAACCATTCTTTGCATCTGAGCCTCATCAAAATTTTCATTTAAATTTGGATCTAGTATATCTCTAGCATTTCCACCCTCAATTATTGGCTTTGCCTGATAAACAAAAGCCAGAATTAGTGACGAGCATAGCTCCGGATCACAGATGCAAGTATGCTGATTATGGAGAAGATTCTTACCCACATGACCAAGCTGTCTTGACCTTTAGAAGTCTCGTAGCTAATTGGTTTTCTTCCTGACAACAATTCAAGTAGAACTACACCAAAGGCGTAAACATCAATCTTGTCACTCACTTTTCCATACATGAAATACTCAGGAGCAAGATACCCAAATGTTCCAACCACATCGCCTTGAGTCATGAAAGATGAAGTTGTTGGTCCCCATATTGCTAGCCCGAAATCAGATAACTATTGCACACAGAACGATAGAATTAATGTCATAGATTTGGAATTAACACTCGCAAGAATGAGGGGAATATATTGGTCCAGTAGAGTACCTGTGGTTCAAACTCATCCGAAAGAAGAATATTTGAAGATTTGACATCTCTATGAATAACCTGCCGAGGACATTCGTCGTGCAGGTAATTTAAGGCCTCAGCAACCTTAACAGCAATGCTAAACCTTACTTCCCATGATAGTGCAGATTTTTCTTTGTTCTTGCCTAAACGTTTGTTGTGAAAGCACATGAATATTGCTTCTGTCAAAAATTTACACCAAGTAGAGAAAAACATAGTTTGAAGGTTTACCATGTAGATTTTCTTCTAAGTTCCCCTTGGAGGCAAAATCATAAATAGAAATGAAACTAGAGTCTTTGATGCAAACTCCCACAAGAGGTGTAACATACTTGTGGTTCAACGAGGAGATGATTTCAACTGCTTGAGCAAAATCCTTCATCGCTTCATGAGATGAATTTCGAATCTTCACAGCTACCAGCTTGCCATCAGGAAGGATTCCTTTATATACACGGCTACATCCACCTTCCCCAATCAAGTTTCCTGACATGAGATCCGGAGTTAATTAAAAGAACATGCATAAAGGGGAAAATAAAGATCTATTAGCATATGAGCTTTTGTCTCATGATAATAACCTGAGCAAAATTTCGAAGTTGCAGTTTTCAGAACCTCATAATTGAACCACTTGCAATTAGATGTGCGTGCTTTTAGCAGAATCTCCAAGCCATTCTGCAGTTCACCTGATGCACAAGAACTGGTACGACTGCTCTCTTCACAAATGCCACTTCTTTCCCTTTCTGATGCTCTTTCTATGAATGAACCTAAAGGATGCTTATCCGGTGAACGAATCGGTAAGTTCATTGCCCATTGAACCACAGATAATTCCCTTGCGTGCAAGATCTCTCCATCAGCTGAACTTGCTCTTCGGAGAAGTGGCCAACCAGGCCTCTGATCCAAAATATCTCCTGTAAAATGAGAAGTTGGTCTTCTCTTACTTTCATGTGAAAAGCTTGGAAGGCTCGGAACTTCATCTCTTGAGTCTTCACTCCCATCTCTTGTTAAAACTTCAAAACTTGATAAATCAGTATCCAGTTCAGAATCACCAAATTCGGATCGAACTTCGTCAGATAAATGATACTCAATCACACTTGGTTTCGGATCTTCACCAAGGCCTACCAAAATTGAAAGAAACATATTATCTCCTTGGAGAATCATAATAGACAGTTTTTGTTCAAGGAAATATATATAAATATATATGTATGCATGTATTAAACCTGGCAGTTGATTGTTGTTGCACCTTCCATACACAATTTTTCCATTGTGGATGGCCAAAACATCAGTACCTGGAGGCAGATGCTTGGTGCAATATCCTGCAATGGAAGTCCAACCCCTGAAAGTGACATTTGCTTAGACTAATCAGAAGAAAAGCAGACAAACAGAGAAAAATGCAGCACTTTTGACTTCTGGCTAGGCTTACCCTATAGCACTTTGGCTACTGATCCCTACAACTACAGCTATAGCGTCATGTTTTTTTGCCTCTCTAACCAGAATCCTCTGAATTGAAATTCCTGTGCAGACCTGACCAATAAGCTCCACCTAAAATCCGAGCACGAAAATCAAGTTCAGTTGCAACTGTTGGCTTTTCAGCCAATGAAATAGCAACTAGTAAAAGCTAATAAATTTTATCATCACTAACCTTCTTTAGCGAACATAGTCCTCCATATACCTCTAAATAGTCATCTAACAGAGGTTTATCTTTAGAGGCACCTCCTGTACATCGGCAACCAATCCAAAAACTTAAGAATTTAGGATGATAAAATTACGAAAACATATGCAATTTCAAGTATTCTTCAAAGAAAAAGAAGAGAGAAGAAATCAGTATTTACTTGAACTTCGACAAACATGAACTGCAATTACACAATCTCCAGGTTCAGCGACTTTAACAAGAGCCCAGTTTAGGAGTTCTCTGCTACGGCTATCAATTCTTATTCCAACTAACACATTCCTTCTTTCAGTAGCTTGAACTTCCTGCTCAACTAGCATTTTCTTTCTATGGTACTCAATTTGGTCTTAGAAAACTTGTTGATTGATCAATTGCACAATATCAAAGAACCTATACAGTAAGAATCTATTCTTGCTTCAACTTGCACAGATTCAGCAACTTTGTTCTCTAAAAGACCTTCTCCACGTCTTGGCATAGTCATTTCAATCCCTGCAATATTGAAAGGTATAACATGGTTCAGAAAGCTAGAATAAGAAATGTAATAGTCCACTCTAAAATCATATTAGGCACCATATCACTTGTGAATATATAAAAATGCTACCCCCATTAACAGATTCCATTGGGATAGTCCAAAATTCAAAAATTTTAATTTGAATATACTACTAATGCCTACCATCAGAAAAACGACTAAAAAAGTTTTTCAAAATCCCCACAAGATATGTAGAATAAATATATTTATATATATACATTAAGAATGATGAATAGTAGAGAAGCCAACAAGAGACAAACAGATAAAAACTGTACCTAAAGTTTTGTACCCATTTGCTATTCAAACGCAGAAAAGAATTTTAAAATGTAATTGTCACCAAATATCATCATCCTACCTAATGCAACTAATTTTCAAGACTCATACAAGAATATTATAAGAAAAAAAAAAGAGTTTGCTAATAAACAAAGAAGGAGAGTGTTTTGGTGACGATAATTAAAACATTACCTATACAAAACCATGTTTTAGAAGAAAAAAGTGTCTGCAAGGAAGAGAATTTTAATCCTTTTTTTTTTTTTTTTTTTTTATGTTGATGAAGAAAAGGAACAGAGAGGAGACGAGAAAAGAAGAGGAGTTTCAATCGTTGTGCTGTATTCATTCCTTTACAGTTGAAGTTGTTAGAAAACCGGCAAATTTCGCGGGAAACCCCTGATATCCGGTCATTTTAGGAGCTATAAAGGCTAATCTTACCTCTTATTTCGCCAATGAGTTGCCATTTGACGCATGCCGCAGTCAGTATCCATTTTCAAATGTTCTTTTTTTCATTAATTAATTATTTTATAAACCAGTGAAAAGTTTATGGTTAATTTAATTTCTAATTACTTTTATTTTATTTTAATTATTATTGAATACACATATTTTTATTAATTAATGGTGATTATTAATAAATTATATTTTATTTTATAAAAATTAAAGTAATTTTAGAATACACTCAATATAAAATTATTATTTTTTAATACATAAAACAACAAAATTAATATTTAAAAGAAATTATCAACTACATTTTACATTTCGGATACACCCATCCCATATAGATACTCAACACGCATCATTAATTTCGAATATTTGGTAGCCTATATATATATATATATATAGATTTATTTATTTTTTTTATTGTATCAAATATTTAATGTCTTCAATATTAAGTAAAATATGAGTTTTAATTATTTTGAAGTTGAATCATATATTTGTATAAAAGGATAAAATTTTTCAATATTTATTTTAAAAAAATATATAAAATTTGAAGTTAAAATTTTATTTAAAAAAATTAAAATTATTATGATGTGGTGGAGTAGTATTATCACCAACAAGGATTTTTTTTTTTTCCTCTATCACAAGAGAAGTCGTTTATATATTAAGATTAGAGAAATCATGGTATAGTTTATAACTACTAAATAATCAATATATATCGGTTCAAATAATAAGAATTGTAAATTCATTTAAATAAAATTTTACATTGGAATTTTATATATAAAAAAATAATAAGAAAAAAAAATGTGTTTACCATGACTTGCGTTTCCTTAACATCAAATGTTATCAAATAACTAGGTGAGGATTATTTTAGTTCAATTGGTCATCGTCCATCATTTGACAAAAAATACGTAGCTTCATATGATTTGAAAATGAATTGTAGAGATTTCAAACACATCATGGCTGCCAAGTTTAACCTAATCCTTTTTGACCGCCTAATATATGATAATGGAGATTTTAATTGTTCTTGGAAAGCCAAACCAATCATAGACCTCCACCCTCGTCATGAGAGTTTATTAAAGCAAAAAATTCTCGCAAATGTTACTATTTACATGGGTCATCTTTTTTAATTGCTAAGTAACAAACTAATTAATCATATTCAACATTAACATTTGTTGCCCATCAGCCACCTCTTTTACTTTAGTACGTATTTAATTTTTATGATCATTATCATGTAACACATGCACAATCCAAAACTATTTTTTATATAAAATATTGATATGTAAAATTTATTAAAATTCAATTAATCTTATTCGATTTAAATAGTATTATAAAAGTGATAAAAGTTTCAATAATTTATTTAATGTGAGTATAATTTGAATTTAAAATATTACTCAAGTGACAATAATTCTTACGGACTAATCCAAACGTTGATGACTAAAATCAATCTTTTTAATGAATAAAGAATAAAATCTTATCAAAATTTATGCATGCATTTATCTTTTTATAAAATTGAAAATTTTGCATTACGCTGCCTACAAAATTGTTCAATCTGAGTTGATTTATTGTAAATTTAATACGAATTTATAAGTGAATTGGAAAAATATAAAAATTGATGTCAAATTGTGTAATTCGATTGTAAATTATAAAAATCAATATGAACCAATTTTTATCTATTGAATAAAATAAATTTTATACAATTAGGGATGAAATAAGTCAATAGTTTTTTAATTAAAAACATTTAAAAGATTGAAATTCCAAAATAAAAATACAAACGTAATTTGTCCTTTTTTTTTTACTTATAGTTCCTAAACTTAACGAGTCTGACAAATATAATCAAGTTCATAAATTTTTTATTTCTTTTATTTGTTCTTTTAATTTGAAAAACTAGTAAATTTGATTTTGATTTTTATTCTTCCTTTTATTGGTTTGTTTCTTCCACAACAGCCACTTGTTTCAACTTTCATGTGGTTTTTATAGTGTAAAAGAATTAGCAGTATTAACTTTTATATTCAACTTTCTTTTTTAGATAAAAATATACAGGATGATTACTATAAATTATATTATTTATATTATATTTAATATATTAAATTATTAAAACATTTTAATAATGAGTAATATCAAGTAATATATATTAAAATTAAATAACACCTTATATATTATACACTTTTATATGAAATATATTATTTTTAATCAATAATATTATTTATAGAAATTAAATCTTATATTTGATTCTCGTTTTCAATTCAAAAATTACAAATTTCAATTTTTGATTCCATAATTATGGTTGCTTTTTTTCCTAGCCGAAAGTGGTACTGTTTTGGCTCGGAACAATGACGCGCAGTAAGGGCTGATATTTATAATATGATAAGGCTCGTCAATTGCTATAATACTCCAACTACGCCAAATAATAATAATAATAATAATAAAGTGATTTTGATAGATTTGACTTAATTGGTGTAAAATTATTCTAAACTTTTAATTATAATAAGCTTAGAGGGATCATTATAATTTTGGCTTTTAATTTGTTTTGCATTTTAAAACATACAAAATTGGCGGCTTAAGAATTTTCAATTACATATCTATTGATTTAGTATAAATATAGTATCATTTTCATAAAAATGAACATATAAATTTAAAATTTAAAATCTTTATAATTTTTCATAAATTATTTAGAATAAAAGAAATGCAATATATTGTCTATATATCTAAAATATCACACTAAATTATTATATTTGTAATATATTATTTAAAAGTTTTATGATAAATTAATAAAACTGTAGTTTAAATATATATTATATATCACTGAAAATAGATGATTTTTTTTTTTTCATTTTATAAAAGCTTGTGCATAATGAAATGCTTTTGTCCTACCAATAGGTGAATATCTTTATGCCTTTCATTGGCAATTTGGCACCAAATTTGAAAGCACAGTGCTAACAACTTCGAAATATGTTGGTTTCTTTAGGGATGTTGAGATTTGGCAATTTTGCCACTTTTTTTTATATATATATATACAAAAAAAAAAAAGCAATTTTGCCACTTTTAGTTGGTCAAATGTCCATTTAACAAATGTGTATTTATATGCATCAGCAAAATCCACCGACAGATCAATGGTTGTGGGGCAACTGAAAATCCCTACGCCACTCTTATAATCATCATAATTATTGTACTGCAACGTGACGTATTTATATTCATTTTAAGAAATTATTATTATTAATTAAACTTTACTGATTAATTTTGTCGTTAACTTTGAACAATAATTAAATTCTATTTTACAATAATTTTAATTTGCTTTCTCAACTTTGAACCCAAGCTCTTATTTGAAAAAAACAAATTCTAATCTTTTTATTTCTATATATTTTAATGTTAACAGGATATAAATTTATATAGAATGTATATTACACTAGCTATCATCATGCATTTAGAGGCGAGTACAGTCCGATTATGTTCGGATAATGAAATTTTTTAAAATTGCTTCAAAATATAAAAAATTAAAAATTAAAATTTTGAAATTATTCTAAATTTTCAATTTATTTCAATTCATAGATTAAAATTTTTTATTTAATTCAGTTCCAAGATCAGTTTTTCATTGAATTAAAAGTTTCGGTTCAGAAATCGATTTTTCTCCAAATTAAATTTTAATTCGGTTTGAAGATCAATTCTTCTCCAATTAAAAAAATAAATAAAAATATACTTCAAATTTGAGCTATTAAATTATGGACCATTTCATATTTTTATCATAAAATTAAATGATTTTTATAGTTTTATTTATCATTATTTTTTTACTATAAAATTTTAGTCAAATTTTTGTAATACACACTAATATACCATAAATTATTATATTTTTTTAATAAAAAACTTATATAAATAATATATATCATAAAATAATAATAATAACATCATAGCTATTAAAAAAGGATATTGTATTATAATTTTATTATTGAAGGTGAATTTAAATTTTTCAACATAAATTATATTATAATACTCTAAAATGCTATTTACTAATTTTTTTTTTTTTTGTGATTTAAAATAATTTGATTGATGAGTGAAATTTTTATTTTTAAATAATTAAAATGACATTCATTTTAGATTACATGTTAAACTAGTGGGTCTAATGTTAAAAAATTAAACATATATATTGGTTTTTAATTCTATTAAATTATCAGTTCTAGTTTTAGTTCTTCAACTTTGTACAATTCAAAGCGGTTTAGAATGATTATTGGTTCAGAGAATTCAAATTCTCCAGACCCATCTCAATAAAAATTTTTGGAACAGGTCAATTTAGAGAAAGTCAAATAGTTAACTGAGATTTTCGGTTCTAGAGATTTTTTATTCGGCTTCTCGAGATAGTTTGGGTTCTCCAAGACCCATGCTCAGTCTTACATGTACTAATAAAGGCCAACATTTATGCTTTGACTTTTCTCACTCAAATCCCACTAATTGCTCACTTTAACACTCCCCTCAAGTTGGTGTATAGATATCACCACTACGCAACTTATCCAATGAGTCATAGAATACTCGACTTAAGACAACTTTTGTGAGTACATCAACAAACTAATCTTCAGACTTTACAAAAGGAATTTAGATCATTCTGCCTTCAAGTTTCTCTTTGATAAAGTATCGATCTACCTTTAAATGTTTTGTTCATTCATGCTAAATTGGATTATGAGTAATTTTCATATTATCACATATAAGTTCATTTTAGTCTCAAGGGGATAATTGCTCAATAACCTCCTTAGCTAAAAAAGCTCATAGAGCCCTTGTGATATGCTTTTAAACTCGGCTTCTGTACTTGATAATGCAAATACCTTTTGCTTCTTACTTCTATAAGTCACCAGATTACCTCCCACGAAGGTGAAGTATGCGGATGTCAACCTTATTGTCCAAGCTACTTCTTGCCTAGTCGAGGTCAATGCATCCATCAATACTTAGATGACCATGCTTTTTGAACATGAGACAAGTATCGTAAAAGTTGAAATACTATCCTTATATGATGTCACTTGAATTATACATGAATTGGCTCACAAGGCTTACAACATATGCAATATCCAATCTAGTATAGGATAAGTAGATTATCATACCAACTAAACATTAATACCTTTCTTTGTTTGTTAATGTTTAATTTTCATGGATTCCCAATCCATAATTTTGAGCTATAAAGGTATCTATTAGCTTATAATCAAGCATTACAATTTCATTAAGTAGAGAAAATACATATTTCCTCTATGATAGAAATATGCCTTGTCTTGACTGAGCTACTTCAATAACCAAAAGTATTTTAATCCACCAATATTCTTCATTTCAAATTCATTTGTCAAGTGTTTTTGCAAGATCAAAATTTCCTCTCATCATCCTCTTTAATTATTATATCATTAACATAAATAACTAAGGTTGTTGTCTTCTCATATCGGTGTTTCATAATAGGGTGCAGTATTAGTTACTTTGTTTAAACCCATGCTTTTTTTTTTCATCAAGCCTAAAAGACTAAACCATGCCTTTAAAGATTATTTTAGACTGTATAATGCCTTCTAGAATTTATACACTCCTTTAACTTGTGATAAGATCGTGAAGCTAGTTAGAACATCCATGTATACCTCTTCTTCAAAGTTGCCATGTAAAAATGCATTCTTTATATTGAGGTAATGTATAGGCCAATCTAGATTTGCTGTAAGAGACAATAAAACTCCTATTGTATTTAGCTTTGCCACTAGAGAGAATGTCTTTTGGTAGTTAATAACATAACTTTAAGTATACCCCTTTACTACGAGTCTTGTTTTGTATCTTTTTATTAATTCATCTATATTATGTTTAATGAAGGATACTCACTTGCATCCCATAATTTTTTTTCCTTTGGTAATGGAACAAGTGTCTAAGTCCTATTCCTTTATAGGGTTGTCATATTCTCATATATTGCTTAGGTCCATTTAGGGTCATTTAATGCTTATTGCACAATATAGAGAACATGCTTAGCAAACAACTTATGCATTACCATTTTTAAAGGCTCCAAGAGTCTTTGAGTGGATACATAATGAGAAATATTGTACTTTCTTATATTCTTTAATAATTAGCTGAGTATCAAGTTAGTGTCTTTCCTCGGTTATGTTTGAAAAGCAATTTATAATTAATAGAATTATTTGAAGGATTTAAAGGAGAAGGGCTTAGAATTTGTACCTTAGGAATATTCTCAAGAGATCGATCACTTTATACTGTGTGGGGGTTGGTTTCTTTATGTTTGTGCTTAGTATTATCTTTCGAGCTATCCTCCTCTGGCGTGCATTTTCTTCTGAGTTTCCTTTTAAACCATACTTGGAATCTTCAGGATGCTTAGTATTCTCAAAGGTGGATTTATAATGCTCAAAAGTCTTATTCTCTTTAAAGTTCCTCTCTAGCATTTGCTCAATGTTGTTCTCCCTTCCATCCAAGTTCATATTTGCTTTCTTATATCCCCAACTCGTTCAATTTTTAAATACCTAATTCTACTTTTCATTCAAATACTTCCCTTAAGGCGAAGAATGAATAACTCAATCTAGAAAGAACATGTCTAATAGAGGAAAGTCGTATCCATAAAAGTGTACAAACATTAAATATCCAGGTTATAGCACTGATATCCCTTCTTATAAGCTTTATATCCCAAGAAAACATAATGTACTACATAAGGATTAAGTTTTGACTGCTTGTTTTAATAAAGATGAATATAGGCTACGAAGCCAAATACATAAGAGGTGGTAATATAAGAATAGAAGAAAAGTATACATGGAGACCAAGAGTTTGAAGTAGAGTTGCAAAGTCTAAAACATAAGAAGGCATTTGAGTTAATAGGTAAATTGTAATACATACAACATCTGTCCAGTATCTCTAGGGTGCATAAGCTTCAATGACGAATGCTCTGGCTATCTCAAATATATGTTTATTCTTTCACTCAACAACACCATTTTGTTGTGGTTTTTGAGAACATATAGTCTCATAGTACAGGTGGTTCTAAAGGTACTATTGGAACTTGTGATTAAAATACTCTCCTCCATTATTTAGTTGAAGGATTTAAAGTTGAATCATTATGTCTCTACCATATTGTGAAAGGATACTGAACACTTTATGCTTATGCTTCTTCAAATAGAGCTAAGTCATATATGTACAATCATTAATGAAGGTCACAAATCATTTAACATTAGAATGATCTGAAATGAGAGCTGGAATGAATCAAAGTAAACAGTGGTGTCACTTTTATTTAAATTTATGGGAAAAGAGACACAATGACTTTTTACTTAAATACAAGTTTGACATCTAACCCGGACTTAGTTGACTTTGAGAACATACTAAAAAACATGTGCTTCATGTAATCAAATGATGGTTGTCCCAATCATTGATGCCGCAACCAAATTTGTTAGTTGTTGTTGCTCATTTTATTGTGTAATATTTACTTTACTAGGGCTGAAGTCATCCATATAGTACAACCCCCCTTTTAGTACCATAACCAATAATCTCCTTCATAAGAATATCCTAAAAAACTAAACAAAAATTATGGTACACTAGTGCACAACAACTTAATTCCTCAATAGTTTGGCTTACAGATAATAATTTATTTAAAAGAGAGGGAACTATTAAGGTATTCAGTAAGGAGAATGAAAGGAAGAGTGCCATATTTTCAGCCCTTATAATCGAGTATGTCATGCCATTGCCATTGGCAATACATGTTCATTATGGTGGATTAAATTCCACTAAGGCTTTCAGATGAAATCTTATATGGTCAATTGCCCCCAATTTAATAATCCATTGAACTTCCCTTTATAGAGCAACATAAACCATAGCTATTATTACCTGGACCATTGGGAGACTTTATTGCAATTTCAATGAGATGAACTTTGTTTAGCTCTAGTGTCTAAGATTCAGTGCTAGCGAATATTGTTCGACCGGTGCTTCAACTTGTATTAGCTTCCTATTTTATATTTTTCTTTAACTCGTGCCACCACTCTAGATGCCTGTGTAACTTAAAATAAGTTTCTTGAGTATGTTTTGTATTTCCATAGTGAATACACCCTCCTTCCTCAATTTATCATTTCCTTATCTTTTTCTATTATTCATGGATGATTAGCTAAGTTTAAATATCTAACAACTAGGTTAAAATCATCACAACATTAGATATAATTTCAGTGCTACCTTGTATAACAACTTGTCGAATATCTTATCTTCAAACCTATGCATAGGCTTGCTCGATCGTGGGAAATGGTTATAATTGTAGTACGTCACTTTTAACCTTGTCTAGTCAGTCATCTAACCCATCTAAGAAGGTATAGACTTTATCTTCCTATATGTTAGCATTGAACATTTGTATATCTTCACCACACTTTATTAGGTTTAGTTGTCTAAAATCAATCTCCATCTAAAATCATTAGATATTGTTATTATATGACTTGATGGATCCTCCAACCTACTTCATCTAAACTACTGGTCATTTTAGCTTATACACCTGTGAGGTGTCTGATTCATCAAAAAAGGTTATAGCAATTGAATCCCATACCTGTTTAGCTTTGGGGTATCAGATGAAATTTTCAATCAGTGATGGGTACATAGAGTTTATTAGCCATCCCTTTATAATAGCTTTCTCTATTCTACACTTTCTGAAGGTGGGATATGTTGGTTCAAGTTATAAAACATCTTTAGTAATATATTTGATCTTGTCTTTTCTCGTTATATATATCTCCATTACTTGAGACCATAGGGCATAATTCGTTCCACCTAATCTAATGCTAATTTGAATATTGAAGGCATTATGGCTTGTGGTTGAAGTCTAATTCAAGTTTTGTGTTGATGCTTGTTGCATTTAGTTTGATCATTTGTTTAAGATGATAGTAGTGGGTTTTTCACTAGATGCCATTAGGTCAGTCGATTTTACTATATTTTCTCATTTTTCGATTCCCTAGGATTACTGCTCTAATACCATGACAACAAACTCTTATTTTGGAATAAGAAACAAATTCTATTCTTTTTATTGATATATTTTAAATATTTACAAGACACAAGTTTATACAGAATGTACATAAGACTATTTTTGGTTATTAATTATATTAATTTGAGCTATTGTCATGCACTAACTGAGGCTAACATTTATTCTTTAACTTTTCTCTCTCAAATCTCACTAATTGCTTACTTGAACAAACTTTATGAGTTGAGTTAATTCTATTTAATTTTATTTTAATATCTAAATGTATTTTTAAAAATTACTTTTAAATTCCTGTAAAATAAATCTAATACCTAAAATTTTTATCCTTTTTTTTCTTGTATGAAAAAATAAAATAAAATAAATTTAAATTCTAATCTTAACATTTTTGAACATAAATTTAAAAACTAATTTCTAAATATTTTTGTATTTTAAATTTTTACTAAAAAAATCTTATATTTTAATTATTTGAAAATACAATTATCAACTTTCAAGTATGTTATTTAAGAATTTTCAAATAGGAATTAAGCAAAATAAAGTATAAAAATGGAAAAAAAATATAGAATTTTGAGGTACTAAAAATATTAATTAAGAATATAAAACATACTTAATTTTTCTAAAAAATATGAAGACATAAAAAATTTTGTAAAGATTTTATTATTATTCATAGCAATAGTTAAAAATGATTACTTTATATTTATATTTATATTTTTATTGATATTAATATATACAATGAATGGACTTACAAATTGTGATTTTTTTTTCTTATTGTTTTCATTGATTAATACATAAATGCTAAAATTTTATGTAAAATTTAGAAATTAATTTTTGAGTGTACTTCTAGAATAGTTGTTATATCATGGACTCCTGTCCATATTACAATATAAACCAAGGGTCATTACATATGCCAAATGAAAAACACACACCTTCACTTGGGACTTCGCTTATTGTGCTGTGTTGTGCTTTGCTTGGCTGATATGATAATCAATTTCCATGGCTTCCATTTCTTCAGCTTATCGTCTCTTACTTCTTCTTCTTTTTATTCTTTTCTTCACTCCTTTGATTTTATTACTATCAAATCAGTTATATGAGGTTAGGAGTATATATGGTGAAACTGCATATGGAATTACATCATCATCATCATCATCATCATCAAAGATTTTGATAAAAAGAGGAACTACTGTAAATGCTCACCATCAAGAGGTTGCTAATGTTTATATGGAATCATTGTTGTTGTGAAACCTAATCTCAAGGTAGGTGATGATGTTATTGTGCTTGACACCTCGGGAAAGTTTCTCATGCCAAGTGGAATTGATCCTCATACCTATCTAGATATGGACTTTATGGGTACTCGGACTGCTAATGACTTCTTTAATGGCCCAGCTACAACTTTAGTAGGGGGAACAACTGTGTACATTAGTTGATATTATTTTTTCCTATCTATAAGTCGGGTTCATTGGCTTTCACATGCAGCTTCATTAACGTTAACCTACAAGTTCATTAGTCTTTACTTGCAAATTCGTTGACTTTTTTAAACATGCTTGTTCAATGATTTTCACTTACATGTTCATTAACCTTCATCTACATATTCATTGCACATGTAGGTGAAGGTTAATGAACATTCATATTAAGTAATGAAAATAATACAAGTTCATTAAGAATGAATGGTATGTTCATATATATTTGCCTACATATTCATTATTGATATATATACAATAGCTTTGAATATTTCCTTTTTTTTTTTTCTTATTCCTTAAGTTGTAGATCTTGAGTTTATTTCTCTAAATAGACCAAAATATGATCTTGTAACTAGGAGAAAAACATGCGATGATAGTAATGTAAGAACTGGTAAACAAAAAAAATGAGGAGAAGGAGGAGAGAAAGGCAAAGAACTCAAAGAAAAAAGAAAAAAAAAAAGATGAAGATGGAGAAGGTAACAGAGAAAAAAAAGTAGTAAACAAGAAGATAATAAAAAGCAAGAGATTTGAATGAGATAAAAAAAAAAAAAAAAAAGCAGAAGATTGCAAATGAGGAAAGAAGAAGAAGAAAAATAGGAATAAGACACGCCCAAAAGAAAAAGAAAAAGAAGAAGAAGAAGAAGAAGAAAGCGAGAAAAAAAGAAAGAAAAGAAAATGCGACTCACGTGTGAGGCACGCAAAATACCATTGATAGGGGTCCATAATATAATTTACGCTTCAAGAATAATAAAATTAAAATTTGAGAGTTTGAGAATTTTATTTTTCTTTAAAAATGAAAATTTCTTCTAGATAAAAAAGGAAAATTTTCAATAATATCTAATTTATTTTATAGGGATATACAAGTAATTTACAAAAATATAATTAGATCCCAAAATAAATTAGATAGAATTAATACAATTTGTAAAGTTATAAGATCAAATTGAAATGATTCAAAAGTGAAATGTTAATTGACCCTAAATTTAGGGCGGAGTTGATTATATTTTCTATTTAAAAAATTCTTGACATGTGACATTTGCATAACTACTATATATCATTTTTATGTCATATAGTAAATATTAACAGCTAAGGTAAAAATAGATAAAAATAAATAAATAACTTTTTTAAATTGGTAATAATTTTTTTTTAAAACATTAAATATATATACATATATTAAGTAATGGTCATAAAAGTTCATTCTTACAAGTAGGTGTTATTTGGAGAAAATTCAACCAATTTGATGGAAATATATGTTTATTTTAGTCCATGAGATTTTAAGTTTGAATCTTTAAAATTATTTTTTTCCTTTAAAAAAAAATTAAATTCAATTAACCATATCAAACAAATGAAATACTGAAACCTACCTTTGATTACTAAAATATAGTCAGTTTAAAGGTTAAAAAATTCAATTAATTCAAAAAATTTAACCGATTAAATGTTCATACCTATTTCAAACTACTAAATTAAGTATTAGTATTTATTAATAGACCACTTTGAGTTGGGCAATTTGAAAAATGAGGAGTTGTAGATTTTATCCAACAATTATTGAAATTAATTGGTAGAGAATTATTTCTGTTTAAGTGAGGTTTCAAATTCGAATTCTGATATGTACAGTTGTGTTGAATCAATTATTAAAAAAATTTTATTGTTCTTATAGTTTTATTCGAATCGAACAGGATTAATTAGAGTTAAGTGAACTCTAAATACCAATAATTCAAACTAAAAAGAATTATGTTTTTAAAAATTCTCTTGGTTCTAGCAGTTATTATTATTATTATTATAAAATGTACAATTTGTTTATATAAATAGCCTGCTTTCTAGTATCTTTCCCAAATTTCGACCTAGATATATGACAAACCGATGGCTAAACACAATTAAAAGAACATAAAAGGGGAATAATCAAACAAAGAATCATTATTGTTCAAAAAAAAAAAACAAAACAAAGAATCATAATCAACTTTATCTTCAGCTTTAAAGTACATGTGGTATATAAGTATAGTACATGGGAATTTTCAAAATAGACAAGTAGACCTGTCGGTTTCTGCTAAAGCAAACCATTTATTGAAGGAATGAAAATTGAGGTGAAATAATGCTCTACCACTTGCCTCCTTTTTCCCAAAAAAAATTGTTAACCATAGATATACCATCAACTTTTGTAAATATATTCATGGATGCATATTATGTGCTACATTATAATGTACTCTTGGACCAACCCTTCATGACCAATTGTGTCTTATTATGCATAATAATGTCTTAACTATTCATAAACTTTTGGCAAAAATCATTTTTAAGCTCATGAATTATAGTAATTTTTTCTATTAAACTCTTATTTTTTTATTTCATTACATTGAACCCATATATTATTATTTATATAGTTATTGAGTCCCTATACAATTATTTATATAATTATTGACCGTTTGTACTATTATTTATGTATGCGTTGAGTTTTTATACTATTATTTATATACTATATTGAAATCTTATAGTATGAAGAATATATCTATAAAATTTTTCAAATTGAAATTCAATAGCTATATAAAAAATAATATATGAGGCTTAATAGAATGCAATAAAAGGATATGAACTCAATAAAAAAATCAATATAATTTAGGGGCTTAAAAATCATTATAATGCATAAAAAGTATATTTTATGAATTTTAAAACATCACCAAATTGCCGAAAGGATTTGAGGGTCATAGTTTTAATGCAAGCAGTTTATAAAAAATCTTTTATCAAAATTCGTATGAAGGCAAGGATAGAGCATATTTACTATAACTTAAAAAATGTGAATACAAAGTTTGGATAATTGTACCTTCTATTATTTGAAAATATAATTTATAAAATAATTGTAAATTATAATGAGATACAAAGTCTGTAGTGGATGGTTACAACGTTTAGAAGTTTAAAATTTAAACAAAGTTTTGCACTTAATACGCTCAGTAATTTAAGCTCTACTCCTTTTTATAGAGACTTTGAGGGGTAGGCCAGTAATCTTCTTCAAGATTTCTCTGAGTTTAAATTACTGAAAGTATTGAGAGCAAAACTTTCTATAAATCTTAAACTTTCAAACTTTACAACCATCCTCTACAAAAATTGTATCTCATTATCAAGGGCGGAGCCAAAAAAAATGTCAAGGGGAGCAAATAGAAATGTTTCATTTAAAATAAACTAATAAAATAATATTTCAAATACACTAATAATAGTTTAAACTAAAAAATAATAATAATATACCCAAAAAATAATATCAAAGATAATCAAATCAAAATTGATAATCAAAATCATGAGAAAAAAAATAAAATTTACTTTTTTTCAACAAAAACTTTTCTTTTGAGATAATCAAATTTATTCATAGTTATATCTATAATCAAAATCACATAAAAGATAATCAACTATCACAATATAAATAAAATTATTATAAATTTAGTTTTTAGCATAATAACTAATGAGCAAATTAAAGGAAAAAATATAAATTAAGATTGGACAAACTAAGTATGTGCAATAAAAAAAAAAATTAATTGATAGCCTATATAATTGATGAATGACTGAATGCTATACTAAATTACTACTCTTGTCGAATTGCTTAGTGCATAATAATTAATGAGCAAATTAAAGAAAAAATATATAAAGAGAAAGAGAAATAGGTGAGGTGTGGGTGGCTAGGGAAGGAAATGAAAAGAAGAGGTGAGTGAAGGAGTCTTGGAGAAACCAAGACAGAAAGTGAAATTTAAAAATAATGAAAAGAAAAAATAAGAAAAAGTTTTATTATTTGGACTTTCTAAAAGAATTATAATGATAGACTATTGAGTTATTATTATGGATTCACTAAGGATATACAAAAAATTTTACATATTAAATTGTTTTGAGAATATATATACATATTTGAAAACATTTAGCGAGGGCAAAATAAAAATAAAAATAAAACTAGATTATATTAAAAAAATTTGTCTGGGCAAAGGGGCAAGTGCCCCCATTGCCCCCTCCCCCCCTCCAAAATCTGCCCATGCTCATTATAATTTATAATTTTTAAAAATTATATTTTCAAACAATAGATGTTAGAATTATCCACTCTGTATTTACAATTTTTTAAAGTAACTGAATGTATGCTCTATGCTTACCTTTATACGGATCCTGCATGTCTAAAGTATGATTAAGCATCACTTAGCTTCAGATAATTGTCCCAATCCCCAACCTAACCTTATTAGGACATTACATTGGGATCTAACATATTGATTAGGATAATATCTTGCAGTCTATGAAACTACTTTATTTTTTATTGCATTTTTCTTTGCATTAAAACTATGATCCTTAAATCATGTTAGCAATCTAGTATGAGAGCTTGGGGGTTGTATGTTTTGTATAAATGATGTGTTTTGCATTAGAGAAGAAAAATAATAAAACTAAAGAGTCAAAAATTAAGCAAAAGTATAGTCATAAACTGTGATTTTGTTGTTGAAGGCATTCCATCATTTGACTTTGAATCTCTTGATTAGAATGCACTAACCATCCTACATATTGTTATAGTAAAAATATCATATACACACCTAGAGAAGGAAGAATTTTGAACAAAAAATGAGATAGGAATGGAATCATTTCCCAGTTTTGTAGGTTCAAAATTAAAATTTGAATTGTTTATTGTTAGTATAGATGTGCCATAGTCTATAAAACAATGAAATTTGACAAATTGATTGGGATAATATCTTGCAGTCTACGAAAATACTTTATATTTCATTGCATTAAAACTATAATCCTTATATCATGTTGGCAGTTTAGTATGGGAGCTTAGGGATTATATGTTTTGCATAAACAATGTGTTTTGCATTAGAAAAGATAAACAATAAAACCAAAGAGTGAATTGTTAAGTGGAAGTACAATCATAAACTGTAATTTTATTATTGAAGGCATTCCACCATTTGACTTTAAATCTCCTTATTAGAATGCACTAACCATTCTACATATTATTATAGTAAAAATATCATATATACAAGTAGAGGAGGAAGAATTTTGAAAAACAAATGACATAGAATGAAATTTTTTTCTCAGTTTTTTTAGGTTTGAAATTAAATTTGAGTTGTTCATCACTAGTATAGATGTGCCCTAGCCTATCAAACTATGAAATTTGATAGATTGATTGGGATAATATCTTACACTTTTATATTTCATTGCATTAAAACTATAATCCTTACATCATGTTGGCAGTCTAGTATAAGAGCTTGGGGGTTGTATGTTTTGCATAAACAATATATTTTATATTAGAGAGGATAAACAATAAACCAAAAAATGAATAGTTAAACGAAATTGTGAATAGTTAAATGAAAGTACAACCATAAATTGTGATTTTGTTATTGAAGGCATTCCACCATTTGACTTTAAATCTCCTAATTAGAATGCACCAACCATCCTATATATTATTATTGTAAAAATATCATATACACGCCAAGAGGAGGAAGAATTTTGAACAAAAAATGAGATAGGAATGGAATCTTTTCTCAATGTAGGTTTGAAATTAAATTTAAATTGTTCATTGTTAGTATAAATGTGTCATAGTGTCATTCTTGTAGTATAAATGACATTGTACTTTTATCGCTATGACAATAAAACATTATTTTGAATGAAGTGTTTATTTGTTTAAGTATTTACCCTTTAACATTATGTTAAATGAGTTTATTATCAAGAGTTGATAATATGAGTGACAAATTCTTTTAGTAAATATGCTATAAAATGTTCATAGTCATAGGATTAATAAATGGGTAGTAATAATTTGTATACTATCACCTCTTGATTGGTTTGTGATTCGATAGTAGGAGATAGTAAGTCTTACGCTACTTGATATGAGATATTAGAATAGACATATAGACACTCATGTGATGGATGGATCGAACTATGACATGAGATAAGTGATTGCATGTAAATTCACTTTTGTCAACAATCATTATCTTGGACATAATGGTGCATATGGTCATTTGACTTAAGGCGACATAATCATTCACATATGGTTAGTTAAAGTTTGTTACCGCTTACATACCTGTACTAGCCACATATGGGTATATGGTGTGTGGTGGCTTTAGTAGGTTATATATAGGGATGAGTGATCAGTTAAGATAAAATTCATTATTATAGTGAACTAGGATAAGATCCTATACTATCTAAGTTGTTCTCAATGAATAAGTACCTAGCCAAGTCAAACTTAACTTACCTAAAAAGAGTTATGGTGCTAGAAAGAGTTTCTGTATAAATCATGTATTTTATCAAGAATTGAACTGAAGATGAGTTCATATGATTGAGGCAATTAAAGTTTGACTTTACCATGACTCTAGCCGATATCGGAATCTTGTAATAAAGGGACATTGAGTGCATGATAATTATGTTAAATTGTTCTTATGAATCTATTTATAATATTCATTTCCAATTAGGTAGTCGTTATATTTATGCTAGGGGTCACTCACAACTTATAGGAGCTAAATGTGATTAATTGGGATTTTCACATTTAGCTTGGAAAGAGTTTCTTATAATATTAAGAGTTAATATTATTTTTCCATTGTAATTTGGACTTGAATCTTGTAAGTCATACACATAAAAGTTGCATCGACAATCATAATTATTAATTAAAGTATTTAATTTAATTAATTGAATTGAATTTTCACATGTATGGGATCTAGCATATTCTGAAATTTAATTCAAAGCTTAGGACTATTAATATTTAATTAAATATTAATTTGGACTTAATTTAATAAGTAATATTAAGTTTAAGAACCAAATTGATATATGTCACCAGTACTAGTTTGGATATAGACCATGAGATGGGCCATATACGTGTAGGTTAATGGATTATGCATAGGCTTGGATAATTATGTATATTAATGAGATTGGCCTTATTTAAGTGTTAAATAAAGCCTATAAGTCTAAATAGTGGATCTTGTAGAGATGGGCTCATTTAAGAGGTAAATAAGCTCAACTAGTTAAAGCCCACATATTAAAGGAGATGCCACCTAAGCAAGAGCATGTGATGCTTATTCTTGCATGATCACCACCTAAACATTTGCTTTCCATACAATGTGATTACATGAATTACATTATGACAAGGTGTCATAAGCATGCACCTTTAATTAGTGGAGAATCTCTTACATGTATAAGGTTACTTATTTAATACTAAAAGTCAAAAGTAAGTGGATAATCTATATATGTATGAAATGGCTTATCCCACACTCAAGCTTGAGTTAGTAGAGGATCTCTGCATATGTAAATTAGTCTCTCACATATACACTAAGTTGGTGAATATTTTCTACACTAAAGAACTTACCACTTCAACTAGAGACATTCAAAAACAAAAAGAGAAAATAAGAGAGAGTTCTCACGAGTTGAGTCTTCTTCTTCATTATCTTTCTTTCTAAGTGTTGTAAGTGTGCAAGTAAATTACAAGTGTTGTGTTTCATGCATTAGCCCTTAGTCATCATTCATAGAATTTAGGTTGTGCAAGAGTTATGCAACAACTAGGCTACATTCACCAATCTATTAAAGGCAACAATTCCTACATTATTCAAGCTAAGGAAGGAACTCTATAAAATTTTAGGGTCATTAAAGGAGGAGTTTGCGGGCAAAGATCCATTAAAGGCTTGAAGACATTCATGTGCTTCTCATATGTTTCAAGCTAGAGACTTCACACTTAGGGAGCTATGAGCTTGTAGATTCTAACGAACCACAAATTAAAGCTTGTCAAGCATGCTACCAACATTTAGAGTTTGTAAAAGTTACTAAACTCTTGGATGTAGGTCTTTTGACATGCTATGTGTTTTTGGTTATTTATGAATCTTTCTTATATATTGTCCATTTAAGCATGCATGCATTTAGTTATGTAAATTACATGTGATTTGGGTTATTTGGAATTCTTGCCTTTTATGCAAGGGTTGCATGCTAGAGAAAATATTTGAAATTGACTCTAATTGGATTCGTGTTCACACCATACTTTTGCTTATAATCCGATGCATGTAATTGATTTCTTCATTCATAAGATTATTTAACTTTAGGGATTAGAGTTTTAGGCACACTCCCAAAATTTTTCTACCATTGAATCAACAAAAAAAGTAATTCGAATGTTTAAAATTTTTTATCAAAGTAGAATAGCCAAAAGTGACTCTTATAACCGTTTTGGATAAAAAAGAATGAATAACACCAAACCTATTGTTAGTACTAATAGTTAAAATATTGGCAATGACTAATTTTGGTGTGAAAGTCAATAGAGAAATGTTTCAAAGCATTCAAATCTTTACCCTTATTCTATGGGATGAATAATCTTCAAAATGGTGTAAATTGAATAATTAGAATCTGCATGACTGGATTTGTTTTTGAAATATTTTGATTTTGGTAGAGCAAGTGACTTCCGAAATTGATTGATAAAAAATTTATAGTTTTGAGTTATCCCACAGTTTAAAATGCTATCCTTTTGGAAAAAGTTTTGGAACTACCTTGGAGGATTTTTATCATAAAAGTCTTCATTTATAGTCACAATGTTTTGAAAATGGAGTTTTTCCAAATATTGCATATTTGCTTTCAAAGATTTTTTTTTTATCAAATAAAATAATTTGTGAACAAGTAGGATTTTAAATACTTTGAGATAAATTTTTTAGTAGAGGATGTCTTTATCTCAAGTTTGAAAATGGCTAAAAAAACCTTACTTTTATACTCTTTTAAGGATGATGTTGTTGATGAGGAGGCTTGGAAAGCCTGTGACAGATTTTGAAGTGCCAAAATTAATTATGACAATTGAATAAGTTGTTCAACCCAAGTTTGAATTTAGGCCGCTTTTTAGGCTTTTGTATTTTCTTCTTAAAGAATAATATATATCTAAGATTTGATAGGTTGGGCTGAAGAATATTTAAAGTTTTTTGTATTTGGCTTAAACTTTGAATTTGGGTTTGAAGGGGTCTTGCCCTTATCTTTGGAGCTTTTGAGCATATGGACCTATCTTTGAGAAATTCTTAAGTGAGAAAATCGGAGATATAATTGATATCTCCTTTAATTTCTTAAATATCAAAATTATATACTGAGAATAAAGCTTACCATATGGTAAAAATCTATTTTAAAACAATATTTTAAACAATTTTATGTAAAATTTCTTTTATCAATTTACAATCAATTCCTAAAAGATATTTTTGGTTCAAAAAATTACTTTAAAATTTTACAATGCACATAACAATTGAAAGAAGTTCTTTCTTTATGGTAGAATAATTGTTTTGACAATCATTCTAATATCCAAATATATACTGGACTATGCATTACCACCTATTTTGAATTTATTTGAGGATTTCTCTCTATTATATTTCTAAAGCATCAATTTCTTTAATTGTTAAAGCTAATGGACCAGACATATGCATACATGGTATCTTAAAAATTTGTTTGTTGATTTTTGGACTACTTTAGAGTGGTGATCTGAACGTGGTAGAAGGTTTTTCTTCAACCTATCGTGCAAGGGCTATATTAGATGATTGATGTTTAGACAAAAATCTAAATCATAGTTTAAACTTTATAGAAAATTTTACAATTGGGCTTTATCTTAAATCTTATATGAAAACTTAAATGCAAATGCATGAGATCTCTCAATGGATGTTATGGTTCTTTGAGTGATATAATAATCCAAAATCGAGCAAGATTTAAAAAAGATATTTTTAATTTGGAGATACTAAAACATTTTTCTTTATGATAAAATTTCCATTTTAAAGTTAGATTTTTTAACGACTTATAAATGTATAATTAACAACTTATAAAAATATAATTGTGAAATAATTAAAAAATTTAATTTGAAAATTATTATAATGAAAATCATTTATGAATTTAACGATTTATCAACAGTAAATTTCATTATTATGTCTGTATTTTATTTAATTTGAAATAAATAATTATTTGTATTAATAAATTTGCTAAATTAAGAATTTAATCAAAAGTTTAAAGTTGGGATAAATTTGTCAAAAATTTCAAATGTTTGGATTTTTTTATACCAATAGAACATTATAAATTTAAAAAATTAAAAAGGTAAATTTAATATTTTATAATACGTCATGTCATTATTTTATTCAATTTTAATAAAAAAAAAATATGTGTACTAAAATTGTTAAACATTTACTAAATTGGGATATTTTTGCAAAAATTAAAAAATTGAGATAAAACTGCAAATGATTTTTACACCAATACGCCAAGTATTAAACATCCACTCTTCCTTGACTCTTATGATCTCCAAACACCCTTACAACACCATATCAAGACTAATTAAAACCTCGTCGGAAGAGTGAACAAAGATGACAGGAAAAACTCGAACCGTTAACTAATATTCTTACAATCTCTACTACATGTTCACTATAAATATCAAAGATATCTCATAAAAGCTCATAAAGAGCAGATAAAAATAACAAGAAACTAGGAAGGAAAAAAAAAAAGAGGAAGGGGCTGTTTGCTAGGAAAGAACCAGCAAGCCCAAGCCCCTTGGGACAAAAAAAAAAAAAAATTATTTTTTTAGAAAAACTAAGGTATCATTTTTTTTTATTTCATTTTTGATATTGTCTTTTATACTTTTATAATACATAATATATATTTTTAAAAAGTAAGTTCGTTCTTTATAATTTATAATGTTATATTTTTATTTATATCGTAAAAATCTTGCTCTTTTCTTATATGCTGTGGAGAATTGAATTAATGATATATATTTTTCAATTGTTAAAAAAATATTTATGTATGGATAAATATACATATCTAAATTTTCCTAAAAAGAAATACATACTAAATTAGACAGGATAGATACCACAAATGTTTATTGAACAAATGCAATTCATTAATTTGAAACATATATTTTCAGAAGTTCATTAATTTTGTATTTGCTAAATTGACCTGAAATCTTCAGATTTACTTCCATTGTAAGAGGGGTGCTGCTTTGCACATAGCAAACAATGTCCATGAACTTATTTATAATCATATTCATGTAATCAGTCTTAATTTATTGTAATTATAGAGCATGTTTAGCATGGTTTTTACATTCATACGCAGAGGTCAATTTGAGAAATGACCTCAAAAATGCATAACAATTGTTACAAGTATGTATTTATTTAACACAATTTGATCTCATTCCTTATTAAGATGGCATGACAAATTGATCGATGGGCAATTTTATATGAAGGGGAAAAAAGGTCCAAATAATTCAGGTTTTTTTTGTTTTATCCCATAGCATATTTTTGGGTCCAGCTCCGAGCAGTAGACTCGTACTTAATTTTGTCAGTCCTGCACATATGGGCTATTTCAGGAACAAGTGGATCGTCAGGATTTGGATCAGTTAGCAGCGAACATATGGACAGTAAAACCTGCATCCAATCCCACAACCACATCAATTTCATCTCCCATGAAAAGTTTGAATTTTAAATGGTCAGTTTGTAAATTGAGGAAAAATAAATGACAAAAAAGGCTACGTTTAAGGGTTGAAGATGTATATGTGTGCAAGTTTGGAATTTCCTCAGTTTTTCTTTGTTTCTGGGTTTTCATGTGATGTGAAGATGCTATGTGCAGGACATGGATATAGTAAATCTTCCAAGAAAAGCACCTTGGAGATGGTAAGTGCAGGACTCCATTGTTCCTTGAGTATGTCCAAGCAGATATTTCCGTTGCTATTGATGTTAGGATGAAAAACCCTGGTCCTGAAAGCAACCTGAATTTAATTACAGGGTAAGAAGAAAGCTGATCATTAGCTTATTATGGACTCTTTTTTTTTTTTTTAAAAAAAAAAAAGCACGAAGACAACAAAAAGGAAGAGGTCATTATTGTAAGTTTCTGTTTCATGTACCTTGGGAGGTTTAAAAGGATAGTCTGGTGGGAAATGAATAGTGACAAGGAAAACACCCCCAGCATATGGACTATCATTCGGACCAATAATTGTGGCTTGCCAATGGAACATATCCTCAGCCACAGGACCTGAAATCATACGAGA
The DNA here is from genome assembly GCA_947683625.1 of Mallotus nudiflorus. Lineage (NCBI taxonomy): Eukaryota > Viridiplantae > Streptophyta > Magnoliopsida > Malpighiales > Euphorbiaceae > Mallotus > Mallotus nudiflorus. Next base: position 3,128,441 of record CANTUR010000095.1, on the reverse strand, counting down.
CACACCACTCACATAACATTCCATACAAGAATCAGCCAAGATGTTTTTATATTCCTGTAATTTTACCTGCACTGCAAGAAGTTGGAGGATCTCTCTGCAAGTCCCTGAGTTCCTTCAGAATTCTCTTTGACGCCATTGAGGCAAACTGGGTTAAAATTATGTTCAATATGAAACTGGAATTCAAGGAGGATGGATGATTTCAAGGCTAAAGGAAGAAATTCAAATGTATTGATGCCCTGGAAAACCTGAGAAATTGGTGTATTTAATGGAGGAATTCGTGGTACGGGCAGGGGAAAAAGAGGTGGAGAGGGTAGAGGTCCACCAATTCTTTTTAGATTTGTGAAAGTGGGCGCAGTATAAATTCCAGGAGAAAAAAAAATGGAAAGTAGACAATGACAGGAATTCTGAAAGGAACATATTGGAAAATATTGATATTTTACCTTCAAAATTCTTGCCGACTTCTTATTTATTGTATTGTACCTGATAGTTAGATTGGTAGCACAGTGTATATATATAGAGGCTATATTTTATAGTTAAATATAAAAAATTTAAAATGTGTGTTGCGTTACAAAAACTTAAAATGTGAATCTTTTGCATTCCAGTTTTAGTGTTGTATAATTACCAGTCAACCATTTCGTTTCACTTTTTTTAGTGATTTAGCATGCAGATCCCTAATGCCGGAAGAAAGAAGCATCAAACTTTTAAGAGAGTACTGGTCAACTGTATATCATGCAAACAAACAATGAACCCAATTCTAGAAGCAAATATCAGATTGTCTTTGTTCAACTGAGATTTCAGCCAAAACTCTTCTTTTAGGAACAGGATGCATCTATCTGATATCTCCAATACCACAATGAACCAATCAAGAGGATACAAATCCATGTCCAAAAAGTAGAAATATTCGTCCTCAGCATTAGTTGAGGCGGCATCATGGTTCGAAGAACCTTCAAAAGCTTGGAAGATGACAGTTTTTAATTGAACCGCAGAAATTTATTGACAATATTTTTTACAGGAAAAGTGGATGCTATATTCTTTCCACTACAAATTTGTCTCCAGACCCATTAAATCCTTTCTCTCTAGAATTGGTTTCGTGGTCCTAAAGTTTTCCTGCATACATCATTCAGAACACATGCAAAGTTGAAATGGCACAGCTATCAAAAACGGAAATTATATTTAGATCTTTAAGGTGCACTAAATCAAGTTACAAAGCATACATAATACAAGAAATAGTTTTTCTTTTTTTTCATAGAACAAATTGTTTTCGCTCTAAGTCAATACATGCAGAATGACCACAGGAGAAAGAAAGGGTCTGCATGCTAACAGAACACAAATCATTCATATACAAATCAAAGGGCAACTTAGAACATGACAAACTCACTACATGATGTTTATAATGTTGCTTCCTAGTACTGTCAGTAGATACTACAGACCGCACCCTGTCACTTCCTCAAGCTGGGAGAGCCTAAGAGAGACGGTGAAGATTACCATAATCTATGCCTAGTTGTTCTTGTTTTCCCCCCACAACATCCTATGTTGATTACAATATGGAGCAGGCCTTTTGTGCCCTTCTTTTCTTTTTCTTCTTCTGCTTCGGTGGCTGGAGAACCACTTTAATGGCTGCATCAAACACAGCTTTCACATTCTGCATTTGCAAAGGGCGGTTGAAGTAAATTCTGTCAGTAACAAGGTAACCACTAGTTTTCCTTCATGACACAAATAACAATAATTTATTTATTTACATGCCTGCTGAGTTTTTGAACTACATTCAATGTAAACAGGAGCCCCAATCAGCTTCCTCAGTTCTTCCCCCTTCCAAAAAATACAAAACAAAATATTTAGCCCCTAATACTGGCTGAGTCGACAGCCACGTATACAAGCCTGAAAATGACAGCTATCAAATTGTAATGAACAAAATGATACTTGGTATGTGAAGTAGCAATTAATACCTGAGCTGTGGTGATGGGCACTGCACCAGGATGGTCTATAAAAAATTGTTTGTCATCTCGGAGATCTAGAAAAAGCAAATTTAGCAGTGGTGAAAATTGTTTCTCACTGAAAAAGTCTGAAAAAGAGACAAACAAATTTTATACTAAGGCACCATATAACTATTGATAAGATTCAGCAATTAACACAAAACAATGCCATCAAGTGCCATAGCAATAAATTTGTCCATCTTAATCACTGCAGAGACTAGAGTGACATTCAAAAAATATATGTGCATATCTGATAAAATCTAGTAAAACATCACAATGGAACTCCAGCAGAACAAGAAAATGTTGCCAAACAGTGAGATACATCAATACATCAAAAATGGGTAATCAGTCCAGCTGGAAAATGTCATTGTTTTCCCTTTGAATCAAAGATAGATGAGGGAGGTTCTGCACATGCCGAGCTTGTATAGCATATCAGCTTACAGTACGATCACTGAAGATCATTGAAAGAGACTTTTAGGAAATTTCCTTTATAATCTAGATAAAATCACCTTTGAAATGATGTTTACATTAACTTCTGTATGCAACAATAAAAACAAAATATCCTTACACGAATATTCTTTTTTAATTTCTCCCAATTCTTTTCAGCACCCAGTATTTTTTCTTTTAACTTTGAGAACATGAAAAGACTAATAGATTTACATACCACAGACATATCTAATGAGATCATTTCCTATGGCTGGCCGATGTTCAAATTTTTTATTGTGTCGTTCAGGTTGTCATCCCTACAACTGTGCACTGTTGTACTCTAAAATGCCTGTTGCTTGTAGCAGTAAAAAATCAATAATCAGCAGAAAAAAGAAATAGTCTGGTCCTCAGTTGTAATGATATTTTAAGCTCTTTCTTAATACTTAGGATCACCTTTATTTGGACAATACAACTTTTTTATCATTCCAAATTTGATCAAAATGGACTTCATGTGCATGGGCTTATATGTAAAGATGTACTTCTAAAGACACCTCTAATTCATCACTAACGTCGTCCATTCCTGACTGAACAATTTCATCTTCCATGTACCAACTACCCAGTGAGATGGAATGCTAAAAGCATAACCATCTCAACTGAGATTTTAAGCATCATTTCATAAGTTTCTCAGTACAGAACAAGGATAAGCAAATGTCAATAACAAGGAAAATGAACTTGTAACAGAACTTCAATGTCCTACCATGTTATTCAACTGGACAAGATGAAATTGAATGTTGAATAACTATAAGTTTCTCATAGATAGGATAACAGATGTGATGATAAAGCGAAAAATCAGAGTGCCACAACATTGGATTTAGCTTTTCAGGAAAACTTTGAGCAACAACTTTATGATATTACTGAAACTCAACAATGTTAAAGCATGCAAACCAAATTCTAAATAGAAGAAAAATGTAAGAGAATATAAAGATAAGGATTGCCAAAACAGCATAATTCATGTAATTTTATCACAAAACATATTCAGAAACTTCCTAAATAACCTAAAATTCAATGATAACCACAAGTATAATTTTTATAATAGCTATGCAGTAAAGAGAATCCAACTGCTATAGACATGTAACAAACTGAAATTATTATTATAAATGCAATATATACAAAGTTCCAGGGTATGCAAAAAACTTTCAATTCTATACCATCATCCATCACATGGCCAGTAAAACTGAACATAACAGCAGAAAGTTTAATAGCATACAAAAGCTATGCATGGCAACAACCAATATTGCAAAGAATAAAAGTATAAATGGAGGAGTATCTAACCAAGCTTAGTTCCAACAAGAATAATTGGTACTCCAGGAGCATAATGCCTCAATTCAGGAATCCACTAAAAACATAGAAAATAAGGCAAAAGCATCAGTATATCAACAGCCAATAAAAATATGAAAAGGAGCTCAAAGAATAATTATTCTCATACCTTTTTTGCAACATTTTCATAACTGGCTTTGCTAATGAGAGAGAAAGCAAGCAAGAAAACATCCGCCCCACGATAGCTCAAAGGTCTTAATCTATTATAATCTTCCTGGCCTGTCCAGTGATACAAATGTGTGAAGCTCATGATCATAAACTTTCAAAGAAAACTACAGAAAACTTATGAATTGCAAACATACCGGCAGTATCCCACAACCCTAGATTGACTGTGCTCCCATCCACAACCACATTTGCACTGAAATTGTCAAACACAGTTGGAACATAGTCCTGTTTCACAACAGATCAAAATGTAACTCAGTAAATAACATTTCATGTCAAAATGATTCTGTCTTGAAATTGTATTGGATTATTAACAAAACGCCTTTGATGAATGCAGAATGCTGAACCACCAGGAAACGAAGGATACAACATAAAATTCTATAAAAATTTAATAACTCCAGATTCCACCAGAAGAAAAAAAAAATCTACAACAGAACTATCCATAAGTGCACACAAATCTTATGTTATAATAATCAACAATAAATGATCCTGCGCAAAGTTAATGTTGTCAATCTCAGGTGAAAATCAGAATTAATTAGCAATGATAAAGTTGTACATTATTTGTGCTTACAGTTGTAATTTACTATATGAAGGAAAAATATAGCAAACAAACGTTTCTTAAAAGCACAGAGTTCCATAACACACAATGTAGATAGTCAACCAAAAAATAATAATAATAGAAAACTACTAGATCCATTTCAACCTTTGCAGATATCAAAAATGTAATTTTTTAATGAATTACAACTCCATCCCATTCCTTGTTTCGTAAAACCAAAAAGATGCAAATGGATAAAGACTAAAGATGCACTCCCAAATTTATTTCTCAAAATGAGGGAAACAATTTTTTTAAAAAAAAAAAAAAAAAAGAAGAGAGGGGGGTACAAAAGCAAGCACAGAGTAGCAGAACAACCAGATAAAAGCCAGAACAGGAAATAATTTGATCAATAAAAATACAAAAACAGCATCATTATATCAAAATTGATACAAGTCACATTTCAGAAAAAACCAAATCAAAGAGAGAATTCAAACAACATAATTATGAGACCCCTTTCAGCATTCGTCCACTCAATTTAAATGAATTCTGAAAAGTAATTGTTGTCAGAGTAGGTACAAAAAAGAGCATCTCAAAGAATTGCATGAAATCAACCTAAAAGGGATCATGAACGTCCACTTAAGTTTTTATCTTCCAAATGAAAACATCTGCTTCCATTATTAAACGAATTTACGCTTATAGGGCTCAGTAGTGCCAGCAATTGACTCCCACAACCATGAAACAACGGAATAGATAACACATATAAGAAGGCTGCTTCTGTTCTGTTTCCCAAAAACCCAAATATGGTACTTCAACTTAAGCAAAACATCCTGCAAAGCTAATCTTTCTTCGTAGGATAACTAAACAAATAACCAAATAAAAGTGAAGCAAAGAAAAGCAAAATGTTCAATCTTTTCGTGTTCTAATTAACAAATCGTTAGACAAAGATCATGCATCTTCACTAACCCAATTCCTTAAAAGGAAGCTCAGTTGACTTAACAAGAACATTATGAAATCCGAAAAAGTGAATTTCAACTTTCATGTTCCCCACATTTTCTTGCAAAGAAACATAACAAAATCAAGAAAAGAAGAGAAAAAGGTAAAATCTTTACACTTAATTTCAGACTCAAGAATCTGTACAGCTCAACTGCCATGGAAAATTTGGTACATCTTTTTTCTCAAGAAACAAACACGAACCCAGAAAAGAAAGAAAGTAAGTGTGTGTACATACAGTAGGAAAAGTGTTGCTGGTGTAGGAAATAAGCATGCAAGTCTTGCCAACAGCACCATCACCAACAGTGACACACTTTATAAACCTTGAAGCACTCATTTCTACTTCTTTATTGTTCTTGATTCTTGAACTTCTGTTAGAAAAGCCGTAAACCTTTCAATTGTTGAGCAACATACAGAAGCTGAGAGAACAATGCGATGACCCCAGCAGCAAATTGAGAGGATGTGGGTAGGAAACAAGGAAGCAAGCAAGAAATTTGGGTGATGAAGGAAAGAAAGAAAAAAAGACAGCTCCTGCCAGCTATAAATGATATTAACCTTTATTCCAGGCCCCAAATTTCTATTCACCAAAATGTACCCACCAACACACCCATCACTTTTAAAAAATTAAAAATTTAAAAAAAAAACTCAAAATTAATCTTATCGAGAAATTTGCATGTTATATTTGATCAATGGAGTTATTGAAAAATAGGGTAAAGGTGCACCCAAGCCCCTAATGTTTACCTCACGGAGCTAATAGGACTTTAATGTTTTTTTTTTATCCAAAAAAGTATAGAATTTAAAATTTTTAGGACTTGAGGCCCCTAATGATATGAACAGCTGCTTCCTCTGTTAGCTACTGCTGATGTGGCTAACTTTAAGCAAAAAAAAAACTAAAAAAAAAATTGCTTTTGACATGGCATGATGTAATTTCTCTCCACCACTCTCTCTAGCACGTCAGAGTTGCTCCTTCTAATACAGTAACATAGATTTTGCTAACAAAAGAAACTTAACACTTTAATTTGCAAGAAGAATGCACTTTGAGCCCTAATCTTTGAGAGAATAGAAAAAAGCACATGCAATGTTAGCAAAATAGACAGAAAAAAAGATAAAGATACAAGTAGAACTAAAGACATAGCTTGGAAAGAGGAAGAAAGATTGAGGAAAAAAGCATCATGTACTTAATCTATCACATTGAAGAAAAGTTTATTGTTTTTCGTTTATAAATAAAAATATTTTCATCTATAATATATCTGTGTATTAGATTCTTCATTGGATTCTTAACTATATATTTCTTTTAAGTAACTTAAACATAACACATTTGTAATAAAAAATTATTTTTTAATTAATTTATTTGCAGAATGGAAACAATTATTGATTTGTTATTTAATTATAGGGGACAATAAGAAGTGGGTGAGAATGACGAGTTGAAGTACGTGGATAAGGAGGTCGATGTGGTGCAAAACTTTGTCTTAGACTATTTGAACTACAGTGACATTGTATACAAATATCAAAAGATGTTAGGTTAATTTTTGTTTTGGAACCAGGAAACACTATGAGGGACGGTCTATTTCTCATGCATGATGATGCTAGTATTAGAAGAGTTTTACAGCAGATAATAGAAAATAGTTAGGTTAGGTGGATGGAGTTCTTTGTTGACCATGAAGTTGATGTCCCCCAATTTGGAAGCCATCCCCTTCAATTAAATGATAGGCCTTTTTGGGGTGGTATTGGTAGGGAAAGTGAAAACAGAGTTGCTTTGGATGAGGAATAAGGGGCTACTAACGATCCCACATAATTAAATGCAAATGCAAGTGAAGAAGCAAATGCATATGCAAATGCAAATATAGATGTGGATGGGGATAAAGATAGGATTGTCAATGAGGGTGAGCCTCTTAATTACACATATGTGCATCCTGCTGGATATGAAAGTTAGCTTGAAGAAAATGGTGAAGACCCAAATGATGAAAATTCATGTAAATCATATGAGTCTAGTGAGGAAGAAAACACAATAAATGATAGTGCACCGAAAGAGAGAGTCAATATGATGGTACAAATGCACATTTCATGCTAGGGATGACATTTGCCAATGTTATTGAGGCAAGGTATGCAGTGGCCAAATATGCTATGGCACTTAGATTGAAGTTGAAAATCAACCCTAATAAACCCCATAGGATGTGAGTGAAGTGCACAAATGAATAGGGTTGTCCATTTCTTCTATTCATATCAAAAGATGGTAAGCACTCTGGTTTGGCAATTAAGACATTGAATCTGGAGCATAGGTGCTACATAGACTTTAAGCTTCTAGACTTTAAGCTTCCAAGTGCATCCGTTAAATATATAGCTAAACATTTCGAGAATAAAATTTATAAAAATCCTACTTTTAGGGTGGCAGATATTAAGTAAAAAGCATAAGCAATTTTGAAGATTAATGTCTCTAGCTATAAGTGTAAGAGGGCTAAGAGAATGGTTATTAAAGAGTTAGATGGCAATTTAGAGTGGAGTTTGGGTACTTAGAGGCTTATGTTGCGACATTGAAGAGGAGCAACCCTAAAACTAAAGCAGAGATTAAGTTGTATAAGGATGCTTTGAAAAAAGGCCGTAAGGTATTTAGGCGAATGTTCATTTGTTTTAAAGCATGCAAGCAGGGTTGGAAATTAGAGTGCAAGCCACTTATTGGCCTTTATGGATTTTTTTTAAAGGGGTATGCAAGGGCCAGCTTCTAAGTGCAATTGGGATTTGCATAAATGATCAAATGTTTTCGATTGCTTGGGTAGTGATTGACAAAGAAAATACTAACAACTGGAGGTGGTTTCTTTGTTAGCTAAAACAAGAGCTTGAATTAAGTGATGAAAGAAAGTTGACATTGATTTCTAATATGCAAAAGGTTAGGAATTTATAAATTCTTATTTTCTTCATGAATGATAAATGTTTGTTTAATATAGTATGTATTATGTATTTATGTATTTATTAACTTCAACTCAGTGGAATTTGAATTTGTGTTATGTGGTATCTGTAGGGTCTGATTATTATTGTGTTAGGCATGCTACCACAAGCTGAAATCAATGGTGTGCTAGACATATCAAAGCTAATTAGTCTAAAAGGTGGGGAGGTGGTGAGCTGAAAAAGAAGTTCTGGATCTGTGCTTGGAGTATATACGAAGAAGAATTTAAGGACAACCTTATCAAACTTAGAGAACTAAGCCAAAAATCTACTAAGGACCTACTAAAGTATCCTCCACACAATTGGTGTAGAGCATACTTTAATAGCAGAAGCAAATGCTACATGGTGGATAGCAACTTTGTTGAAAGTTTTAATGCTTGGATTATAGCAACTAGGCACAAACCAATTATAAGCATGCTAGAGGACATAAGAATTCAAACAATGAATAGGATTGAGGATAATGAGGTAGTTATTGAAAGGTGGATCAATTATTACAGTCCAAGTTGTATGGCAATGTATCAAGATAATAAGGAAATTCATGTGGTTGTAAGGTTGAGTTCAATGGGGATATTGCGTACAAAATTGGTGAAGGGTCAGACAAGCATACGCATATTGTTTTCCTTGATAAATAACTATGCACTTGTAGGGCTTAGGATTTGATCAGTATACCATGTTCATATAGTATTTGTGCAATGTATCACTCAAAAATGGATCCCATAGCATTGATTTCAATGTGGTACAAGAAAAGTACTTATATGGCTACTTATCATAAACCCTACAACCGAAGTGTGAGTTGTATCAGCCTATTAAACCACCACCACAGGTTAAACTTAGTGGAAGGCCTAGAGTGAAGAGAGTGAGAGCATCAAATGAACCCAATCCTTCAAGTAGTACCACTGTATCAGGAAAGTTAAGGAAAAAAGGCATCAAATAAAGGTGTGATAGCTGTAAAGGTTTAGGACACAATATAAGGTAGTGTCCCAACAAAGGAAACTAAGTAAATTTTTAATTATCTTTCAAGTTCACATGGTATTAAATTTTTTTAGGTTTTTGTGTGATTTGTTTTGGTGTGTTAATATTTGGTTTTATATGCTATGGTTGGATATGATATTTTTTATATATATTGTTGGTGATTTTGAGTTTTAGTAAATGTTTTATCCATTAGGAATGACCAAGGGACAGTAGTTCACAAAGCATCCCTTCACCATCTTCACAAGCATCATAGAGTACTATTATTAATCCTAGCTCTAAACCAACCTAGGGAAACACAGTGGAGAGTGCAGCACCTGAAAAAAGAAGGACCTTAGAGAGTTAATAAAAAGGCAATAACTAAAGTTTCTGCAAGAACCTTTAGTAGTCAATGCAACAGAGATTAAATGAACAAAAAACAAAAAGGACATGGCTACTATATTGACCTTAACAAAGGAAAGAGTAATCTTAATGTAAGTTTTATGAAATTTTATGCAATGGGACTTTTATGTGTTTGTGGTAGTTTTAGTGTGGTTCTAAAGTTCGAAAAACACCTGAATGAGTTGTTACTTTGGTTTTTTTTTTCTTAGCTTGGATAAATATATGCTAAGGTAATTAATGAGGGTCATGGTAGCAGATGTGGAGCAAACTAGACAAATGACACTATCTAGAATTAAGATATCCAATTCCTAATGAGAGAGAGCTGAGAAAAATAAAAGCTTCAAACTCATCTACTAGCCACAGCATTAGGAATATCAACTTTATAGGGGATGGAGCTGAGGTTCAATTTGCTGATGATCTTCCATTCAGTGCACCAGGTCTACAATGGTAGGGCAGACCAATAATTACAAGTAAGAAATTGCAGTAAGATAGTGAATCTTATATACAAGAGCTAAGAAAAAAAGCAATGTCAGCTAACGACATGGAATTTGAGAGACATTTTGGAAGAGAAGATGATACACAACCACTATAGCACATAGTGAGGGCTTAGTTATTTTGTCTTTTGCACAAACCAAACATATAATGTGGTTTGTTTTGTTTTGACTTGTTAATATCTAATTAGCCTTTTTTTAAAGATACATGGTTTAGTGTTTTTGTCATTTCTGGTTGTGTACAAATTCACTATGGTAGAATGCTGAATTTGGTTGATCCCATGATTTAATACATAGGCTGAATTTGGTTTATCCTAATTATTGCAATTTTGTTTAGGTGGAGTTCTATAATTGAACTGTTATTATCATTGTTATAAGCCAAAATATATAATGCACACAACACGGGTGTTTAATACTATAAATTCAACATTCCCATTGCATTATCAACTATAAGTAATAAAATTAGTTAAACACTATTTTTCCAAAACAGAGTACTAATTTCTTGAAAAATGGTTACAACAAACCTACTCAAACACACATAATAAACAAGACTACTAAAAAGATCCAAGATGCAGCTACAATAATATAATCTTTTTTCATCTTCTTCCTTATAAAGTCAATCTCTATCATATTTTCTTTTTTCAACTTCATCAGCACATCCCATAACTCTTCAATATCTGACTAAAAACTATATACGCATTTGCCCATTTCTTTCAACTGCTTATTCTCTGCTAGCAGCATCCTCCTCTCAAACTTTAATTTGTTCAGCAAACTCCTTACTCTATCAGAAACGGGTTCATCGTGCCATTGAAAAAACCCATGTCCATTAACCTAGAATTTATTCCAAATAATCCACAAAATGAAGCATTAAGTTTATACATTATTAAATCAAATGAGCACAAACGACTAAACTCACATCGTAATTACGACATCCATAGAACCTCCTTCTAAGGTTCTCATATGTCCAAGATGTCCATCTTGGAGCAATTAGTCTCGATCCCCCGTTTCGACACCTACTATGTCTCTTTGGCTCCTCATAATTAATTTCCATGTTGCTTCTTATGGGCATGCTTGCATTTGAAGAATAGGACAATGCCATTTCTCAACATTATGAGAGCTCAATTTTTTTTTAGTGAAATAGGAAAGAAGATGAAGACATTAACTGAGATGTGGCGAGCATTTAACCACCTAAGCCATGTCAAAAGCATTTTTTTTTTAGTTTCTTTTTTACTTAAAGTTAGCCACATCAATAGTAGCTAACAAAGGAAGCAACTGTCGTTATCACCAAGGGCCTCAAGTTCTAAAAATTTTAAATTCTATGCTTTTTTTATCCAAAAAAAATATTAAGGGCCTATAAGCTCCTTGAGGTAAATATTAGGGGCTTGGGTGCACCTTTACCCTTGAAAAATATAAGGGAGAAACATTTGATTGATTTTTCTATGAAAGAAAAACCTTAATTTATAAACAAGGACTATAAGGGAAAAAAAATAGAAAGATTGGGTAGAAATGAATTGCATGTTTCAAATTAGAGGTGTAATTGAGTTCAACCAACTTACAAATAAGGGCGAGTATGAACTAGTTAATTAAAATGCAGAGTAAAATTTTGAATCGAACTTATCTATCAATTTAATTATATTTTGAACCATAACCAAACTAATTATTCTGATTATCTAACTAAACCATTAACTAATTAAACTAGTTTGGTTCTACTGGTTTTTTAGATTTTTTATTTGTAATAATATTTATTGCATATAATATTAAATTCAACAAAAAAACTCATATTTTCTATTTTATATATATATAACTTATTTCACATTAAAATCATCGATCTTCAAAATTAAATATATAAAAAATAAGTTTCTTAATCAAACATTAATACAACTTAAATGTATATATAAGATAAAAAACTGCTGGTTAAAAAACTAGTAGTCATCCCCTAGAGAAATGATATTACTTGATAGAGAGTAAACCCTAATTTATTAGAGACTGATAGGGAAGTAGTAGCTCATACTAATAGCGGCAATGGTTAATCTAATAAAGATTAAATCATCCCATTTTTTTCTCAACTTTAGGGAAATTAAAACTTTTGATTGTTGAAGAAAACACAAGCTAATCCACCTAGAGTCATCGATGATAGCTACATCTTTTAGCATTACATCTACCCAGACCTTCATGGGCTTTATTTAAGAAGATAACCTCGACCTTACATGTAGGTCAGGGGAAGATTTGAGACAACCTTTCATCTCCCTAGCCCAATGGTTCAAGATCCAGGCGAACAAAAAAGTAACAGATTTGCATAACTAATTACAAAAAAGCTTATCAAATTGAACTGAAATAACAACATGACTATATATCATATCACTATTATTATTAGATTTAAAAACTAGAAGATAGAAAAAGAAAGAAAGTAGGGCATGATTGCTGGTTAAAAAACCATCAATCATCCCCTGAGAAACAATGTTATTGTTTACAAACACATAAGTGTACTATTCACAAAAAGAATATTGTGTTGTTTTGAGTTTCAGTTTCAATCAACTATTAAATGGAGTTTGATGAGAATGCATTTGGATGCAATTATATTTTAATAGTATTTTTTTGTTTTATTACTAGGGAGGTCATATCAAATAAACATTAATTGATTGCATAGTATGGACAGTCTTCTCTTTTTAAATAAGATAGAAATAAATATCATAAATCTATAATGGTAAGATTCGAATTCTGCACCTTAGGATGCACTTAGAAAAACATAGTTACTACTTGATTATTCCCTCAGTGGCTAATAGTAAAATAATTTAATGAAACATAAGAATAACATGACCTCTATTTAACGTTTTTTAAAAATAAAATCCAATATTATCTTACCATCATAATCTATAGATAATATGCCTTGTATGATAAATAATAATATTTAATCAAAACTTGCACCTTATTTGAACTTTAGATACCATATGATCTTGAAACCTAAAAAAAATGAGAGGTTTAATTAAAAACAACAGCAATGAAAAAGGAAAATTTAGTCACTCCATGATACTTTAAGTGTCTCCTTGCCTGGAATGTGATGATTGAGAACATCCATTTCATGTTTTATAAACAAAATCTTGGAGAAATTTTTTTTTTAGAAGTTTAATGTAATAGTAAGTCAACTTGATCCTAATATAAAAACGTTTATTAATTGATATAATACCATCAGATATAGTGAAAATGATAATAAATTCATACTTAAAAGAAATTACATTATACCTAAGCAATAAAGACATGCTTGTAGGCATAAGACTCCAAGCAAACTTGCCCACATTTCGACATATTTGGATTCAATTGAAGCCTACTGGAATAGTAGAACACCATTTAAAAGCATAAGTGGAAAATTAACCATAATACATGAAATTCATAAGTTACAGAAAGAAAGTACCACAAAAAAAAAAAACCTCTGAGAGGTGTACTGATATAGGTGGATGGAAAGTGACAATCAATTACAAAAGGGGTAGCGAAAGATATAATAGTATTTTAGGTTAATATTAAGTGATATGAGATAGAAAGATATAAATTTGAGTATTATTAAGCTAGTGTGAGTGCATTTATGTGTGTGTGTATGTGGTGTTTTAGTACTATTAGGTTATTGTTCAGATATATATAATAGTGTTTTAGTCAATACATGACAGGAATAGAATAGCATTTTTAATGTAGTTAAAATTTTTAAATCTTTTTACTAAAATATTATGAATTTTAATAATTATGTAGATCAACTAAAATAAGAGAATACAAGCTATATATATATATACACACACACACACTTAAACATAAATCTGTCAATAATATAAAATAAAAACAAAACTTTTTAGTTAATGTTCATAACAAAGTTCCATTTTATATGTAATTTCCATCAACATTAAAAAAATTTCCCACCTTTTTTTATTATTATAATTCTCAAAAATGGGTATCCATATTTCATTTAATATAATATAATTGAGGAGCATAAACCAAATGAGCTTAACCTAAACAATAAGACAAGCCCATAGAGATATGTCATAGATGAACTATACATGCTACCGCCAACAAGGATAGCAACACTGGATATTTCTTAGGATATTTCTTTGTGTAGATAAATCAAATATAAATTACTACCCAATCTTACACATGCCTTCTAAGTACATGAATTTTTCCTTGTAAATTTACAATAAACAACAGCTTCTTACACATAGTAATTTTATTTGTTCACATAAATAAAACAGCTTTAATAGGAATAATGAGCATATTTTATATAGTTTTGAACTCAAGTAATAAAGGCTACTAGCATATTTCATGTTATGAAATAAATTGACTAGATTCACTATACAATTTTGAGTATTACCATATACATGAACATAATCAACTTGGATCGACTATTTTACACCAACAAATCCAAAACAAAACAAATTAAATTTTACGTATGCAAATTGTCAATATAAAAAATGCACAACATAGAATAGGTAAAACACAAAAATTATATTAACATGTATTAACCCAAACACTTTAATTCAATCAAAATCAATAAATTTAGGGTTTTAAATTTATACACAATCTAAGCTCTATACATATAAACAAAATTATAGGATCTAGTACATAAATATCAAACAACTAAACAATATAATAATTTAGTTTAGCAGAAGCAATTGTGTACCTATTTCATGTTTGATGTAGAGATCTCATATCTAATATGTAACAATAGTAGAAAATAATTAGTATTAAGAAAATAGAAGACTAGATCTTCCTCTTCTATCCTTTCACAAGTACACAGTTATCCATGGAACAAATCGGAATTAGATTCATATGATGGAGACGAGACCTTAGCCTGTTTATATAGAAATCCTCTAGGTTTACCCTATTACGAATCCTAGTAGGATTAGGTCTACACTTACTGCTTTACTATACTAGCCCATTAAGATGCATATAAGTCTGTAACATCGATGATCACTTTAAATATAAATTGGGCTTTTCCATACATTCTCTTCAACTATATTTAGTTAGTTAGTTTTCACAAATCAAAATATCTCACAATTAATAACAGCCCAAAATATAATAAAATTTCTAACATCTCATTCTCATTAATATTCATATAAGGTTAGAAGGTTAAGAGTGTTTTTTTAGTTTCCTTTGGGTAAGGGTTTTTCAAATAGTTTAACATATAATTTATAATGGATAAAGTGTCATGCCTTTTTAAGTGATAATTAAATACTTTCACACAATATATACACTTAGTTTGTACAACAATACTAGTCTCATCCTTTATCTTCTTAATATGCTCACATGCCTTAGAATAGGACTCGGTCTCTTTTCTTTATTTTACAACAATAGTGGCTTGCTTTTTAGCTTTCCACTATTGATTGTTGTGGTTCACTAATGATAGTAATAGTAGTATTACTACTGCCACTAGCATTACCACTACCATTACCACTACTAATGTCCATTTATAGATAAAATGACAATATCATAGACACAGGAAAAAAAATGAAATAAATTAAATGATTGTAATTCTTAAAAACATATTAAGTCAAGCAAACAATATTTATATTACCTTTACACAAATTTAGTTTAAAGTCTCCTTCAGACTTAAGTGATAAAAGAATAAGGATAAGATTTTAGCAATAAAAAGCTTCCACCTTAATATCCCTATATGAGATCAAGAAAAACATATCCATAAATGGCAGACCACATTTTCATATTGCTCTATTCCCTATCAGTGTGAGAAATTAAAAATTGCTTCCACCAAAAGAGATCTCAGATATAAGATCAATAAAAACTTCAAATTTCTGATCCATAGTTCATCATTTTCTAAAGTCACGCCATAAAAGTCCTAAATAAATAAAAAAAACATATAATAAAAAATCAGATTCACATAATAAGATAAAAAAATTGAAAACCATAATTCATAATTTCACATAATAGATAGAGGTATAAAATATTTATCATAAATAACATGAAAGTTATAATTTTTATTATATGTAGATTTTCTCACTATCTGTGTGATAAAATCAAAGATTAAACACTAATAGTAATAAAAACAACAAATAAAATAATCTAAATGGTGTTAAATATTTAGGTCCACCTCTTCTCTGTCTATTAAGGTCATATACTATGGAGATCTAAAATTTAAGTCATAAAAAATAGGGTAAGAAGAAATATTGTACCATATAAGTTAGTGACACAAACATAGAGCATGAGATGGAGAGGGACATTAAGAGTGAAGAGTAGATGATTGAAAGATTGAGAATATAGAAGTCTAAACATACTAAGAGTTTGAGAGATTAAATAAGAGCAATTAGGGTTAAGGTTCATTAAGAGAAAAAGGAAAGGAAGAGTGGCACTAAAAGAGAGGAGAAGAGGGAGACAACACAGAAAGGATGGACAAGTTTGGGGTTAGAGGAGAACATTATATATATATACTGCCCCTATATGTAAAATGACATCATTTTACATGTATACTAAATTTTCAAAAATTTGGGTGGTTCAATTTGTAATATGTAACAACCAAATTGCCTTATGAAAACTAGCAATACCTCTCTTTTTGCCAACTAAACTGACTTCTTCAATTTTTGAAAATGAGAAAATTATAATCACCCCCTTAAGATTTAGTTGAACCTATTAATCCATCCTTGTATTTTTAAAAGTTAGCTAATAACCCCCTTACATTTAATTTTACTAACAATTTCCCCTTCTGCTAACTAAATATCTCCTCATATTTGATATTTTCACTTTAAAACTAACGAGGCATTTAGTTAGCGAAAGGGGAAAATATTTAATAAAACCAAACCTAAGGGGCCATTTAGTTAACTTTTGAAAATATAAGGATGAACTAGTCAATTAGAACAAACCTTAAGGGACTGATTGTAATTTTCCCTTTAAAAATTGAACCGATGACCAATTTTGATTTAGTTTTGGATGGCACAATCAGTTCGGTCGACAAATGCTCACCCCTACATTTAGGCATCAAAAGCAAAGTTTTATTCCAAAAATGGATTGATCTCATTCAGTAAGTTATTACTTTTTTATATTTCAAGCAATCAACATCATCCAAAAATCTTGATGAAAATTATGGTTTAAGAAAAATGTTATGTAATCAAATGATGATCACAAAACAAAACACATGAAATTATTGAGATTAAAAGACATGGATTAGTGTATGTATGTGTGTGTGTGTGTATATATATATATATATATAAGATAAAACATAAAATTTTAGAGTGCATGAAAATGATGCATAATGCAATTCGAGGTACATGTAAGTTTGATAATGATGCAAGCCAAGGTGTATGCAAACTACTTCTAAGGGATCTAAAAATGAAGCATATGAAATGCGAATGATAATACAATAATGCAAGATTCAATCATTAAAACACATAGTAAAGTAAAGATTAACATCATATAAGACATATATAAACAATAAAAAACATGACAATCATATAATATGTAACTTGTTCATGATCATCAGCTAAAACTATTGAGATGTTAAAGATTGAAAACCAACTTGAAATTAAATAAAAAAACATAAAAACAAATTTTAAAGATTAAAATCAAAGAGTTTTAAGTGAAAATCAAAACAAAATAACATAAATCTAATCATTTTAGGATTTAAGGACATTGTTTTAACAAACAAACCACCATCTCATAATGTTTTAGAGGTCTTTAAACCCATCCTTAGACTCATAACTAGCTAGTTATTCATCTTTATGACTAGACCATTCACATTTTTATCAAAATTTTATAAAATCAAGCTCCAAAACCCTTCATTAAAGACCCCATAATTAAAAAAAAGTGGTTTTAAAAGTGTTTAGCCTTTGAAAATGGGTTAAGATACCCAAAATTGGAGAATAAATCAAGAAAAGAAAATATGCTTTTCGTTTAATGTGTTTATACTTTGATTTGGTTTTTATTATGTTTAAGGTTAATGTTTGGATATTTTAGGTGATGGGATTAAAGAGTGATTACTGTATTGAGAAGGATTTATAAGTGATTTGAGAGAGTTTTTAAGATCGATTGCAGAGAATAGAGCTCTAGCTATAATTTTCTTTTTTTCACTTATTGTTATCTCTTTCTAATAATATGAGCACTCTCTCTTCTCTTTAAAAGTCTTCACTCCCAAATTCCCTTAAAATGATGCTTAGGAATAACTATTTATAGACAAACATATTATGGCATATGATATAATTAGACATTTTTTAAGGATTAAAAAGGTAATGAATATGCACTTTTGTTTCTATAGATGACATTTAGCAAAGAATATTCATTGTTTGGTGATCAACTTAGAGAAAAGTGCTTCATTTAATAAATAAGAATGATGGTATGCATATGCATAGGATCCAGTTTGACCACCGTAGGTCAAAATTTTGACTTTTTGCCAAAATAAGGCCCACTATCAAACTATAACTTTAAAAGATAGTTTCAAGTTAAAATTTGGCCTCGGGAGCTCAATTTGACCTCCAAAAACTCAATTAACCAAAGTTTGACATTTGATTTTAGGGGTTTCTAAAGGTTAAACCAAGGCTCTTAAAACACAAACCGGACTAAAAAAATGCATAAAGTTAGTATAAAAAGAGTCCTTTTTGGGACTTAACTTACTGACTCAAAAGACATTAGTTGAGGAGAATTTTCCACCAGTAAACAGCCTAAACCTTTTTTCTAATACAATTAGAGTTTGATAAAGGTTTGGTTTAAGGTTTACTTTGGTTTTGTGAAAGGTTTGATTGATTATTAGATAACTTTTTAGGGTGTTAAATTACTTTAAAATGGTTTAAAAGTTATTTCTTCTCATTAATGGTTTTATGTTTTCATCATCAACTATTAAGGTTTTGAAAAATGACTCCAACAGTATAACACTAAGCAAATAGTGGCATATATACTATCAAATCTGGTTACTACTTTTTAAAGCAACAATAAGCTAATCCAATAAATGCCACTAATGCAAACTCGTCCATAGTAACTAATAAAAAAATTTTGAACTCTATCTAGTCCTTACAAGTCCCTCCAAAAATCAATTATTTTTATATGTAAATGTGCTTATAATGTAATTGTAGTCAATTTAAATATAACTTTAAGAGGATGTATTAACAATCCAGTATGTCCTATTTGTGGAACTAATGAAGAAACTATTGAACATATATTGTTTCATTTTAGGAATCAAGCCTAACTTGGTTTGAAAGCCCTTTATGCTATATCCTAACCAATAAAGGTTTTAACTCATTTATTCACTGGTGGATTGCTAATAAATAGTCTACTTCAATAAGATAACATTAATATATGGAAATAACAATAATCATTTATAAGTAGATATAGAATTATAGGAATAAAACTTATTTTAGCATTAACTACTTAATCTAAAAAAGTTGTACCAAAAAGTCCTACCTAATGGAGTGAGTTATAAGACCAAAGAGTGGTAAAAAAAAAAAAAGTGGCCTTTTTAACAAAGGAATAAAAGAATCCTTCATAGTGAACTCCATAAAATGGATATCTCAAATTCAATTATGATACATCATTTAACAAACAAAACAACAATTCACAATTAGCTTTTTATTTATTATAACAATTAAAGGAAAATTCTCCATATAACAATAATGTGAATACCTTATCCATTGACAACTATTGCTAAAGAATTAGTCATGAAGGAAGCAGCTAGGTATATGTATAGTTATAACTTGTATTTAACTACCATGAAATTAAACTTAGTTATAGCTTTTAGACCTATAAATAACCACAAAGAATATATCCATTAGGATCTAAAAACAATGGTAAAAGAGATAGTAAACTTAAGCAAAAGAATACAAGGTATTGGTTTTGTTTTCACCAAAGAGTAGGAATAATGTTGTAGACTTGTTATTAAAGAATAGTATTCTATTGTTTAGTTTAAGATCTCTTACTTGTATCCTTACATGATTTAATATATTAATAGACTATATGTAAGCTCTTCTCCTATAAGTAAAGAATGATTCACATTCACTAATGTTTAAGAAAAATAAAGAATTTAGTGTTACAAAAGTGTAAAGAAAAACATATAAACAATGGAAAAAGAAGAAAGAGTAGAAACAAAGATTTATGTGATGTCACTGCTATTTTTATTAAACTGAATTTAATGTAATGCGACTATACTAGAGAAATTTCTTCCTCTAGAAGAATTTGACTTCTAATCAAAGTTTGTGGGTTCTCAAGATCTTTTACCATAATATGCTCGAATTTTGATGTGGATTTATAATTTGAATAAGAAAACTAGAGCAATCAAAAAAGAAAATTATTTAAATTAGCTAAATTGAAGAATAAAAAATCTTCTAAAAATAAATGTATTTTATAGGCTTGACAAAAGGAAATTTTAAACAAGAAAGGTTATAGAACTATTTGAACTAAAATTGGCAACATTATTAGTTTTTGTTTTTATGTTAAGTTATGTGTTATTTTAAGGATGATTGTCATTGATGCTCCTAATTCTTCTCACTTTCATAGAACTATTCCATAAGTTTTCTTTAATTAATGCTAACTAATTATTAATCTTCAGTTTTTTATAATTAATCTTGCTACTTGTAGATAATTTCTTCCTCAACTCCTCAGTTACTCAAAAAGTTTTAGAAAAGTATGAAATATAATTAGTAGCGTCATTTTTTCCTTAACTTGTTTTAATTCCCATATATTATTTTTTATAGGTGACCAAAATTTTTGTCACTATTATTTAGTTCAAGATCTTTTACTTGTATATATCTTAGTACCTTAACTCCTCAACAACTTTGTAGAAAATTCCCATGTCTTCTTTCTCAAGACTCTTTTCATAGATCAAGTTTTGGAATTGATATATAGGCCATTATTTAGCTAAAATTTTGAATTTGGGTATAAATAATGCTCTTGTATATAATTAGTTTGGGTCAAGCCCATTAACTAATTATATGGATATATAAACTCCTCCATCTACTTTCTTTTTTCCATTTTTTTTATTTCAAAATTTCATACCCACTCATCTACACCTTCTCTTTCCAATTGGCTATCAAGTTCATATTCAAAATTTTAATTCTTTAATAAATCTCTTTACTTATAGCCTTATCTCTTCTAAAATCACAAAACATTTTCAAATATTTGCCGCCTCCTTAAAATACCAACATCCTATGTCAGTTACTCTTCTTGAGGTAGATATAACTGCTGATATTTTAAATCTCCAAAATCCCTTACTTCCTCTCTAAAGTAGTACACAAAATCCTCTTTTAAATCCTAATTTCTCAATAAATTCACTTACTTATTACTCAATTTCTTCAAAAATCAAAAGACCCAAATCAACTTTCTATTTCTTTCAATATATAAAAAACACAAGCTAAATAAAATCTTTCAATTTAATTTTTCTCACTCACCAAATCACCTAATCTCTTTCTCTCTTCAAATTGTCTCCAGCTACTATTAGGTTATTGTT
Source organism: Mallotus nudiflorus (assembly GCA_947683625.1). Lineage (NCBI taxonomy): Eukaryota > Viridiplantae > Streptophyta > Magnoliopsida > Malpighiales > Euphorbiaceae > Mallotus > Mallotus nudiflorus. The sequence goes on along the minus strand of CANTUR010000095.1, from coordinate 3,106,784 downwards.
GCGTCTCCATCATTTATCAACACCACCACAACTAAAGTCCAAGCCATTGCCACTATTTATACAATCTGGTTTGCCTAAGTTGCCACCACTTACAAAACTTGGTCCATGCAAGCCATTATTGTTGATGAAGTTGATTAAACCATTAAAACTAATAACAACAACACTCCTTAAGCTCATGATTCAGCTCTCTTTATACACAACGTCACTTCAATTATTTTCACCAGCACTAAAATTGCTCCTCACAAAGCTTATGCCATCTCTTGTGCCTCATTTGTTATTGTTGTTGTTATAATTATAGGTAAGGCCATTGTTGTTCTTCTTTATGAAGTCAACCTTGATCAAGGATGCCTTGTTAAGGTTGAAACCATTCCAATCTTGATTACCTCAACTATTATTTCTTAAGCTCAAATTTAAAAAATAGCCATTCCTTAAGCCAAACTCGATCCAACCAAAGTCTATTTAGAAAATACTTCAAAAATATAAATCTCAACCGCTGTAGTATTTATTTTTCAAATTATGTTAAGATTTGCTAATATTTAATGCAATTTGATTATGATGCCATAAATAATGGTCATGTTTAACCTTATGTTGGCTTGTGTTTGATTGAATTTCAATGTCATGCCTTTTTTTAGCTTAAATCCATGTTAAATAATTGGCAACTATAGTTGCTACAAATTCCTCTTTTATATATTCATCCTTTAATTCCTCTAAGAATGGTTCCACTTATCAGCCTGTAAGACATAATAAAAGTATTTTTATAGAGTAAGTCTGATTATTATTGAACTTTTTATTCATGTCTTCCTTAAACAAATTACACATATTTTGGATCTCCGTTAGTTTCCTTCCTATAAAGTTGAGAGGTCCTAACTAAATATTATGAAACCTAACTTCAAAATTGTTTAAGCAAGTACTAAATGGTTTGTTGTCTACTTATTATCATTCTAAAATAAAATAAATTACTACAAAGAAGATAATACACTTCAGTTTGTATGACTCTAGTCTCTCCCAAGTAAAGCATTATAACTTATTGTTGAGTCCATCACAAAGAAAGCACTCAAGGATTTCTTTTTGCCTTATCTCAATTAGCAAAACCCCAAAGGCCTTTGTTATTTCACCTGTATAAGCTAACACAAAAATATCAATTACAATTAAATCATCTTTTTTCTTTCTTAGAGTTTAGCAATTTGAGTGGCATTATATTTATTACCAACCCATTGTCAACTAAAACTCTAAAAAATAGCTTCCTATTGAGAAAGCCTTGATATACGATGACTTTATATGTTTTATCATTTCCATAGATAATTTTGCCAACCTCTTGTGTTAGTTCAGCCTAACAGCTTGGATGGTAATATCATTGATAAGATCCTTTACACCCATCAAGGGTGTTGCCCTTCAAGTATTTTATATTTTAACGATGTCTTCCTCAGCCTCTTCAATTAAAAACTCTTGATAAAGAGTTATAGAAGTTTTAAAATAAAAAAAAAACATTAGTTAACCATCCATTATGAAGTTATCTTATGCATCATCTTAGTCTTTAAAGCTGCCAATAGACTCTACCTTTCTTAAGGTTGAATCTTATATTACTTTTTTTCTTGAATTTTGAGCATCATATTAAGTTTTTATCTTCTTTTAGCTCCTCTTTGTCTCTACATCCTCTACTTCTGTGCATGAGTTAAAAGTTAAGAAAACTTATTATGATTTACTCTATGTCATTATTGACCTAGTTAAACTAGTGGTGGCACCATAAATCATGTTTTTGTTTTATTGAATTTTAGCATGAATCCTGCATCAACCTTTGATAGGAGGTTCTTAACTTTAGATAGGAGGTTCAACCTAAAGTTGAGAACCTATTGTTTAAAGCTAGTATTTATTGCAAAAGGAACAATCACAAGTCTGCTTTACATCTTTATTATTAAATTCATCTCCCCACCTTATTGGTTGAATATACTCCACATGAATGTCTAAAAATGAAAACTTGGTATATTTCACTTTAAAGTCGTATTTCCTAAAAAAATTAATCAAAAGTATCCTAGACTTCTTTTTCTTTTTCTCTAATCTTTTTTTTTTCAAATCCAGCAATGTCCTCAAATTAATATTTATTAAGTTGACTGTTGCTACAAGTAGGAGTAGATCTTCATCAATGCATTGCCTCTTTCTTTTTTGGGACTTTATTATTCCTTTATTGATTTGATCCTATATAACATTTTTAAACATGTAACAAGAATTAATGGAACAATTAAAAGAATTATGATACTTACAATACTCCCCCTCCCCTTTTAATTCCTCTTTTATTGGCAACTTGTGATTTAAAGGTAACTTAATGAAATTTTTCTTTAACAAAAAGTCAAAAAATTGGTAAGGTTTTAAACTTTAATGCCATATTAAACATGAGCATTTGAAATTTGGGGTTTCTTCTAAGTTTTTCAAGCCTTCTTCTCCAAGAGTGGAAAACTTTATAAACTAGTGATAGCTAAGTCTACAACTTCAATTATTACAGTTGTGACATCTTAATAATAAGTCCTTATAAAAGAATTTCTTTTATTCTCCTCTCTCAAAAGTTGTTCATTCTTAGTAACTTTTGCAACTAACTTATAAAATTCTTTGAATTCCATACTTTAGAACTTCTTCCTCAATTTAATATTAAAATCCATTTGTGCCATTTCAATATATTTCTCCTTAGGTAACAAAATTTTGCATTTATTCTGCATCTTTTTAAAGTTGGCAATCAACAAGTTAACACTTTCTCTAGCCCTTTATGTTACCTTTGATAGTTCAATAATACAAACTTTTAATTTAGCTTTGAAAAATTGAGTGTAGAATGAACATTCCATTTACTGCTAAGTAAAAACAGAATTTATGGGTAAACTAGTACACCATGTGAAAGTTATTCTAGTCAATGTATTTGGAAAGAGCCTCATCTTAAAATTTTTTAAAAAATATTATATTTGGCAAGCTTGCCATACTAAATGGTAAATCATACAATGTGCTATAAAGTTGACTAATCGTCTCCTCCATTGAATAAAGAAAATTATGAAATGCAATAACCCTTTGGATAGGGATTATTTTTATCAATTCTATAAGGATAACACTTATGGAATTTAGGATGGTTGATTTGGCATATATCAAGTCTATAAAGCTCTTATACCACATCACGAACAATCTTTAAGTAAACTCCAATCCTTGGATGTTGATTATAAGGTAAATGCAGCTAAGAAATCTACACTTGCCCTTGAGGAATGGCTCATTCCATAGATGAAATATTGTCCTCAGATCCCTTTTGATGAATTACCTTTTGTTCATATATTCCAGGTTGTAAATTGGGATTTGTCTTAATATAAAATGATTAATTAGGAACAAATATATTATTGATTAAATTATCACTATTGCAAGCATTCTCTCCACCATGAATTATTCCTCTATTCATAATTCCAAACTCCTACCTCCTATATAATAGAATGTATTTATTGTCATCACCCTGAACTTAGATTCCCTCAACATTAGTCTTTTATAGTGGATGATTGTCCAAGTTCTTATTGACGTTGAATCACTACTCTTAAAGTTTGGCAATTTTGTGTTGCTTAAAAATTTGTTCACTCATCCTGGTGAATAAGTTCAGAATCTTTTATAAAGTATCTTAAAAAGCAATATAAATTTTTTTCATAAAATTTTGAAAAAGATACTCATCTGCAGTACTAAATTCTATATTTGTTTAATTCCTTCTATAAAAATAGTTTGGGCTTTAGCACCTTCACTACTACCAATTAAGGCAACATTAAAAATTTTAAGATTTTGCTCTCCTGAGCTAAGAGGTGCCTCGTTCCGAGTTTTATCCTAAAGCATCAAAATTTCATTAGTTTATTTTGAGGTTCTTCACTTGTTTCTATAAGTAATTTGGTCAAATCACCAACCTCAATCTTACCTTTCCACTTCTCAACTTTATCATTTGAGGTCCCACCTATAATTAATTTGAGAAAAAGAAAGATTTTTTATATATGTATGTTGAATGAATAAGTGTACAAGTATATATAATAATTGGTCATAAAAAAGATAGTGGTGCATGGAACTAATGGATAGGTGCTAATGACTAAAAGTAAAACAAACTAACTACCTAATAGGTAAGTCCAAAATTTATACATGTAAATCAACTAGATTTCTGTGAGAGAAGATGTATTGTTAACAACCCCCTGCAAGTCTTTGGGCAGTCGAAGTGGAAGTTGCTGACAAAGATGAGTAAAACAAGACAAAGACAAGGGCTTAGTGAAGAGATCAACTAGTTATTGAGTAATAAAGATAAAGCAAACCTTAATGTTACCTAACGAAACTTGTTCCTGAATAAAGTGATAATCAAGTTCAATATGCTTTGTTCGGGCATGAAAGACCGGATTATAAGAGAGATAAATAGCACCAATGTTGTCACACCATAGGGTGTATGAAGTAAAGGAAAAATTCAATTCCATAAGAAAAGAGCGCAGCCATAAAAACTCAGCAATCGCATTTGTAATAGCCTTGTATTCAAGATCTTACTATCATAGGCTGCTTCTTGGCAAGCCATGAAATAAGAGAATTTCTAAGAAAGATAGCATAACTAGTGGTGGAGCGACAGTTATCCAAGTCCCCTCCCCAATCACTATCAGTATAGCAATTTACATTGAGAGAATGCTTGTTTGTTAAATGAATATCGAGATGGACCGTACCATGAACATAATAAAGAAGACATTTTAAAGCAGTTTAATGATCAGTAGAAGGATTATGCATGAACTGACACAACTTGTTCACTGTGAAGGAGATGTCCAGCCTTGTAATAGTGAGATACTGAAGAGCACCAATTATTTATCGATATTCTATAGCATTCACACATGATTCCCTTGAGAATTTAGAAAGTTTAGGTTGCAAAGCCATTGGTGTCTTGTAAGAGTTACAATTATCCAAGTGTATTTTAATTAGTATATCCAAGGCATATCGATATTGGGAGAGAGAGAGGCCATTCTAATGTCTTTGAACCTCAATACTAAGAAAATAGTAAAGATCACCAAGGTCTTTCATTGAAAATTCTAATCAGAGAGCTTGGATAATCGAAAAGCTTGGAAGAGGAGCCTGTGATAATAATATTGTCAACATACACCAGGATATATAATGTATGTGGTCCCTGTCTGAATAAAAATAAGGAAGAATTAGCCTTAGAAGATGTAAAATTATAAGTGTAAAGAAATTGAGCAAGGCTAGAGAACCAAGCTCTCAGAGCTTATTTAAGGCCGTAGAGTGAGCGATGCAACTTGCAAACATAATTAGGTCTACTTTCATCAACAAAGCCTGGCAGTTGATCCATATAAATGGTTTCAGATAAATTTCCACGAAGAAAAGAATTTTGAAATGTCAAGTTTTTTTATTGGCCAAGAATGCATGGATGCAAGAGCAAGCACAATGTGAATTGTGGTAGCTTTAATAACTGGACTAAAAGTCTCTTTGTAGTCAACACCATCTTGTTGAGTGAATCCTTTAGCAATAAAGCAGGTTTTGTATCTATCAATGGAGCTATTAGACCTGTGTTTAATCCTGTAAATCCACTTATTTGAAACAATGTTAGTGTTAAATGGTTTAGTAACCAAGGACCATGTGTTTGTGGTCAATAATATGTTAATCTCATCAGACATAGCTTTTTGCCATTCAATAAATTTACTGGCTTAAAAAAAGTGTAAGGTTCGATGTCAAGAAAACTTAGTCCGGTAAGGGTTCGAGTAGTGTGATGTGCATGGCATCGGGTCATAGTTGATTTTTAAATTTACATGAAGTGAGTTCTAGTGGTGTTAGAAGGATGTGGGCCATTGGCAGTAGGAAATTTGGTTAAATTAACAAAGAGGTTAATACCTGAATTTCATGTGAAGTAATGGTTGGCGGGTGAGCTGCTGAAGGTGATAAGGACGATGGGGTCTAATTGGGTGGATTGGTATGAGGGTGCATATGAGACAGTTATAGGGATGAGGTTGAAAGTGATTGGAGTAAGGAAGAAGTTTGTGGTTAGTGGGGTATGGTGTCAGATGAATTACAACGAAGTGGGGAAGGTAGAGACATGTTGGGAGTGAAATTAATGGAAGTAGGACTGTCAAAAGATGTAATCATGAGCCAAGGTTGGTGGAGACTCATGTAGTGAGGGGTTGGATTAGAAGATAAGAAATTTAATTGAAAGGGGAACACTTTTTCATTAAAGTGTACATGACGAGCAATGTACACTCATTCAGTACTTATGTTAAGACAGAAATGACCACTATGATTGGGAGATTGGCTTAGATATACACATTGAGAAGTGCGAAAAGAAAATTTATTTGACTGATAAGGACAAAGATATGGAAACACTGCAGACCTAAAAACTTTTAATTTTAAGTAATCGGGTTGTTTATGATATAATTTGATAAAAGGAATTTGATTAGCAATACTAGTGCCAGGCATGTTATTAATTGACCAAATAGCATGGATAAATGCATAAGAACAATATTTGAAAGGAATCGAAGCATGAGCTAGAATGGTTAGGCCAGTGTCCATAATATAACAAATTTTTTGCTCAGTAAGTCCATTTTGTTCATGGGTGTATGGATAAGCGATGTGATGAACAATGCCATTTTTCTGAAAATAAGAATGCAATTTTTGATACTTTCCACCCCAATCAGAATGGACAACCTTAATAGAACTTTGAAAGTGTAATTTAACAAAGGCTTCAAAATTTTAAAAAATGGAAAAGACTTCACTTTTATTTTGTAAAGGAAAAATCCAAGTGAAGCGAGTAAAGTCATCAATAAATAACATAAAATATTTGAAACCTAAATTGCTAACTACTGAAAAAGGGCCCCAAACATCCATATGAATGACTTCAAAAGGTTGACAACTTGAGTGTTCCACAAAGGCAAAAGGAAATTTCGCCATCTTGCCAAGACGACATGAAGTACAAGGTTAAGACTAATTAGATTTGGATGACACAGGTAAGTTGGAGTTGTTGATGATGGAGGAGACAACAGACGACCGTGGATGTCCTAACCTAACATGCCAAATAGAAAAGGGGATGAAAGTGTAGAGAAAAGCTTGAGGTTTTAAAGGTGAAAGTGTATAGAGCCCATTGCTACTCTTGCCTTGCAACAGGGTTGCCTTGCTCTGTATGTCCTTAACAGAAAAATGAGAAGGGTAAAATTCAAAGAAACAATGATTGTCAACAACAAATTTTTGGACAAATAATAATGGTTTTGATAGGGTAGGAACATGGAGAACCTCATTTAATTTCATATCAATAATTTTTATTGAAGGAAAATAAGTGGTACCTGTATGACAAATCGGCATTGATTGACCATTGCCAGTAGTGACTTGATCCCTACCGTGATATGCTTGTGGCTTTGAAATAGACTAAAGCAGTGGTGTCATATAGTGAGTGGCACCGATGTCAGGAATCCAAGATTGTGGCAAACCATAGGACGAGGAGGCGAAGGTGTTTGGTGACTAGGAAGGTGATTGGTATGTAACATTGGCTTGTGGATGAGGAGAAGTTCAAGGCTCATACCGGCAACAACATTTATCAGCAGTGTGATTAAAATAGCCACAGATTTAGCACTTAGGCTTGTTTGAATTGGTGCAAAACGTAGGTCTAAAGCTAGTAGGTGGTGGGTGAGAAGCATTAAAGGTAGGTCGGGAAGAAGAATTATGTCGAATAGTAAGATTAACAGTGGGTAAAGTGGTATAGCTTTTAAGAAGAATTTCATGGGAAATGAGTTGATTATACAACCTAAAAAAAGAAATACGATCAGGACGAAGATTTAGTATAGAGACAATAAGATGAAATTCCATACCTATATTGCGGTATATGATGGCATTGAATTCGGAGGATGAAAGAGGTTTTCCCGCCGGGGTTGTAGCCTTTTGAAGGTACTGAGAAACATTCATATCATGCCTTTTGAGTTCTTATAGTTCAACATAAAGTTGAAATTGGCGATTCTGTGATACAGAACCAAAAACACTTTCGAGTGCTTTCCATGCAGCAGAGGAAGAAGTACATCTGATGATGTATGAGTACACCTTTTCAGTTAGAGAGGACGAAATCCACGACAAAAGCAATTAATCTTATTTAAACCATTGTGTGTAATCAGGATTGATAATGGTTTCACTTGAGTTAGTAGAAGAGACAATGGTTGAAGATGGAGTAGGAGAGCCATCAATTAGATGATTCATGTTGTGAAAATTTAAAAGAGGGATAAATTGAGTTTTCCAAGCAAGAAAATTTCTAGGTGACAATTCTATAGCAAAACTATAATTTGTTGTAGCAATTGAGGTTAATGTTGAACTAGGTGAAACAGGGACAATTTGAGAGGTCATATTTGCTCTAATACCATGTAATTAATTTAAGAAGAAGAAAGATTTTTTGTATATGTATGTTGAATGAATAAGTGTACAGGTATATATAATAATTGGTACATAGAAAAGATAGTGGTGCACGGAACTAAAGGATAGGTGCTAATGATTAAAAGTAAAACAAACTAATTACCTAACAAGTAAGTTCAAAATATGTACATGTAAATCAGCTAGATTTCTATGAGAGAAGATGTACTGTTAACACCACCAAATGTGCTAAAAGATTGTTGCTGTTATTTTTAATAAACCAAGTTTACTTTAATGCAAGCATGCTAGAGGAATGGCTTCCTCAAGAAGAATTAAACTTCCAATCAAAATTTGTGATCCTCGAACTCTTTTACCATAATTTGCTTAAATTCTATCGTGAATGTGTAATTTGAATAAAAACAATAGTGCAATAAAAGAAGGAAATTTATATTAACTAACTAAATTGAAGAACATATAATTTCATAAAAATGGAAGTAATTTATAGGCTGGACAAAAGGAAAATTTAAACAAGAAAAGCCATAGAACTATTTGAATTATAATTGACAATACTGTTGATCTCTATTTGTGTCTTGAGTTATGTGTTGTATTGAGGAATACTGTACTTGAGTTCTGTGTTGTATTAATTCTTCTTGCTTTTATAGAACAATTCCATTAGTTTTCTTCAATTAATTCCAGCTAATCATTAATCTTCAATTTCCTGTAATTAAGCTTGTTATTTGTAGGTCACTTATTTCTCAACTTCTCAGTGTTTTAGAAAGTTCCAGAAAAACTATAACATAAAATTGGTAACATTATTTCTTCCTCAGCCTGTTTTATTCCCATATCTTTTATCTCAGTATCTCAACTCCTTAGCAAATTTCCAGAAACATGTTTTGAATAACAAATCATATTAATTTAATGAAAATTATATTAATTGATCATTTTTAAATTTGATGAAAATTATATTAATTGTATTACTATTATTGTTATTATTATTAAAAATTTCAAATTTAGCAACAAATTGCTAATTCATCACTAATTTGTGATAAAAAAGACAATTCTACAACATTTATTGGCCAACAGATATTTATTTCCATCATTAATTTTTCAACAGATTTAACCACGAGTAGCTATCCAGTGAGGGGTTACAATTAAATCATGACCACAAAAAAATAAAAATAAAAATAAAAAATCGAAGGCAATAAAAACTACGAGGATTATCATTACAAAAACTAGGAGGATTATCTTCTAACACTCCATATACATGACTCTTTAGCCACCTTAATCCTTCATGAATAACGTGGATGCTAGCTCATGATCCACTTTATAACCATTGGTTAAGATTCTATTGCCTGATGCGCGCTTTATCATGTGAACTAAATTGGATTTTTTCTTCTCATTTAATTTGAATTTGTTGCACCTTTACCTTATTATTAATTTCAAAATGGTATCAAATTTTTAATTTTTTTCTTTTTAATCGTTTAAATTCTATTTTATTTTAAATTAAAATACTTTAAACATAACTTATCAAATTTAGTATACATGACAGTCATAATATAAACATATATTTAACATATTTACTATGTAAGCATATTATTAAACAGTCTAATAATCTTATTGACCCTATAAAAATAAATTTTAATTAGATTACTTAATAAAATATTTATATGATTAATATACTATAAATATATTTATTACGACGGTTACGTATGCTAAATTTAATCGAATATATTAGAGATATTTTAATTTGAAATAAAAATACAATTTTTAGAACTAAAAAGAAAAAAAATTCAATTTTTAGTGTCAAAGTGAAATATGGTCTAAAGTTAAGATATTAATAATGCACTAAACCCATTTTATTTTTTCTAAAGCTGTAAAATGTTTTTCCTAAAAAAAAAAAAGTTGTTAAATGCTATGATTTCTCTTTAGCTTAAATTTGCAGGATTTTTTTTTTAAATTTTATTCTCAACTAAATTTTATAGTAATCTTTAAATTATTTTTTGGTCGAGGGAATCTTTAAATTATTTTAAGTATACTTAATTTTATTTCAAAGATAAAAATATAATTTTAGAAACCATTTAAAAAAAATTATTCAAAAATAAATAAAAATAATGACTCCTGAAGTTTTACAATGTTCTTACTTTTAACAATTAAATTCTTAAAAAGAAATGTTAACAATTAAATTCTTTAAGTTTTTAATTCTATCATCATTTGTTAGTTTTATTCATCAATTAAAATAATTTTCATAATTTAATTTTTTATTTTTACATTTCAGTTTCAAACTTTTTATTTAAAACAATACAACTTTGACATTTTTAAAATTTCAGTAATTTTTATTAATGTTTCAGAAAGTTTAATACTTTTTTTAATAATTACATAGAACCTTAAATTTACAAGTCATGTTAGAATTATTATTTAATTGTATTTCAATTAAATAAATTTCAAAATTAAAATGATTTAACTTAACTATTATATTATATTACAAACAAAAACTAAAATTATTTAATTTAATTATTTTAGAAATAAAAATTTAATTTAAATTAAAAAAATAAATATATAATTGTTTTAATAACTTAGAAATCAAAATTTAAACAAACATAGTGTATTGGAAATCTTAATTTTAGTTTAATATTCCTTTGATTTTTAGTTTAATATTTTAATTTTTATGTTATTTAAACAATTGATTATATTCCTTTGAAATTTATTAATATATATAAAAACGTTCAAAGATTAAAAAATTAATTGATAGTGAGGATCAATGAAATTTTTTTTTAAAACATATACAACTTTTTTATCAACAATTTTTTGAAGAATTTAAAGCTTGAAAAAAAAATAGAACTCTTAATGTTATTATACAATGTTGTTTATTTATTTATTTTAAAAAAAGAAGTGTATATTGATATAATTAGAAAGAATGAGTATAAGCAATACTTTTTTAACGATTACTACCACCACCATCTCATCATTTTAAGATAATCAAATTTCTTGTATATATTGATTTGGAAATTGACCCTTATATATATATATATATATATATATATATATATAATAAGCCATACGTAAACCAGATTAACTTGTGAGGATGTGACTCTTAATTAGCTAATACCCACAAGTGAAAATGAAAGTTAACAACTCAACGCTTCAATTTGCTATAACAATAACATTAACCCTTATGATGCGTTTAGATCGAGGTTAAAGAAATAGAGTGTAACAGTTATAAGTATAATGATTAATTTGTTAATTTTATTTGGTAAATTAAGAGTAATTGAAAAATTATAATATGATATTTTTTAAGAGAAAAATTATATATTTGATTAAATTTATTGTTAAATATTTAAAAATAAAAAAATAAAAAAATAATTATTTAAAATTCTGAACATTTATATAATTATTTAAATAATATATTCTTAAGCATTTTAAAAAGTAACATAAATATTATAATATTTGATTCTACTTAAACAATTTATGAAGAATTTTTACCTAAAGATTTAAACCTAAAGACTTCATATATAATAAAAATTACTGAGAAAAATAAAATCAATGAAATCATCATAAAATAAAAATTTAAATTGATTCGTATCTTTTTTTATATACTTGATTAGTAGCTTTTTAATTAAAAAAAAAAAAAAGAGATTGAAGGGATATGATAAATGTAGAAAAATAAAAAAAAAAGTGCTCTATTTGTATTTTTATTGTTACAAGTGTATAACCTATTATCAGCTAGATTAATAAAAATACATATAAGTGAACTTAATCATTAAAGAGATTAAATATTAATCCTGAACTTTTAAAATTTATTAAAAAAATTAATATATTATAAGAGTAATATTTAACCTATTTTAAACCTGATCGAAACATACCTTAAATTTTCAAGGTACTTTTCTCAAAAAAGAAAAAAAAAAAAAAGTCATTCAAAGTCTTTATATGTAAAGCTACAACTCATTCTAAATAAAACTCCGTATTGGTCTCATGCATTAGTTGCTTTCCTCACAAGTCCTGACTAAGCACCTCATGAACCTAACCCATTTGTCCACTCCTTAATACATTTTATCGTCCACCTAATATATACCTAACAACCAAAACCTCTCCAGGTTTCGCAACAATGACCTATCACCTAAATGTCTCCATAACTATATATTTTAAAGGGGTTGGTACGTTATTGACAGAGATTTTAATTTCCTACTGAAAATACTTAAAAAGAAAATAAGTAGCAAGACATTCGGCAAGCACATGGGGTAGCACCAACTGCATGTGCATGCAATGCCAAATCTTCTTTCTTTCTGTTGTTACTTTCTTAGTATTCAACATCGACTAACTGGCTCTTTCCTGAGATGTCACTATTCTATACCCTATGATCTCTCCAAGTTTTTGTATAGAGACTTGTGTTATATATGGTTCTCTATTTGTTTATCCATAATGCAAAGCAAAGACGACTCCTTTTATGGTATCAAAAGGTCCAAAGTTTACAAAAACATGAATATATATACACCACCCTTTGGCCTATAATTTATCGTTGTCTATTTTATTTTTATATCCAGCTGCTTAAAATTCAATTCCATTATACCTTTCTTCTTCTTCCCCTTTCATAATTAATAGCATTATTGATGATTTTTGTTTCTGTTATCTTCAAAAGTTTATGAAATATGCACGCAATGGCCCCTTTCCGTTTAATATTTCATTAAATTGTGTCTACTATAAAATAAATAATGTTATATTTTTCTTACGTGAATTATATGATTAATCTGGATAGAACCGTAACGGTGATAAAAATTTTCGAACAACTAATTTAAACGATCATAAGATACTGAAAATTGATGTAGCTAAACAATCATTAACATTCAAATGATTTTGTTAAGGTGATATGACTAATTAAAAGTGGGTTTAAGGGTGGGTGCCTAAAAAGTATAAGTGAGACTAATGTAAGACTAGTTGGAGTTAGAGCTGAGTTTCACAGCATTACTCAAAATCTCACATTCCTAGAGAGTCCTGTCAAAGGACTGGTAAAATTGGACCGCACTCCAGTTTGATAACTTTTCAATTGGATTCAAGCTAAAAATCAAAACAACAATTTTTTTTTTTTTTTTTTCAGACTTACCCGAGATTTGAAGTTAGTTGAAAGTATAAGTTATAGACAAAGAGAGATTGCACATAATTTTCAATCAGGCTTTCCTGTACATGTCCCTGCCCACTTTAATGTTGGAAAAGAAAATGTGAAGTACATATACCAGAAGTGGTGAACCCAAGATACAAGGAGATCATCAGAGTTTTCCTTCAGAATTCAGAGTTTTTAACCCTGTGGCCGAATCTGATAAAATCCTTATCTGTTAGAGAACCCAGTGGCCGAATCTGATAAAATCCTTATCTGTTAGAGAATTGCTTGACATTTCAAGGGCCATCAACACTTAGTGGTCCACTAATTTCCCAAAAAAAGTCACGTGAAAGAAGTTGAACCTTTTCTTTTTGTACCTTCCCACCCAATCCAAATGAGTACTCCAGCAGACTGTATATGAGATAGAAGGAACCAAAGAAGAAAAATTACTGTAACATTTCTGAGTTTTGACCGGTTATGCTGTTAGATGTATGTGTTTTCAATAATTAATTTAAATATTTTTAGATTTTATTCTCTTAAACTATTATATCTATTCCGTTTAATTTATCATTAAATACACTAAATTTTTGAAATTATAATATAATTTTAAATTCATTCAAGTTTTAAATTAATATATATTTTTATTGTAACAATAATTATCATATTTAAATAATTGTTATTCTTATCGCAACAATTAATTTAGAATTGACACTAATATATCACTATATGATCAGTACTATATTAATTAATGTTTATCATACTAACATGGATTATTTTAGTGTGCGTGTTATATATATATATATATATATATATATATATATATACTCATTGTTTACAAGTCTTACAAAAATTACAGGCGCAATAATAATCATAAAAATTGAGTTCATATTAATATAATAAACTCCAACTAATGGACACAAATTACATAAATCATATAAGTGTAATGTCAATTATGAAATTGAGTACATACTAATATGATAAATTATACTAAGTCACATTAGTATGTGAAAGAATTAGTAAAAAATTTGTTCAAAAAAAATAGTAAAGTTGAGTTCATGTCATTATGATAAATTCTAATTACATATTCCTACTAACATGGTGTCAATTTTAAATCAATATGTTTTAAATTTATTTTGATGTTAAAAAATGAAAATTATTTAGTTATTATAATTATTATTATTGTAATAAAAAACATAATAAATTAAGAAATCTATATTAATTTAATAAATAATAAAAAATGGATGAATGTAAAACTATATTATAAATTGAGGAATCAAATAGAACTTTTAGTTTTTTCTATATTGATCTATTTACTAGTAAATTAAATAATAGATATATAATAATTGAATAGATCAACATTTTAGAAGTGTTATAGTAATTATTAAAAACACAATAACTTAATAATATAATAGGCCAAACCTCCGCAATGTTATAGTAGTTAACTAAAAAAATAGAGGAAATATCTAAGAAAAAAGAATGTCAGCATGCATATCAACATTGTTTTGTAATTGAACTTTTAGGTTAATTTTCAACTTGTTTCTTAGCAAATTAACTCAATTTAACTACAAGGTCGATACTTGCTAGATTTTCTCGAAATGATGGAGACATTGACTCTAGACTGAACTTGGTCAAACTTCCCCATAATGAAAGTGGGACAAGGTGGAACATGATGTAAATGTTCATATGTCTTCGTCAGAACCATAGATATCTAATTCAATCATCTTTCCTGTTCCTTCTTTGGCTTTGTCTGCTGAAGCCTGCCCTTGATTTGTTTTGATTCTTTTCGCATCCGGTTCCTTTTTCATGACTACGGTTGGATCCACTTTGATTGCAGATGATTTCCTAGCAAATGGACAAATGTTAAATGTCACATATAGAGAACCCTACATAAAAATGTCGAGAATGAAAGACTGAAAGAATCTAATAAATGATTTACCTCTTGTCTAAGCTAGTTGTTCGTTGATTTGCTGCTGCAGATGCTTTATTTACATTTTTCGGTTTCATTTTCCCTGTAAATGCAAGTAATAAGAATTCAGGACGATGAACAGGATTGTAAATGTATAAAATAGTGAAGATTAATGCTATTAGACCTGTTATTTCATTTAGAAATCTTATGCCCTGTGAGAAAGTATTTGTTGTCACTTTATCTGCGTTGCTGTTAATGTAGTGCGAAGATCAAGGTTATTAGTAAAACATGCAGCTTTATGCATCACTCAGAATTACATTGTCTATGAGCAAACCTCAATGCCTTCTTAAGTCCTTCCACTGATAGTAATGTCACTGGCTGCACAGACTTCTTATAATTTGTTCTGTCAGCTAAAGGATCAACTATGTGAATTCCTTGTGACTTTAGAGGGTCCCTAAATGCTGTTCTCAGGTTCCTGGGAACAAAAGTTACACCATAGGTCCAGAGTGCTCATGAGAGCTGAAAATTATGACGTACTAAGCAGTAGAAATGGTCAAATGACTCAAAATTGTGATCACCTACCCACCCTTGAGCTCAGTACGTGTTGTGGAAAATATCTCTGATGCCTTCTGTAGAAAGAAAAAAAAATGATTTAAGTCCATAATGAAAATAGAGAAAATAAAGAACAATGGCAGCATTGGGAAGGCATACTCACTGATTTGTGAAATCTGCAATATATTCCTTGTCGTCTGAAATAAACAATGACTAGAGTCAGAAAATCGAAAAATCAATTTTACAAATATTAGTATGGGCAACAAGTTTTCATAAAAGAAGATAGCCTGTTGATCTTATTTCATTACGAATACAAGTCTACAGCAGTCAAAACCACAAAAAAACTAATCAACTTGACTGATAAGTGATAATCTGATATTCTAAATCAATTAGCAAACAAATTTGAAATTGGTCATCTTTACTTCTAAGATGGTTCCAAAAACTTAATCTCTGCACATGATTTTTCTCTTGGTATCTCATGAAATAATTCCACAAAAATCTTGTGCTGCCTCTGACATACTTGTGGCAAATGGACAATCATTTGGCGACTAAATTCTGAGGCATTGTAACTCTACACATTTTCAAAGAGAAAATGACCTTTGGGGGCAATGACCATGCTTAATCTTTACTCTTTAGAACAATCCATGAGACAACCTTTCAAGTAAAGGAGATTGATACAGAAAAGGAAACATATATAAAGACTCATTCACAACCACATTCATTCAAAGACTTCCTGAAATCAAATGTACAAAGAAGTGAAACTATTTTATAACACATAACGAGATTATAAACAATTTGCTGCAGGTTTAATATAAATTTTATAATAAACACTATTGTAGAAAGCCAATGCATCCCTGTTCTGATTAACAATCTGTTATTTGCAATCTTTGCCCTAGATTAAATGGCTGATTTATAGGTAACAGAGACAAAGTTTAATGCCAAACAACAATTTTCCTAATTTCAGCATTTTTTATTCTCTCTAACTGATTTCCAGCGTGTGTGAAGTCCAAAAATGAGCTGAGAATTTAATTCTTATTCCAGCAAACTAATATGTTCACATGATTTTTTTGCTTCATAATTAGAACTATTCTTGACCGTTGCCTGTAAGCTCAGACTTCTAGATTGAGCAAGCCTTTGACAATAGTCATTGTCAAGGATAAATAATGACACTTGATCAAATTTGGAGATAAACAACTCCTAGCATTTATTCTTAGTAGTCATCCATATCAGACTAAATGTTGTGTATGTAAACCTGACATGGAAACTCAAGACTTTTGACATCTTGATTTATTTGTTGGTTGTGATTGGTTCTAACTTCAAATTCTCAAACATTTTCTGCAAATAAAGGTCAAAATCAAAACAAATGTTTTGAAATCATTTTGCTTTATCATATCCTAATCTGCATGCATTTGCCTAATAATAATAATAAACATCATTGCATTTTAAAGAAGTGGAAATGTTAAATATAGAAATGCTTGTAACATACTTATTTATGATTAATGTACAGGACAATCCGTCCTTCCGTTTTCCTTTGCAGACTCCATAATCTATTGAAGTACCTATCTTTATTATTTGATTAGGAGAATACACACTCAAAGAGAAACCTCCCTGCAAAAGAGGAAGAACCAAAAAGAACAATGAAATCTTTTTTTTTTTTTAACAGAACAGACCTACAAGGCAGTTAGTATAGGAACACTGAAATTTTTATGAACAGAATAAACCCAGACAATATCATACCGCATTGTCCTTGCGTACTGTACAATTGAATAGAGCAAAAACTGTTCCTGCTTGCTCCTTACAGTTCTGCTGATAAGCATCATTAAACAAGAAAAGAGAAATGGTATTTTCATCTAAACATCCAATTTTCCATATACAGTAGCTTTTCCCAACAGAACTAGTCCTCGGATTTCCCTTCTCAGTTAATACTCCAATAGTTGCCCAGCATCCTGAAATACTGTCTCCTACCAATAGATTTCTGGAAAAGCACAAAAAGATTATAACAATAAAAAATCCAAGAAATGAAATCATTGTCGATGTTGTGATATAAAGTTCATAAAATCCTGCTTATAAATTACAAAATAACCAAAACAAATGTTTGAATCCTAGAAGAATGTAAATAACTTCCAAAGCCACAAACATCCAGTGATTAATATAAATAATGATAAAAGTAAAAGAAGATTACTTAATAGCGGGTAAGCGAACAAAACGAATATCTGAGATACGCTCACTAAGCTCTGCAGGAGTGACCAACTGGTTCCTGAAAGAGGGGGTGATAAATTAACACTTGAAGAACTAGTAAACGAAACAGGAACGATTCAACTAAATTGACCATAGGTTAGTTAAAGATCCATAAGAATCCCATCTTTAATCAATTTATCGTATAGAGGAATGGTATAATGTAAGCACAAATAAGCTAACATATCATATAACTTAATGGAGCTGTTTCAGTGCCAAGAACATTGCACAAGTTCACAAACACAAAACTGATTTAGTTGCATAATGTAATAGTCCCACTCTCCCACTATCTTTAACACTTAAAACTAGGTAATGAGAGCATATCTTAATTATATAAATGCCATGAAATGCATTTGATCTGAGGCACCTTATCCTTAAGCCAGAATATTTCTCCACATGAGCCTCATTTGAGTTCCTCGATTGCTTCAATTTTTCACCTCTTCCAACTGGTTTTGGGTCATGATGAAGGCAATCCTTAACAGCATCTCTAAACACAGACAAATCTGCCTGCCCTCTTCTCGTAGGTGATTCATCATCTGACAAGAACCCTCAAAGATTAGAAGCAAACGAGAGAAACCAAAGTCAGTTATCATATCAAATAATAAAACCTGCTACAAAAAGAGAAATACGCACGCCACTAAGTACAGGCGAACAAAAGCCAAAATGAGAAACAAAGAATCATGAATTAGAAAACACAATTGAGAACTAGAAAAATTTCCGCAGATTGAATGTAGAATTGCAGAACTGAACATAGAGCAACAAACCCATCAATCCCCAAATACTGAAAATTATACAAAATAAAGAGATACCCACATCAAGATTCAAAAAAAAATTAATAACGAATAATCACGAAAAGCATTAAATTTTACATTCTGTAAATTGATATATGCACCTAATGAATTCGAACAGAGATTTGAAGGAGAGCCAGGAGGGGTTTCCAAGACTCGATCTTGCAGGGAGAGGAGGAGGTCGAGGTCATCTTCATGACTTGACATTATGGATTAGTAAAATGGAGTTGAATGAGAGTTGTGGTTCTACCCTACGGACTACAAACAAAGGTACAAAAATGGAGACGATTTTTGGGTGGGAAGATGAATGCTTTGGAGGGAAATCAAAAGGGCAATTAAAAAAAAAAAAAAAAGGCACCTTTTAAATGTTTTCAATAAAAAATAGTAAAAAGGTGCATTTAAACCCCTAATGTTTATGGCGGGGGCACATATGCCGCTTCGGCATCTTTATAAAAGAAAATGGGTCCCACTACTTTTTCTTCTTCTTCATTGATATCTCGGCCATTTGTTAGCAAAAGAAGCTCACCGTGGTGTTCTCTTAACAAATCAGTAGATAAATCCCAATCCACCGGTAACACCACTCCTAACTGTTCAAGCTTCCTCTTCTTCTTGGAAACTCCGTCACCGCTGGACAAAACTTAGCTCCGTTAGAGTTTTCGTTTTCTATTAATCCGGAACATAGCGCCTCTTCTCCTCATCGCTCCGTCTAACTCCTTGAGCAAACCAAATAGTTTATCCTTCATAGGATGACATGTCTCCCCAGCATGAAACACTTGAATTTCCTTCCCAAAAGTAATGGTACTATAACTTAGTTCCTTGTCAACTTCCTTAGCTGCCGTCAACCTTCTCACCGTTGAAACCTGTTCCCACATACCTGCACTGGCATAAATATTAGATAACAATATATAGGATGAAGAATCTTCTATATCCAAGCTCAACATCTGATCTGCAACCTTCATTTAGCTTTACTCCAGCTAGAATTTTGTCATCATATAAGTCTAATGCTTCCTTTGCTCCGTTGTCGCTGGCTTTACTCCGTTGCCGATGAACAACTGCTGCTGCTTGGTTCGATCAACACTGCAAGGTCTTTCTTGGATCTTACTCTAGTGACTGATCAATTGAGGACTGCTAATTAGTTTGGTTATATCAAAAATGAAATTTCAGGTTTTGGGTTTTCTTTTCTTTTCTTGTTCTATTAACATAACAGATTTCAAAGTGCATGTTTCACAATTCCTACAACAACCTCTAACAATTTAGCTAAATGGTCAGTTTTAAACTAATTATAGAAATCAAATTGTGACAATTTGAGAACAAAAGAAAATCCAGAGAAGAAAGCATTATCAAAAAGAAAAAAACAATCCAAAGAAGCAAAGAGAAATAGAAAACATGATAGTAAGATTAGCGGGACGATCGATAAAACTGGAATTTGAAAAGCGTTAATTGCCCCAACAGAAAGACGTTACCTGCTGTTGGTTACTGGTAGATACCAAATCTAAAATCATAAACTAAAATCTACAGCAACAATAAGCCACTAAACCAATCTCAAACGACAAGAGTTCACCACTGGATTTTAAAAATAAAGGCTGATCTCAATTAAACACAAATTGGTTTCTCACTTTCAATGCACTGTTTTCTCAGATTGTTAACAATTTCAAGTTCCAATTCTTTATCATCCTTCACTGAAACTTGTTCCGCTTCACCTAAATACACAATTCTTGCATTCATCAACTTCTCTCATACTTTACTCTTATCTTTACCTACCGCCATCAGCTCTCTTATCACCATCGCATCATAAATTCTCAAAGCTATCTCGTCCCTCGACGGCATCGGAGTCGTCGGCAAACGAGTTAAGGAAGGTTGGAGGTTTACTGACGTTTTTAGCTTTGGAAGAAGTAGAGGATTAAAGAAGGATGAAAGCGCTGAGAGCCAAGATTACAGTTGTGCCGGAGCTTTTGCAGGGAATTAACGAAGGAGAAGTAGCCTCAATGAAGAGGAATCACATTTGTAGGGCGGCTTTTGCGGTGATTTACAGGTGAAGCCACTGTGTAAGGTGGGGCTTACTCTAGCTCCGCTTGGAAACAAAGGGAGTGTTTTATATTTTTTGTTTTGAATTAATCACATAGACAACTTAATTATGTGTATAAATGGTAAAAAATATAAGAGGTTTGTATGCTCCCGCCATAAATATTAGGGACTTAAATGCACCTTTTTTCATAAAATTATTTCAAAGTTACATTAATTACAAAACTATCCTTTGGTAACTATAAGAGTTTCCCTTGATATTTTCAAAATTGTACCGTAGTTTTCTTTTTCGTTTTTCTCTATTTTTCTTTTTTTATCAATTTTTTTGGCGATTCTCATTGTCTTCTTTTTATTTATTTATTTATTTATTTTTCTTTCTCTTATTTTTTACTCTTTTTAGAAATTTTTATTTTATCAATATTCTTATATTTTTCTCTTTCTCTTTTATTTTATTTTATTCTATTTTCATTTTCTTTTTTTTTCTTTTCGTCTTTTTTATAAATTTTTATTTTATCTTTTTTATTTTTTATTTTTTCTTCTTCCTTTTTTTCTTTTTTTTTATTTTTATTTTTATTTTCTCTTTATTTTTTATTTCTCTCTTTCTTTTTTTCCTTTTTCTCTTTTTTAAACAATTATTTTTTCCTTAATTTTTTGTCTTTTTTTTAATTAGTAAATCATTAACCAATATATTTTTGAGGATTTCTTTTCATAAATTCTTTAAGTAGGTTATAAAAATATACAAGATGTCGAAAATACAATCAACTCACATTCAACAAATATTTTATACATAATTAATTACTCAAGTTTTTAATGTGTAAAAAATATAATATTTATTATATTTGAACTAACATGACTATTTTTAAAAAGTAATAATAGAACTTTTGATAAGGAAATTAAAGTCACAGCTTCAATTTCTAATGATTCTAAAATATAATCAATTTATCAATATATTTCAAGCACCAAAAATGTAATCTTAACATTTTAAAATTTTCAAGTAGACTAATCTGTTAACGTGTTTATAAAATATAACATAATGTTTATAACTTCAAATTGAAGAACTAATCTCAAAACATTAATTCATGTAAAAGAAATAACTTATCAAATACTAAAAATTAAGAGAATTATGTTTAAATCACTTTAAATTTAAAAATAAAATTGTCACTCCATTTTCTCTTGTATCAAACACCTTGAAATTCTATATATATTTTTTTGTCAATTATAATGCTTTATGTTTATTTTGCGTTTTTAATATAATAATTCTATATATATATATATATATTTTTTGTCAATTTAGAACACTTTCCATGTGTTTATAATAATAATAATATAGCAATTATGAGAATTGGATTAGTTTTGCTTCTCTTCAAACAGATCATAATATAATTTAATAATGTGTTTAGTCAGAGAAGAACAAGTTTAACGCAAACAGGTATAACTAACTATAGACTCCCGAGATCCTAGAAAAAATAATTGAGGAGAGTTAAATGTCACTGAGTAAGCTAATATAAGAAAATGCATGCTATTTTAAAATTTTTTTTATTAATAATAAAACATATATAACTTGTATTTAAAACCATTATTTTTCCAAATCATCTTTACAAATCTTAAAAACTTTTATAAACTCTCATCGTACCTTTGAAATAGAAATAACATTTCTTTAAAATATTCTTTTAAATGGAAAATCATGGTAAAACCTTAAGATATCTATAACCTCAATCATTATACCTCACTGGTCATTAGGCCTTCTTAAATCTAAATTATATTTCTCTTTTCCAATTTGGCAGTGGACCAACCCCTAGACACAGAAAGGTTAGCTGAGCTACCACAATCCCCTTATCGGCATAACTGACCCTGAGACACTGTAGGTCAACCAAGTTACCACAGCCACAACACTTTCTATCCACAAATTTCAATAATCATTTATCTATATCTCATATCAATCAACATATTCTAACCTAGCAATTAGTGTACTGTTACGCAACGGTCCAAGTATAGCCCACTACATAGCATGTTGCACCAATCTTTTTTCAAAAATATTTATAAATATATATAAAAGGCACAAGAGATACTATAATTGAAAATGAAAGTACTCTTAATTTCTCATCATATTCTTATAATAAAAATCATAATAACAAATAACTGAATTAAAGCATCAATAGTCACCATGATAAAATAATAATAGTAAAATAACATTGAATATAATCAAAACATAATCAATATATTAAAATATAAAAATCAACCCTTTCAATATTCAAATATTGGAAATATAAATTATTAATTTGAATCCTCTTCTTAAATATAATAATTCAACAGTATAAGTATTTCAATATTAAAATATAAATTCTTTAATTAAATTTTTCTTTTTAAATATATTCAATCAATTTATCCTTTATGCGTAAATCCAATACACATTTCAAATATTAACTTATAAATGGAGCAAGTATAGGCTAACGTGTCCTGGTTCGCCTATTTCCCGATATCTTCACTCTGGTACTCTCTAAAAATATTTGCCAAATATTTTATAGGTGTAGATCAGATGTGTGGTCATAGTGCTTATGGACTCCTGATGTCAAGATGAACACAATGGAACCAACTACGTTGTCGGAAAACTGTCAGAACAGTGCAAATCGAAGGTAGAATGCCAATTGAAAAACATGAATTTTGCACTGTTCATACCTACCTCTCATAAAATGATCACTACTGGAATGAATAGGAGAATGAGATGAATCTATAGTTAGAATTTGAGGTCGATTAAAGGTCATTTGGGTGTTGAATGAAAAAGATAAAAAGTATTGGTATTAAATTGCAATTTTGCCAACCAAAACTCAAAAATCCCGCTGCTCCTCTGATGTCTTCACGCTGTTTACCAAATTGCAACCTTTATAAATTATGGACACTATTGACACGTGTCCAACCTTTTACCACTTTTCTTTTAACAATAACTTCTAGACATAAAATAATAAAAAAAATAACAAATATAATAATGATAATGATATTAATAATATTAGTAAAAACAATGATGACGATGATGATAGACAATAATAATAAGAAGAAATAGAATAACAATATTAATAATATTAGTAACTAAAAATCCAAATTATTATATTTATATTTTTTTTATTAATTTATTTTTTATATAAGTAGTTATTTCACATAAATTTATATTTATTTTATTTTTTATAATTTTATTATTTTGTTGTGGTATTTAATTTTTTATTGTCTTATTATGTTATTTTATTTTCGATTGTCTTATTGAGACCTTTTATTTTTATTTGAATGATTCATACAAGCATATTTCATCAAATAGACACAGAGATAATAAATTAGATAATTGTCAATATGTTACAAAATTAAAGTTATAAATATTTTAGTCAATATAATATTATTAAATTTATAAATTTTGAACTAATTTATTATACTATTAATCTAAATATTATTTTATCCTCTATAATTTTTAACAAATTTATATTTGTATTTTTATGAATGTTTTGTTAATTTGAATCGATGAAATTATTAGATTTCAAATTTGTAATATATTGGCTTCTAATGCTATAGCATTGCCTGGCACGTTTTTTTTTTTCCATGACTGGAAAAGGTGTCATGTAATACATGTATTTTAGAATATTATATTTTTATTTTTATTTATTACATATATTTTAGAATATTATATTTTTATTTTTGATTTATTATTAATTTTCTTTTATGAAGTGTGAATTAAAAAAAATATATAAAATAAGTATTTTTTTAGTATGAACAAACTTTTCCCTTATGACAACTTTTAATTGATGATATTTATAATATTTTTATTTTTCATCTTTTTAATTTTTATGATTAATAAAAAAATTCAAATTTAAATGATTTATATTTTGTTGAAAAATATTTTATAATCATGCAAAATATAAAAATTGATACCATCTTCTCTAACTATTTTGGAATTCTAATTTAGTTGATTGCATCAAACTATCTGTATATTTTTATTATATTAAAATTTTATTTAGCATATTACTTCACTCTTATTATGATGTTATTATTACTTTTATAATGTAATTATCATTTTAATATTTATAATTTAATTATTTTCATATAACTTTTTAAATGAAATCTCTAAAAATTGTATGTATATTATTCTCATGCGTAGCAATAATCAAATTATGTTCACGAATATGACTATCATATTATAAGGTATGGTACATGAACATTAACAGGGTCGATGTTCACATAACCATCAAATATTTATGAATATATATAATGCAAACAAAAATAAGTATAATGATTTTTTTGCTTGATGAATAAATATAAATATTTGATGTGGAACTATTTTTTAGTATTGATGAAAACACTTTTAAGTCAACTCTATAAAAATTAATGCATTTCAAGATTTACTTTCCATGTTTAAAATATAAACATAGTAATAAAAAAATAAAAGTAAAATTCTTAATATATCCATTTGTGTTGGCACAATTTGTGGCATTTAACATTACTCTTATTTATATCATTTATTTATTAAGATGTATTTTTGATATTTAATAAATGAAAAATTCATTTTTTTCCTTAAAAATAATAAATAAAATAATACTATCGGGAGATATTATAACATATTTATGCTGTGTTTGACTTTAAGAGATTTGAGTTTGAATTTGAATTTCAATTATATCTTTTATTTGGAATCTATATAGATTTATATCTATAAGGATTTGAAATAAATCTATAAGGAATTTAATAATTTATTTATTAAAAATTCAAAATAACATATAACTATATTCATTTGAAATCTTTATATTTGAAATTTAAAATTTCAAATAAAATGTTTGTATCCAAACACATTCTTATGTTATTGTTTCGGTGAGCAATAACAATTTAATCATAAGCTAGATTAAAATTAATTCTTAAAAATTTTAAATAAAATAAAAATAAAAGTCACAATTTGCCTGATTCAAAATAAATAATAATTAAAACCGAAAAAAGAAAAGAAAACAACAGTTGTAAGCTTGAATACCCAAACACACTAAAACTGAAAGTAGAGTGTTGTAGTGACAGAGAGCATGCAACTAACTTTCTAGAAAAGAATTCCTCCAAGCTAAAACACCGCACGACGACTTACCCGCCTAATCTGTCTCTACACTTTTCTTTCTTTCTTTCAAGTTTTGTTGTGTTTACCAGTTACAGTTGTATGGCACAGAACTCTTACAACCCATTAATTTGTTTCCTTTTCTATTTCTCTCTGTTCCTCCCCTCCAAAAATAGCAATTCTCAGGCACAAATACATCTCATTAACGCAAAACACAATGAATATGAATAGCTCAACAAGCAGTGTCCACAGCACATATTCTCCGATCTTTCCTCCAACACCTTATATTTACCGTTCTCTTCTCCTATATGATTCTCTACGCATCAAAACGTTCCCTTTCAGCTGCTGGGTAACTCCTCCTCCATTTTTAAAGGTACACAGGAGAGAGAACCCACCTTTTGGCTCAACCGCACATCCTTTATACTGTTTTCTTTTATTTCTTCATTTCTTCTTCTTCTTGTTGTTCTTTATACATGCTTCAAATCCATTTCTGAGAATATTCTTGTTCAAAAGATGCCCTTAACAAGACATTATTACCTTTTGGTCGCCACCCTTTTTTCTTTTGTGGTTTGTTTAGCTATAGCTGATAAGGACAAGTCTCAAACTGTGACCTATGATGGAAGGTCCTTAATCATCAATGGAAAAAGAGAGCTTCTCTTCTCTGGTTCCATTCATTATCCTCGGAGTACTCCTGATGTAATCCATATTCTAAAACTTGTTCCTTTATGGATTTCCTTTTTTTGATCATAGAACTAAATGTTGCTTTCATTTCGATTCAGATGTGGCCGGAACTGATTGCTAAAGCTAAGCATGGAGGTTTAAATGTGATTCAAACTTACGTTTTTTGGAATGTTCACGAGCCAGAACCTGGCAAGGTATTATTATTATTATCCTCTGTTACGATTCTTCAAGGAATTCATCATGCGTATAGAAAAAAAAGAAGTATTTTTGGCATCGAAACAATTAATGTCCAGAACCTGGCAAGTATTGTTATTATTATCCTCTGTTACGATTCTTCAAGAAATTCATCATGCTTATAGAAAAAAGAAGTCGTTTTGGCATCGAAATAATTAATGTACAAGGTAATTTTTCTTTTTTGCTTACATTTGAGTTAATCATAGATGTTTTGCACTTTCAGTACAATTTTGAAGGAAGATTTGACTTGGTGAAATTCATCAAGTTGATTGGAGAGCAAGGTATGTATGCAACTCTTAGGCTCGGACCATTCATCCAGGCTGAATGGAACCACGGGTACACAATTCTGCTTCTTGCTTTGTTGAATATTTAGTTAAATACTTTGTTATTTCTACAATTCTTCATATGTTTTTATTCTTCTTTCTTGATACGAACTTCCAGAGGACTCCCATACTGGTTACGAGAGGTTCCAGACATCATCTTCCGTTCTTACAATGAACCATTCATGGTAGGTCATCCTCAGAAGATAAATTTCATGTAATATGTATTATATATAATTAAAAGCAGATTATCTGACCAAAAATGTAAAAACATTTTTGCAGAAACACATGGAGAAATTCATCCAAACGATTATTGACAAGATGAAAGAAGAGAAGCTATTTGCATCGCAAGGAGGCCCCATTATCTTGGCTCAGGTTTTGGTTTACTGTAGAATTAAATAATCTTCACTCACGTATGTTTCTTTATTTAATTAAATCCATTTTATATATTTCATCTTCCGCAATGCAGATTGAAAATGAGTACAACACCGTTCAGCTTGCATATAGAGACCTGGGTCATAAATATGTTCAATGGGCAGGCAACATGGCTGTGGCTCTGGACGTAGGAGTACCATGGGTAATGTGCAAGCAGAAGGATGCTCCTGATCCAGTGGTACGCAACTATATACCAAGAGTATCTAGGATAGTTGCCTTTTTTTTTTTTTTAAATGATTATATTACTCAGGGCCCAACAATACTACTGTATTATGCAGATTAACACTTGCAATGGAAGGCACTGTGGAGATACATTCACAGGCCCCAATAAGCCAAACAAGCCTTCCCTCTGGACTGAAAACTGGACTGCCCAGTAAGCACATCCTCACATAATTTGCTTCTGCGTCATATGCATATATCTATTGGCTCTATTTGGAAGCATATGTAGTTAAACAAGCTGTGGCCTAAATTAGACATATGTGAAGAATTATCAAATAAACTCATCAGCTTTACTAACATTACATAATAAATTCCTGAATGCTTGGGCTAATGTAGAAGGTTTTTCCAATGGGTGTTGTTAAAATTCCAGGTTTAGAGTGTTTGGAGATCCACCTTCTCAAAGAGCAGCAGAAGACGCTGCGTTTTCGGTTGCTCGCTGGTTTTCTAAAAATGGATCTCTAGTTAATTACTATATGGTAGGAGAACACTCAGATCTGACCACCCTCTTCTAATGTTCCTGCTGATATAATGCACAAATCATTTCATAATTGCAGTACCATGGCGGGACAAACTTCGACAGAACTGCTGCTGCTTTTGTAACGACACGATACTATGATGAAGCTCCTCTTGATGAATATGGTAGGAGGATTGACATCTTGGTCTCAAATACAAGTTGAAAAGTTTAATGTCCTCCAAACTGAGCTTCCTTTTTTTATGTGTTTCAGGTTTGCAGAGGCAACCAAAGTATGGTCACCTCAGGGACTTGCACAAGGCTCTAAGGCTGGCCAAGAAGGCTTTGCTTTGGGGCACTCCTGGATTTCAGAAATTGGGTGAAGATCAAGAGGTGAGTGTTTACTCCACAAAAATGAATTGATATTAGTTGTTGCTTGTACTAAGGCAGGTCCACTTTGCAGGCTCGGTTTTACGAGCAACCTGGCTCAAAGGTCTGTGCTGCTTTCTTGAGCAACAACGACAGCAGAAACGCGCACACCGTGGAGTTCAGAGGTCGGGAGTATCAGCTGCCACCACGCTCCATTAGCATTCTGCCTGATTGCAAGACTGTGGTTTATAATACAATGACGGTAGGCACCTAATTTGTCCAATTATTTGATTGACTGAGTTGCAATTGAATCAGTGAGGACTATATGGATGCTATTCTTGGCTATGTGAAACAGATTGTGTCACAACACAATGCAAGGAATTTTGCAAGACCGGAGAAAGTAAACAAGAAACTTAAATGGGAGATGTCTCCAGAAGTCATTCCTACCCAACTTAAAGTAACATCCAAGAGCCCAATGGAGCTCTACGGCCTGACCAAAGATCAAACAGACTATGCGTGGCACACCACAGTGTAAGAGGCAGCATTTGATCATATGATCAGCTTCACATTCTTTGTATCATCTGCAGAAGAAACAATTAAAGAAAATGAGTTACTGACACCTGATATTGTTGGTTTTCTTCATATCCAGTATAGTGTTGAGTCCCCGGGATTTGTCTGCGCGGAAAGATATTCTCCCAGTTTTAAGAGTTGCCAGTCTTGGCCATGCAATGCTTGCTTTTGTAAATGGCCAGTTTGTAGGTAAGCACGTCCACATTTATTCAAATCATCCTCAATAAATTTCGGGTTTCAATGTTACATAAGCATTGCATGTGTTGAGCTAATCATGCCAATTATTATCAGGATCGGCACATGGCAGCCAAATTGAGAAGAGCTTTGTACTCCAGACACCTATAACATTGAAGCCAGGAGTAAATACTATTTCACTCCTGAGCTCTTTAGTTGGACTTCCTGTAAGAATCTACCAGAACAACTTTTTTTTTTTTTTTTGATACAGAATATTAGAGTTAAAATTGATGACGAATACTCTTTATCAATGAAGGATAGCGGAGCCTACATGGAGCATAGGTATGCTGGGCCTAGAGGTGTAACAATCCTTGGTTTGAACACTGGAACACTAGACCTGTCAGCAAATGGTTGGGGGCATGAGGTATCTATGAATATAACATACAAAATGATTCAAGCATTGTAAATAAACTTTCCAATTTAACAATGCGATGCAAGTGACATGGTTTCTACATTGCAGGTTGGCTTGGCTGGAGAGAGGGCTAACTGGTACACCAAGGATGGAGCGCAAAAGGTATCATGGCAAGATGCGTCTGACCAAGAAGGTCCTCCAGTGACATGGTACAAGGTAAATTATAGACAAATTATTACGAGACAAGCACCTGAGTTCTAGATTATTGGCTAATTAAAATATAAAAAAATTTGAGTTTCTGACTTTATGTGAATCGGGGGAAGAAATTCATCTATTGGTACTCAAATAGGCCCTGTGATTTATTGTTCGCAGACTTACTTCGATGAACCTGAAGGAAATAACCCGGTCGTAGTACGTATGACTGGCATGAAGAAGGGTATTGTTTGGATCAATGGCCAGAGCATTGGCCGATACTGGATGTCATACCTCTCTCCTCTTGGGCAACCTTCTCAATCTGAGTAAGTAAAGTTAACCACTTAATCAATTAGTACAGAAGAAGAAAAAAAACTGAGGTTTCTTTTAAAACCTTGTTGCAAAACCAGGTATCATATACCAAGATCATATTTAAAGCCAAAGGATAACCTGATGATAGTACTGGAGGAGGAGCCAGCCAACCCTGAAAAGATTGAGATTCTACTAGTGGATAGAGATACAATCTGTAGTTACATGTCAGAGGATCATCCACCGAATGTAAAATCATGGGCAAGGAGTAATAACAGCGTTAGACCTGTAGTGGATGAAGTACGGCCAGCAGCTCATCTCACGTGTCCGGACAATAAGAAGATTGTTTCAGTCGAGTTCGCGAGCTGGGGCGATCCGTACGGTTCTTGTGGATCTTATACTGTTGGAGATTGCACTTCTCCTGTTTCAAAGCAAGTTGTTGAACAAGTAATAAAATATTTCTTCTGCTAGGATCATCATTTTATATCTTTTGCATTCGTGTAAAATTGTTTTCTTAAGCCTGGCACAAGAAATAACCGTGCAATATTAATGACATGAATTGTGCAGCTTTGCTTGGGGAAAGCAGCTTGTGATGTTCCTATTGAGCGGGAGCTTTTCGACAAGAACCATGATGCTTGCCCAGATATGGAAAAGACACTCGCCGTTCAGGTGAAATGCCGTTAGAAAGAACTTATAGGGACCCATCAGAAAGATTATAAAGGTGTTTGTGATCATGGGTTTTGAAGAAGAAGAACCTTAGTAGAATATAAGAAATGCTTCAGTGCTTAAATTTATATAACTCTACAACACATTCAAACTCATGATTTGTATTCACCTTTTTTTCTTATGCAAGAGTCTCTTATATAAGTAAGAATTTGAGTTTTTCTTTTTTCTTTTTCCCTTAACCAGGTAGATAGCTCATTCATAGAATTTTTTATTTGTCAATTCTTTTTATGTTTCTGATTGTAATTGTACTGACATTTTCAGCTTTGAATTTGTTAATGGTTAATGTCTATCCGTTTCTATCAGCTTAAGACCTTTGGGGAATAATATATCATTATAATGCAAACAAAGTAAGTTAAAGGAAAATATTTGCGCAATTCTGGAAATCAATGACTTGAAAAGTGCTTATAATACCCATTTTAGAAGAAACAGAAAGGTTATCAAATTGATTTCCCACAAAAGAGAAATTGAAATTAATTGAAAGAGAAGGGTTAACCAAGTTAGGCCAACTTGTGAGCTCCTCAAAATTCATTCCAAAAATTGAAAATTAATTCGATAGTAACCAATTGGTGATCTAACTCGAGTGAGTTTGCTAACAAGTCGAGTTTAGATTTTTAAATTACTATATGATTTGATAGGCTTGTAAGTTAATATTGAACTATTATATATTTATTATTTTATATAAATATTTTACTGAATAGAGTCAAGTTTGAACTCAAATTTTTAATACTTTTAAATTTTATATATTTTAAAATTTCATAATTTATATAATTAATTGAGTCAAATTGAGTTTAAATATACAAATTTATTGATCAAATTGAATTCAAATTTTAAAAGAAAATTCTAATCACACTTCTAAAAAAATCAATCAAATTCAAGTTGAGTTTTAACTAATTTGAATTCTTGAACTCCAATTTGATAATATTTCATCCTGATGGTGCTTGGTTATACCCCTAAAATATGCCCATTTGCCCACATAACTTTCATCATTTTGGCCTATTACTTAAAACAATTTTGTGTAACCATTTTTTTGAAAATTAATAACATTTTATTTATTCGCTGTATAACCATTTTTTGAGAATTAATAACATTTTATATATTCTCTCAAAAAAAAAAACATTTTATTTATAAATGAAAAAGAATATATCTTATCAATAAAAAAAACTTAGTGTACTTATTACCACTTACATTTCACACCTTTTATTAAATTTCCCCTTAGCTTATAAATTTACGTATCATTTAATATAAAAATCTTAACTTGCTAGTAATAAGATAGATCAATATTGTCCAACATTATAAGCATAAACAAAATTATTTAAATATGTAAGTAAATTGAAAAATATTTATAAATCTTTTTCTGTACATTAATATGTTAAAATTGTCCATTTATAACATGAAATGATATGTTAACAAAACATGTTAGGTTCAAGATATGTAATAATCTAAAGACATATCTTGATATAACTTTAAAATTATCATTTTAATTTTATTAGGAAGTTTTCTCCAATTTTAATAAAATGATGGTAACACAATTTTAATTTGAAAGAAAATATGCTTTATACAATTATTAATTTAAGTGACTTTTTAAATTTTTACACGATTTTGAATATATGATTAATAGTAAATTAATCACTTTCAAATTTATCTACATAAGGTATATAGAACTTAAAATTTGCTTTGCCAATTATAATTATAAAAATTAAAAGTTTAAGAGACAAAATGTAAAATGTAAAATGTAAAAATTTAATTAATGAAAATTTTTCTTATTGAAAGATAGTACTAATAGAGTTATCTATTAATATTAGTACTAATATATATATATATATATATATATATATATATATATATATATATATTAGTACTAATTTACCTTAGTTCGTTTTCACATATTTATGCATTGTGTTTGCGGTGAACGAACAAAATTTTTTTAACTCTTTCCAGTTATCAACAATATAGAAATTACATGTTTTTATTGTACAAGTACAAACAGTGTGAACCTCTAGTATTATTTTTTTAATTTAAATCGAACTGAGATAAAATTTTGCAAATCTATTTTTTAAAGTTTAAAATTTTACTTAAAACATTTAAATTTTTTACTATTTTTTTAAGTCTAAAATTTTTAATCAAATTAATAGTTGGAGTGCGTCTGAATCATGTTAAAAAAATGAGGTGTAACAGTTATAAATATAACTATTAAGAAAGTAATAGTAATAGTTTTATTGTTAACTTTATTTGGTAAATAAAGATTAATGAATAAACTATTAAAAAAATATTAATATATATGAAATAATTAAACAATATGAATAAATAAATTATAAAATTTCATAAACAATAAAATTAATTTTTAAAATATCAAATAATTAAAAAAATATTAGAAAAAAGTTCATAAAGATAAAGTTATATAAAATAATTAATAATTAATAAAGAATAGTAGAAATTAATACACTTTAACACATAAAAATATTAAAAATTTTATAGAATATAATTAATAAAGAATAAAATTAAAAATTAAAAAATTACCTATAACAATTAGTTTATGTTTTATAAATAGTCATGAAAACGCATATACTAGTTATTTGTCAAGATTTCTCATGTATTAAATTCAAAATGATGAAAATAATATTTAATTGGTATTAATTTAATTAATTCATTAACATTCTCATAAGAATTGACATAAAAATTACAAAATATAAAATATAAATTGGTGACAATTACATAATTTAAAATGAAAATAACAAAACCACCATAAAATAAATTGATTTATATTTTTTTTATAAATTTGATTTATATTTTATTAATGTAAAAAGTTAAGAAGATGGGTAATCTATAAATAACATAAAATGATTGAAAAATGAAAAATATGTATTTTCAATAAAAAATTTACCCCCAATAAAAATAAACATAAAATGAAAAATATGTATTCTCAATAAAATGATAAAACCTTTACTTTTTCCCCAACTAGATTAATAAAAACCCAAATAAATGAGGTTAACTATTTAAGGGACTTAACAATTAATTTTAAGGGCATGTTTGGATAAGAGTTAAATGTTATTTGGTAAACTTTAAAAGCTCACAGTTAACATTTAATCTCATCAATGATTAAATCCATTTATATGTATTTGTATTAATCTAGTTGAGATTAGATTAAACACTTATAACAATAAAAACATATTTTCAAAAGAGCACTTTTCATTTTTTTTTCTATTTTCATCGTATTACTTCAACTTTTTTTTTCTTTATCAAGAAGTTACTAATCAAATCTATCAAAAAGGTACCAATCAATTAAAATTTTTATTATAATATTTATGTTACTTTTTAAAATGCATATAAATATATTAATTATATAATTATATAAATATTCAAAAATTTAAATAATTATTTATTTATTTATATTATTTTTAAATATTTAATAATAAAAATAATTAATTAATATAACTATTACATTTTATTTCTTTAACGTCAATCCAAATCAACCCTAATTGTCTAAAATTTGTTAAATAGGATTAAAAAAAATTAATACATTATAAAAATGACATTTACCCTCCTTTTGGTCCGACCCAAATGTGTGCTAAGGCTTTTGGGCCAGCAATGCATAAACATTTGGAATAATTACAAATATAACTAAGGTTGCCCACAACTTTTTCATATTAACAGTGTTTTTTTTTTTTTCAAGCTTGCCTTTTTTTTTTTCTTTTCTAGTTTTATGTGATTCTTCGTATCTTTTCTTCTTCTCTCTTTTTTTTTTTCTTTTAATTAATTAATTTATCTTGTTCTTATTACTAATACTATTATTATTACATAACTATTTTATTTTAATATTATTATTCATTCTTTTATTTTTCTCTCTCCATATTTTATTTTTATTTATTTTTTATTGTTATTCTAATTTTTTAAAGTTATTCTTCTGGTTGTTTGTATTTTTTTATACAGTGTTTTTGGTTGCTTTTAGTTTTCTGTTGATTCAGCTTTATATTTTATAAGGTTGTCTTGTTGTAGTCATTTTTTTAAATTATTTTTAAGGTTTTTTTTTCAAAGAAACAATAAATATAATCATGAAAATAACCAAAAAATTACCACAAAATAAGCTAAAAAAACTGAAATAAACCAAGAAAAAGAAATCGAAAAAAAAAACCCAAAACAATTATTGTTTTGGTGGTTATTTTTCTGGTTGTTTTTGGTTTATAATTGTTTTTTTTATTTGCTTTTCTATTTATTTTTGGTTCTTGATTGTTTTTATAATTTTTTTTTCGAAACAACCATAAAAACAACTAAAAAAAATAATCAGAAATTTATACAAAACAAATTCAAAAAACTGAAAATGAACAAAAAAACAAATTAAAGAAAAAAAAAACACAAACAACCACAAAAATGTGACTGGAAAACAACTATAGAAACCACAACAAAAATAAACTGAAAATACTGAACAAAAAATCGCAAAAAAATAAAAACCACAACAAAAACAAACTTAAAAAATTGAAAATAAATAAAAAAATTGAAAAAATAACCAATAGAAAAAGGGAAAAGAGATTAACATAAAAAGAAGAAGAAAAAAAGCCATATATTTCAAAACTTCTTTCCATTTTTCTGCAATTTTGAAAGCTTTTTCTCTATGTTTTGTATTTGCGAAAAGTTTTTTATTTTATATATATTTCTGCAAATGTCCCTAAACATTTTGAGTTGAATAGAATTACCGCCAATCTTCACGATAACAATAAAACTAGCCTAGTCGAGTGGGTCTAGCTGTTGATTCTTTTTTGGAAAAATTACACTCTGTATTATATTTTGAAAAGTTTTTTAAAAACTATGATCATTTGTTTTTTCTTAGAACTACGGTTATTTCCTTTTTTTTTTTCACGCTTACCTTTTTTTTTTTTTTGCGTTATTCTTTCAAAAACCCGTGATTCCTTTCTTCTTCTCTCTTTTTACCATTTTTTTTCTTTTCTTTTTTTTTTTCTCTCATTCTTTTTTATTTACTTTTTTAATTTTAATTTTTATTTACTTTTTTCTTAATCTTTTTATTTGTACAACATTTTTGTGGTTATTTTACTGGCTGTTTTTTGTCTTTTATTACTTTAGTTTTATGTTATATGAGTTTGTTTTGTAGTTATTATTTTCTTATTGTTTTTAGTTATTTTGATGGTTATTTTTGAAACTGCCATAAAAACAACTAAAAAATTACCATAAAATAAGCTTATAAAATTGGAAAAGAACCAACAAAAACAACTAGCAAAACAACTAAAAAAATAATTGTCAAAACAACTAGAAAAATCATTAAAAACAACCTTAAAAAAACTAAAAAATGAACAAACCAAAACAACTAAAAATAACTGCCAAAACAACAAAAAAAACCATCAATAAAAAAACTAACCATGAAAACAACTACACAAATCACTGCAAAACAAACCCATTAAACTGAAAAAAAAAAACCAACAAAAAATAAAAACAACCACCAAAATAACAAAAACAACCTTCAAAACAACTACAAAAATAAGCGCTAAAACAATAAGAAAAAAAAAATACACTCATATCAATCTAAACAAATCAAACAAGACCCATTATAACACTCAAATTCTAACAATCAAAACAATTATAAAGTTCATGTCTTTAGCGTAATGAAACTCTTCATTCCCCCCCCAAAAAAAACCCTAAAATTCAACTTAACTCTCAAAGTCGTTCACTTGACTTCTCTTTTTCTTTTATTTTCTCTCTTTGTCTTTAAGATCTTTGTTGATCATTGAATGAAAAAAATTCAAAAAAATAAAAAATTAGATAAAAAAATTAAAAAAAAACAGCAACCTCATTAACAAATAGTCAGATGGTTGAGATTGAGGCTTTGAGGTTAATAAGTGATGATGTGGCAGAAGAGAATGAGAAGGAGAAAGAGTAAATGGAGCCATGGATAGATGAAATGAGAAAATTCTTAAAGAGAAAATTTCTTCTGCTTAGTTATTGTTTTTAAGATGATACTAACGATACGCAAGAATAGAGGATGAAAAGAGAGGAAAAGAAAAAAAAAATTTACAAAGAAAAAACAAAAAAGAGAGAAGAAGAAGAATAAGAATATTGTATTTACGTAGTTTTGAAAAAAAATTTTAATGACCCGTGTTTTTGAAAAAAGTTTTCTTTTTCTTATATATTTATGAAATATTCCTTTCGTTTTTTAATATGATGGAATGAACTCTAAACAATTGTATAAATTGCATTGAAATTACCAGATTTTATATTAAATTTTATTTTAGTTAAAAAATTTTAATTTGTATTTTTTATGAAATATTAATTTTAATTATACAGGAAAGTTACTTAAAATAATTTCACCTAATTTAAATGACATGACACAATGAAATTGCCACGTCAAAACTGAATAAGTACTATCATTTCTCACTACCATGTTGACCATAATTTTATAAGATTGAGTATAAAAATGCAAAAAAAATAAAAGTAAAGTAAAATTATGGCTAACATTCTTATAAAGAAGGTGGTGCAACAACATGACATAATAATTTTTGTTGAGTTGAACTGTGATGTGGTAACTCTGATGTGCCACATCATCTAAATTAGCTGGAATAATTTTGAATGACTTTTCTGTGTAATTAAAATTAATGTTTTGTAATTAAAAAGATACAAATTAAAGTTATGCAATAAAAATAAAATTTAATATTAAGTTTGATAACCTCCTATGCAATTAACCCTTAAAAGATCTCTCAATAACTATTTAACATGACTCATATTTTTTTATTTTGGTTCCTTTTTCCCCTCCTCCCAAATATAGTTAATAAATGATAGATTACATCAAAAAATTATATTCATTACAGCTAATATGCTTTTTCATTTAGCTAATTACAATAACTATTTGTAGGGGCTTGTATGATGAATGATTACTTAAGTTTATACCTTGTTTGAAAAAAATTTTAAAATTTTAATTTATTTCTTTTTAGTTACTAAACTTATATTTCTATTTCAAAATGGTACCTATAGAGAATTTTAAGTCTTTCAAATTTTTCACTAAAAAAATTTCAATCCTCAAGTTTGTCTATTTTTCGATTTGGTCCACAAATTTTAAAGAGTTTAGAATCTTACCTTCTCAGGGCTCTTATACTAATTGAGGTAAGCCTACTTTTATCAAGCGGAATCGAAGAGCTCATAAAAAATCAAGAACAATGAAATGTATAATTTTTGAACTCTTTTTTCAACTTTTTTTACTCATTAAAGCATCAAATACTAACAATAAGGCCCAAAGGCTTTTTGTTCTTGAGAAATAATTCTTAAATTCACTTTGTATTAGAGTCAATTCTCTTAACTGTTAAAAATAATTTTATACTGATTTGGTCAAGATATATAAACAAGAATTTAAAAAACTAATATGATCAACAATAGAATTTAACAATCCTATTACTGGATCTTTACCTATTTTGTGTTTTAAACACAAAGAATCAGGATGTAGGCAAATGTTTGTCATAGAAACAAAACTTAGCTTATTAATTATTACTATGCATATAATCTAAATTCCAAATTATTAGATTAATAACATGCAATTTCTTATTATATTCAACATAAACAACAATACTGATTATGATCCTCAAAATGAATATTAAATTCTTCATATTCTATTTTAGATAATTCTTGTTTAAGATTTCTTAGGCTAGTACTATTAGACTGATCTAATAAATATATATGAAGAACAAGAATTTCAATAGTAGAAGACATATTCTAAAAAACATAAATGAACTAAATTTATTTATAAAGAGCTATATACTTTAATGAACAAGGTCTACCAAGCTTCCACAATAGCTTAAGTTCTTCTTCAAGATAGTCCCCGACAATAATCTACTAGTTAAAGGTCTTCTATGTTATAGCTACCCTTTCGCTCTTTGTAATATAAGTCTTACAAATGCACTCTTTCCTAATACTAATATGAAGATGCAAAATATATAATAGCAAAAATACTCTCAAAATGTGAAAAATCTTAATTTTATTTATGCTTCCTTTTCTCATAAGTTGATGAAATTTATATATAGAAATACAATACAAAGTAGTTGGTGCCTCTAGTAATATTTACCAACTCAAAATGTACAATTATTAAAGCACACTATTATAGACAACTAGTGTCTTTAGTCTCATTTTTCAATCATCTTTAAGTACAATAATTTACAAGCATCATATCTTCTTTTATCAAAATGGAAACTAATGAAATAAGAAATTTATTATTAGCCTATAAAAATAAGACATATCATTATTTAAAGATAATGCCTTTATCTTTTTAGCCACTAGTTGCATACCATGTCTCAATTATTCATGCTAAGGTTGACATCACTAGTCACTCCATTTGTGAGCTGTAAACAGGCATATCTTAATTCATATTGTCTTTATCTTGTTCCTAGATTGCTTTACTCCTCTAGGCCATAAGATGTTGTTATTTGTTTTCAACCATCTTCTTCTAGATCTTAAAGGTCTTAAATTTGAAATTCATATTGAAATTTCTATCCATCGATCCTAGAAATAATTTTCTTTTTTCTTCATGTCCAATAATAAACTCTCATATTTGGTGTTAAAAAGATCTATCGACTAAATGATAATAAATATTCTACCATTATCAAGGATATAATATTAATGTTACATTCTCTATAACAACCTTAAGAAACTCAATGTGAAGAGTTTTATTAACCAAATTTGCTTTTTCATATGTTATCCATCTTAATGTTAAATTCTAGCTATTAACCTTTTGAGGTTATCCAAGTTATATAATTGTAGTAGGACATAGATTTCAAACTTGATAAAGATAACAGATCATATCATCCTCTTCATATTCTATCATTATGTTAATAATTTGAAATATAACAAGTTTGGAAGATTTTTTAATTATATTAAGAACAGCTTGCACAATACCTAGGAACACTGATTATATACTATCTAAATCTACTTTTAGGATTGATGTTAATCCTAATTCAATAAATTTTAAAATTTTCACTACCATTTTTGCTTTTATTTACGAACTAGGTCATCTATATATTTGTCAATGGAAATACGGATGTAATATAAAACACTTGTAAAGAGAGCAATCTATCGATCCAACAATCTTCCTTTGTATAATGCATATTACATCCAAAAGTAGATATTATTTCATGCTTCTAAGAAGTTTTTTTCTTGTTGAATTCTTCATAAGTTTCTTATTCATCAGCTGAGCAAATTCCAATAAGAATTCTTAAATTAAGAAGACTTACATAGGTCTTACATCTAGTCTTGAAGAGACTTACATAGGTTTGCAAATTCTTTAATCAGGGAGCGTAGTTATCCCCTAAAGGACCTATTAAGTTCTTAAATAATTAACTTAGCAGCCTTTATGATTTTTATATTCTTATGGATCAAGTTATCGAGTTGATCACTAAGCTTGCCAACTATAAAAGTAATGCCAATCGGACTTTTCTTAAGGCTAATAACTTAAGATTTGATGGTTTCCCTCACTATGGCTTTAAACTTGCCTTGTTTGGGTTATGAGCTACTTTTCTCACTCACAAGTCTACATGGTGTATTGCTTCTTACTAATAATAATGACAACTCTTACCTAAGATTAAATTGTTGCTCCAATACCACCTGTTATGAACTTAGGCTTTAATGCTACCTTAATTCTTATGGAATTTAGTCTCATATACAAGTAAAGTAGATCTAAGTAAGCCTTTATATGAGTTAGTGTGAATTCAGGGTGAGCAATGAGGTAGTAAGAGGTTTAGGACAACTTTAATAGAGTAGTGAGCTTAAGGGTTTGGAAAGTGTATAAGTTTTATTCAATTTATGATCATCCCTTACAAATGAGATGAGTGACCTTTATAAAAGCTTACACCTTTTTAATATGTGGTTGTAAATATTTCTTCTAAAGATTTATAAGGAATATCTATACAAAGCTTCCTATGTAAGCTACCTAGATATAAAAAGATGGGAATGTTCTAGAATCTAGCATATTTTATATATAATATATTTGTATCAGTAGGCAACATTAGAATGTTCCAAAAGGATGTTTTCCTTGTCTTCAAATAGGAAGCTATTGCATTTTTATCAAACAAAATATATTTGATATCAATTTTTTGATAACTAAACTTAGAACCTCAAAAGTCTAGTTTGCCTAGCCTCTTTAGAGTTCAAATTCATAAATCTTTTTACATAGTTTGAATATGTTCTCAGAACGAACCTTTTTAGTGCTAAAAAGATATAAAATGCTTTAGTGCTAAGTTTTTACAGATAAGTCTTCCTTTTCATGAATTAGATAGTTTATCTTAACAGCTTTAACGGTTCCAAACCAATACTTATAGATGGGTTAAGGTTTTCTTTCCTTAATTTTAAGGACTGCACCCTAACTTTTATTTGAAGCATTTGTCCCCAAGACTAACTCACCTATCATATGACAAATTTAAATATAGTAAATTTTTTATTTTTCTTTTGGGAAAAATACAAATAAATACCCTGTGGTTTAGCCTATTTTCAGATAGAGGGTTGTGATTTATTTCATGACAAAGTGCTGCCTACAGTTTACACTATTAGCTTATAATGGCATTTCTCAGTAAAATCGTTATGTTTGCTGACATGGCAAGGGCAAAATTAGAATTTCACCTTTAATAGCCACATCAATTATTGACGCAATCTAAAGGCCTTTAAATCAAAGAGAAACAACTTGAAAAAAATCAATAATTGAACTTTGAATCCCTAATTAAATTTTGAATCTTCTCTTCTCTTTTACTTTACTTCTAAATTAATCTCTTCAAAAATTTATTTATAAAAAAATTCATGTGTAATGGAGTCATCTACCCAAAGCTACAATTCTTCAAATAATAATAGGAGATGTATTTGTGGAATGCTATCTTCAACATTGACAAAATTTGACAATTATGGGAGACGATTTATTAGGTGTGGAAGATATAACGAATTAGGTAAGCATCAATATGAGTTCTCTATGTGGATCGATCCTCTGAATTATAGAAGTTGTAAGAATATTGAACCTAATTTGATTAACAAGCTGAAAGAATGTGAAAATGAAATAGCATGTTGTAAAACTAATGAAGTTACTGTAGAATTGGAGCCGGTGAAGTGTTGAGAGCTAGTTAAAATCTATGAATCTCATATTAGTTTGTGTAATGAAGAAATTTTAGAGCTGAAGCTTGCTGTTGAAAAATACAAGAAAAAATACAATGATTCAAAGAATAGTGGTTGTATGATTAGCTCCAAATTATGTTTAATGACTATGTTTGTAACATCCGCACCCTCAAGAGCATTATAATTAAGTATGATTATAATTATAGCGATATTAAGATACAAGATAAGGAAGTATTAGGAATTAAATTTCTTAGTATGAATAAATTTGAAGAAATTAGAAAGATATGGTTAAAGAAAAAGAAGGCAATGAAGTTTAAGGACTGAAATTGAGATTAGAAAAGGATTTGATCATAAAAAGGTTTTAATAATAATAATAATAAAAACTTGGGGACCAAACTAAAAAAATAATTATTTTAATTAAAGGTTAAAAAAAGTACCTGTGTCATTTTTATGGTGGCTTAAGGCCATAACTATCTTTTTAAGATGTAAGACTTATCTTATGGGAGAATAATAGCTTTATTTGGAGTTCTCTAAAAAAGAGAAAAAGAAATTGAGAGATAGAGGTGAAGGAGCTCTAGCAAGGTGAATGAAAT
The DNA here is from genome assembly GCA_947683625.1 of Mallotus nudiflorus. NCBI lineage: Eukaryota > Viridiplantae > Streptophyta > Magnoliopsida > Malpighiales > Euphorbiaceae > Mallotus > Mallotus nudiflorus. The sequence continues at coordinate 3,064,011 of CANTUR010000095.1, read as the reverse complement.
TCTCCTTCTCTTTTCTTTGGATTCTTTTATTTAATTAAACTTGTATTTTTTGGTATGTGAAAGTCAAGTTTCTACTTGTTTCCTAAAGTTTATTTTTTTGGAACTCTTTGTTTAGTTGAGTTTTTAATTCTTGAAAATTTCTAAAATTTAATGTTCCAAAACTACTTGCTGAAGTTAATTATTTGACTATGATTTGTGTGATCGTTATATAAGTCTTGGTTTATATTTGTTGAGAATTCATTTAGGAACAAAAAGATGTATCATTGAAGTTTCAGAAATTTGGTGCATCCATGAATAGTAAGAGTGTGTAAGCCATATTTAAGGCTATATAACTCCAAGTGAGATGAAATTTATGCCTATAGAATCCTAAAGGTGTACCCTACAAATTTGTTAATAAGAAAAATATAATTCCACCATTTTAATGGTCTTTTAGAGCAACACATTTTAGTGCGCACAATCTGTAGATAACTTAATCATGTTGAATTAGTATTGATGTTACTTCTTATGTACATGTCCATTTAGTGCAAAATAATTGTAACCCACTCTAAATATACACAAATTTAAATCTAGAGAATTTATTTAAGCATATAAATCATAGAATTTTTTATTGCACACTATGAATTTTGTCAAGCTACTAGTCTATTGAGTACAAGCAGTGAAATTCAAAAGACCATAACTTTAGCTCTGAAACTCCATATGAGGTAAATGTTGTATCTATAAAAACTTGGAAATGTTATTTATAAATTTTTAGTTTTGAGATAGAGCATATTTAGCTTGTATTATAGTTGAATGAAGTTATACTTTTTAATGCTCAATCTATCAAAGTAATTGAGCTGATTGTGATTTGACCTCTCAATCTGTCAGAATAATTGAGCTGATTGTAATTTGACCTCTATAAATTTCATTGTGGTTATTAAGTTAAGGTGAAATTTTTATGGTATATACTAGACATATAAACTAATGATTTATAAAACTTGAGCTTCCAAATCCTTTTCTACAATTCTCAGGAATTTTTCAAAGTTAGCCTTGTAAATCTGCATAGGTAGAGTCATTATATCTAGTTCAATTGAGTTTTGATTGAGTAATTGGTGGAGTTAGGCTATAGAATCTTAAATGCATGTTAATGGATCAATGGCGATCATATCCAACTGTTACACACTAAAATTAATGATAATTGTGGGTTTCCAATGAGTGTGAAGTTCAAGTGGACAACATAAATGCAACTATAGACATGCATGTATATTAAGTAGAATATTTATTGAAATAAAAAGTAAAATATGTATACCCTTACCTTAAAGGTATACCAAGGGCGTTAATTAAGTATCTGAAGTGTTACACTCCAAAGGTGTATGTATTTAGGTAGGAAAAGTGGTTGAAATATTTTATTTTAAGGAATCATTTAGAGTATACCTTATGGTAATATGGTCGATATACAAAAGGTTGATTTTAAGTATATTTTTGGTATATGTGAGAAGTACATTTTGTATATGAAAAGTGTATATAGTATTTATCAACAAGTAAATGATGATTGTGTTTTGAGAAATAAGAGCAATGAATAAACACTATATGGTGGTGGTAGTTAGACCATGCCTAGGATATGTTAGAGCTAATAAATGTGTAAAGTCATTGCCTGGGGCTGGATACATATTTTGAAGTGTGTATAGTTGATGCCTGGGACCGAATGCACATTTTATCTTATAGATGTAAGACCATGCCTAGAATATACGTATAGTCGTCGCCTAGGGCATGATACATATTTTTTCTAAGGTTTGGCAATCGGGAGAAATTAATGAAAGTGAGATATATATATTTATTTCGCTTAAGTATTGATCACACTTAAGACATCATATGCATACTAACGTAGGTCCATACTATATCTAATGTTATTATTATGTGTGTGTAGTTGTCACGACCCAAAACAGGGGCCATGATCGGCGCTAGGGAACGGAAATTCTTTCGAATCCGGAACCCGTAGCAAGCCTAAAAAAATAAAATAAATCATGCTATAACAATAACCATATAATATGCAGCGGAAAATAAAAATCATAATATCATAATATCATTTTCATATCAACTGGATTTAATTCAAAACTCATCTCATCACATATATATAATCTTTAATACAAATCCAGTTTCAATATAATACATCTCTTTAAAATAAAGTACATGAAATCCAATACTTTAATTCATAACTACTGCAGTGTCTAGATAAAATAAATAAGACTCAAGTAGACAATTTACATAAAGAAGCCGGGGCGGAAGAAATCCGGCGTATCGACCTGCTACTGAGGTCTGAGGAAGTTGACTCTTCTGAAAAATAGTCAACGGAGGGGAGTCAGACCTCACTGAGTGAATTACTATAATATATATACATACACTCTAAATGACTATGCATACAGTCAATAATACATGTCTAATATGTATATATACAGGCAATTCATACAGATGCAGAAAAATCATTTTTATATATTTTATCTGAAAATCATCTTTTATGAAGGATCATATAGAACCCTAGAATATCGCAACCTCAGAAAATAGTGTTAAACAACACTCTAGCCACACAGGCTCACTTATTCCAAATATATCCACTTAATCCATATGGACAGTAGACTGGCCCCGAGACACTAAGTCAACCGAGCTCCAGCAGTCTGACTGCCAGTGTGATTGGCCCCGAGACACTTGGTCAACCGAGCTCCAGCAATCACACCCAAACCACATCTCACATAACAATAATCATAATCAAATCAATATCCACAAATAGTTAGTAACATAGCCTAAAGCTATAGGCGTACCGGTACGTACTTGGTCCTAGTGCTGCCCACTAAGTAGCATGTTCTATTGATATCCTTCATTAATAATATAAATCATTCATTCACAATAAATGATGCATGAATGTAAATGAAACAACAATATAAACCATATATATACCGAAAATATACCAAACATAAACCAGGTATATTTTGAGTATATATATGTCAAATAAATCCAATCAAATCATGAATTAAACTAAAAATATATTTAAAAACATTTTAAATATATTTTATTAACAAAACATGTATATAATTTATTATATACCAAAAAATATACTTGAATATAAATCACATTATTTATGCATATTCAGTCAAAACAAAACATGCATTTTCTAAATCATGCATCCTAAGCATATATATATAATATAGTAACTCACCTAATGCGCTCCACGAGACAGGTCCGACGGGCCTGGTCCATTAGCCCTCGGTCTCGGCGCAACTAAACAAGCAATAAATAACCGACATTAGAATAAACCTAACAGAAATCCTAGAATTCAATCTAGAGTATTAAACACAGAATCGAAAATTAGGGTTCGACTGGATATCACGTTTTACGAGAATTCTACCGAAAATCCGGCAGAACCTCCCCTGTAAAACGGACATCTCTCTACTCAAAAGAGTAGAGCCGACCCTGCAAAGAAATACACTTCGAAAAACGAGCTCAACACAATCAAAATCCCACGGTCGGACTCCAAACTACAGTCCACCGACCGGGGTCCACAAACACAGAATAATTCCAGATATACCCGAAAATATCCTTAAATCACAGAAATACATTTTATAGGTAAAAATTACATAATTGACCTTGAAACACTATAAAAACCGATTAAAACTCATTTTATTAGAAAAATCGTATATTATATATATAATTGAAAATAATTCCCGAAAAATAATTTTAATTAGTTAAAAATACTAAATAATTTGTAGAAATCATTTTTATACCTTAAATAAATATTAAAACCAATTAAATTACATTTTTAGACAATTTAGGGTAAAATTACCAAAATACCCCTATATATATAAAGATACTTAAATTACTTCAAAAATTCATCAAAAATCATACAATTATCCAAAATTAATTTTCTCAACATATTTATCAATAATATCAATATTTAAACTCAATTAACCAATTAAATTCAATTAAAAACACATTTAACCTAATTTTTCCAAAATTACATAAACTTCAATAATTAAAAATAAATACTTAGAAATTCTTAAAAATTCCAAATAAATTCCTATAATTCATTTCAACACCTAATTTAACCATAAACTCCAATTTCATAATTTAAATAATTAATTTCCAAAAATTAGAAAATAATATTAAAATATTCAAAAATACCCAAAAATCCAAAAAATCTCCAAAAATTCTACAAAAATTCATACATGAAGATTAAGCTACTAGGAACAACATTTGTGAAGGAAGTTTCCATGAATCAATCAATTCGAAGCTCAAAAAAATCGAAAACCCTAATAGGCCGAAATTTACAAATCGAAAACTAAGCAATTCTAGACCATTTTAGCTCAAACCAAAGCTAGAATCACACTCACCGGAGCTCAAGGAGAAGAAAGAGACCGGCGGTATCGAAAACGATGGCCAGAATCGGCGTGATCGACGGTGGGTTGATTTTTGGCTTCTCCGGCCAAAATCGTTCTCCCGACGCCGGAAACGGCCTCCACAGGTGGCGAAACTGGTCGGGGAAGACGGTGGCACACCGGACGGCACACCCACAGTGAAGGAATGGCGTGACAGACGCCCGGACGGTGAAGGAACGGTCGGAGAAGAAGAAGAGGACTCGGGGGCAAATATGTAATTTTCCAATTCTTGTGTAATTTTGACAAATATATGTATATATATATACTTTATACTATATATTAAAATAATATTAAATTACACACATCAAATATACACCACACACATAAAATTATTAATATTTTAATAATTTATACCAAATAAAATTAATTAAATAACAATTAAAACAATTAAATACTTAATAAAATATTAGGGTATAATAAACCCTAATTAAATACATATACACACACAGGCTTTATTTAATAATTTAAAAATATGTATGAGTTCATGCAAGTCCGTAAATACATCTAAAATAATTAATAATAAATTGTTTACGTGAAAATTTCCCTGAAAATGCAAGTCCCGGGAGAATTTTACGTAAAACACTGTAAATAATATACCGTAATTAAAATAGGTTTTAAATACATATTAACTCGTAAAAATATCACATATATATTCAAAGTTATTGACACTTGCATATCCCAGTACAGTGTAAAAAAATATTTTTAAAAACACGGGATATTACAGTCTTCCCCCCTTACAAGAATTCGTCCCCGAATTCCAGAAAACAAGATCAAGAAGGAAAGAGATACGGGTAAGAAGCTCGCATCTCGGCTTCAGTCTCCCACGTATGCTCTTCAACTCTGTCGCTACGCCACAGAACCTTGACCATCAGAATCTGCTTCGACCGCAACTGTCGAACTTGATAATCTACGATCGCCACAAGTTCTTCCACAAACGTCAAATCTTCACTCACTTCCACATTATCAGGTTGCAACACGTGTGAAGGATCTGAGATATACTTCCTCAACATCGAGATATGAAATACTGGATGCACCTGTGACATACTCGGAGGCAAATCCAACCGATATGCAACAGTGCCAATTCTCTCCAGAATCTCAAACGGTCCAATATATCTCGGTGCTAACTTACCCTTCCTGCCAAATCTCATCACACCCTTCATCGGAGATACTTTCAGAAAAACGAAATCTCCAACCTGAAACTCCACATCTTTGCGCCTAGGATCCGCATAACTCTTCTGTCTGCTTACTGCGGTCTCTAATCTGCGCTTGATCACGACGACTTTCTCTGCAGCATCCTGAACCATCTCTGGTCCAGTTAAAGCTCTCTCACCAATCTCATCCCAACACAACGGGGATCTACACTTCCTTCCATATAACGCCTCATACGGTGCCATACCAATACTGCTATGGTAGCTGTTATTATATGCAAACTCAACAAGTGCCAAATGATCATCCCAGCTACCTCCCAAATCCAAGAAACACATCCTCAACATATCTTCTAGTGTCTGGATCGTCCTCTCAGACTGACCATCTGTCTGAGGATGAAAAGCAGTACTGAAATCCAACCTAGTGCCCATCGCTTCCTGCAACTTCTGCCAAAAACGAGAAGTAAACACTGAACCTCTATCTGACACAATGGACACAGGTACACCATGAAGGCACACAATATGCTTCACGTACAACTTCGCCAATCTAGCAACTGAATATGTAGCTTTCACAGGCAAGAAATGTGCAGACTTCGTCAATCTGTCTACAATCACCCAGATGGAATCGTATCCATCCTTCGAACGAGGTAAACCAACTACAAAATCCATAGCTATCCTTTCCCACTTCCACTCGGGAATAGGAAGAGGCTGAAGCTTCCCAGAAGGCTTATGATGTTCAGCTTTCACTTGTTGACACGTCAAACACTTAGCAACATAATCAGCAACATCCTTCCTCAATCCATCCCACCAGTATAGATCTCTGATACTGTGGTACATCTTAGTAACACCCGGATGAACGCTGTAGGCTGTAGAATGTGCTTCCTCTAAAATCTCTTCTCTCAAATCATCCACATCAGGAATACACAATCTACCACTGATCCACAACACACCATCATCATCAAGTGTGAAATCAGTGAACTTCCCTGCTCGAACATTCTCTGCAAGCTCTTCTAGAATAGGATCTCGGCTCTGAGCTGCTTTAATCCTATCCCTTAGCACAGATCGTACTTTAAACTGAGCTAACAGTCCACCTGATCTACTGATCTTCATCATCAGACCTTGATCCACCAACAGATGCAACTCTTGGATCAATGGTCTCCTCTCAACACCAATGTGAGCAAGACTACCTGAGGACTTCCTACTCAAGGCATCTGCTACCACATTAGCTTTACCCGGATGGTAAAGAATCTCGCAATCATAGTCCTTCAACAATTCCAACCATCTTCTCTGCCTCAGATTCAAATCTCTCTGCTGAAAAATGTACTTAAGGCTCTTGTGATCAGTAAATATCTCACAAGTCACCCCGTACAAATAATGTCTCCAAATCTTCAAAGCAAAGATCACTGCAGCCATCTCAAGATCATGTGTAGGATAGTTCTGCTCATGCTTCTTCAACTGCCTCGAAGCATAGGCTATCACCCTTCCATTCTGCATCAACACACAACCAAGACCAATTCTAGAGGCATCACAGTAAACTGTGAGCTTATCCACACTATTAGGCAAAGCTAATACTGGCGTTGTGGTCAACTTCTCCTTCAACAACTGAAAACTATTCTCACAAGCTTCTGACCACTCGAATCTAACATTCTTCTGAGTCAAGCGAGTCATAGGGGCTGCTATCTTGGAAAAATCCTGCACAAACCGCCTATAATACCCGGCTAAACCCAGAAAACTCCGAATCTCCATAACAGAAGTAGGTCTAGGCCACTCAGATACTGCCTCAACCTTCTGTGGATCAACCTAAATACCTTCTTTAGACACTATGTGTCCAAGAAAAGAAACACTCTCCATCCAGAAATCACACTTCGAGAATTTAGCATAAAGCTGATGATCTCTCAGTGTCTGTAGTACAATCCTCAAGTGATATACATGCTCTTCCATACTCCTCGAATATACTAGTATATCATCAATGAAGACTACTACAAACTGATCCACATACGGTCTGAATACTCTGTTCATTAGGTCCATAAAAGCTGCTGGTGCATTAGTCAAACCAAAAGACATCACCAGAAACTCATAATGACCATATCTAGTGCGGAATGCTGTCTTAGGAATATCAGCTTCACTGATCCGCAGCTGATAATAACCTGACCTCAAGTCAACCTTAGAAAAGAACTGTGCACCTTGTAACTGATCAAATAAATCATCAATCCTCGGGAGAGGATACTTATTCTTCACTGTCACCTTATTCAACTCTCTATAGTCAATGCACAGTCTCAGGGTACCATCCTTCTTCTTCACAAACAAGACTGGTGCACCCCAAGGAGAAACACTAGGTCTGATAAAACCCTTCTCCAACAACTCTTGCAACTGCTCCTTCAGCTCTCTCAACTCTGCAGGAGCCATACGATAGGGTGGCATAGATATAGGAGTAGTACCTGGTACCACATCTATACAGAACTCAATCTCTCTGTGAGGTGGTAAACCTGGCAACTCCTCGGGAAAAACATCAGGAAACTCATAAGCAACCGGAACATCTGTGAGTGACAACTTCTCCACTGACGTATCCCTAACCAATGCCAAAAACCCCTGACAACCTTTCCTCAACAACTTCCTAGCAGAAATAGCAGAAATAAGATTCTGAGGTGCTGAACTCCTATCACCAACAAACTTAAATTCTACTTCACCAGGAATTCTGAAAATCACCTCCTTATTCCTGCAATAAACCACGGCAAAGTGCTGAGACAACCAATCCATTCCCAAAATAACATCAAACTCCATCACATCCAACAAAATCAAATCGGCGGATAATTCTCTATCTCCCACGAGAACTGGACAACCAGAAAGAACAATATCGGCGTCCAAGGAATCGCTCAGAGGAGTGGCAACAGACAAAGGAAAAGCCATCCTCGAAGCTTGCCAACAAGATTTAGAAGCAAAAATAGGAGAAACAAACGAATGCGTGGCACCCGGATCAAACAAAACCAAAGCATCCAGGTAACAAACAGAAAGAATACCTGCCACGACTGCATTAGATGCCTGAGCATCCTGCTGAGTCAGATGGAAGACTCTCGCCTGGCCTCGACCTCCCTGCTGACTGGTAGAAGCCTGGCCAACACCTCTAGCACCTCCTCTAGTACCTCTACCACGACTCTGCTGTGGAACAAACTGAGTAGAACTCTGATGCTGGGCTGGTGGTAACTGAAATGGCACGGGTGCTGCACTAGCAATCGACTGCTGTGGGAATCACGAAATCTGCTGCTGCTGATACCCAGAATAAGGACACGATCTGGCAAAATGTCCTGTCTGTCCGCATCTGAAACATGTCAGTGGTGTCAGATAACACGGTCCCTGATGGACTCTACCACAAGTCTGACAAACACTGGCCGCTGATCCAGAACTACGACCACTGCTGCTGCTCGAAGCACCTGACCCGAATCTAAACAATCTACGATGACCTCCACGGCCATGTCTACTGCTCCGATGCACTCGCTGCTGCTGTCTCTGACTCTGCTGAGTCGAACCTCACTGCTGACTACTCGAACCAACATGAAAACTCAAATACGGAGTAGCCTGCGATCCACTCGACTGAACTCCCAACTGGTAATAATCAGGCATCGCTCCCTGCCTAACTAATCTCAGCTCGATCTCCTTAGCTAGCTCAATCACAGACTCTAGAGTAAGACCTGCTGTAGGCATACCAGCAAAAGCTGAACCCAAACCAGTAACATACGTAGTAACCACGAAATACTGATCTCGCATCAGATCCTCAGCATATCTACCTAGACGAAGAAACTCTCGGGTATACCAAGTGTCCATAAGTGAATTGAATGATCTATTGGATTGATTGAGATGTGAGGTGATAGATAGTGTGATTGTTGGAGCTCGGTTGACCAAGTGTCTCGGGGCCAATCACATTGACAGCCAGATTGCTGGAGCTCGGTCGACTTAGTGTCTCGGGGCCAATCTGCTATCCAGATTGGAATAAGTGTTCTATTTGGAATCAAGTGAGCCTGTATGGCTAGAGTGATGATGGGATTGTTTAAGGTTGTTATTATTTAGGGTTCTATGGATCCTTCATGAATTAAAACAAACATTTTCTACTTTTAGTATATTTATAAAAGCAAAGTTTAGCATTCGTGTGAAATGTGTGTATATACATATATATATATAAGAATGCCTGATTGTTATGGTTTAGTTTGCATGTATATATAGTATAATAATTCACTCAGTGAGGTCTGACCCCCCTCAATTATTTTTTTCAAGAGATCCCATATCGTCAGACCTTAGTTGTAGAGTTCTTCGTCGGTGTTCTTCAGTCCCGGCTATTTTATGCAAATGTATATTCTGAACTTTGAATTGTATTCTAGAAACTGCAGTAGTTGTGTTATTATATTTGAGGAGCATTATTTTGTTTGGATATTATATACCCTGAGAATTTATATTTGAACATTGTACGAATATGTATTTATTTATAAAAGGATTTGGAGTATTTATTTTATTTATTGATTCAGAAAAAATTTTAATTCGGTCGTACTTTTATTTATTTATTGTATGATTTTTTTTTCTTAGGCTTGCTATGGATTCCGGATTCGAAAGAATTCCCGTTCCCTAGCGCCGGTCATGACTCCTAGTTTGGGTCGTGACATTTACCAACATGTGATTAACCCTATACTAAGTACATATACCCAAATATTGTTAGAAAATCAACTAGTATACTTAAGATAAAAAGGATTCGAAAGTCAAACAAACCAAGAAATCCTTATAAAGTTTCAAAAGCTAGTAGATATATGTTGTGTGGAAATTACAAGCAAAAAGGTCATAATTCTCGAGGTTGCAAGGCTTTTGTGACAAGTGAAACAACTTGGCAAAGATAATAATAACTTTAAAAAGAAAAAAACATTAACAAGGTACCTTTCTACATGTTCTACTTTAAATGATTATGATGAGACTTTTGAATGTTTGTGATGAAAATTTATAATTTATTTAGGAAGGATAAACTTCAAAAGGCAGACCTAAGAGAGCATCTATAATAGTTTTTTTTTAGACACTTGAATGCTTATTGAAGGCTTATTGAATGCATGTTTAATCCATTTATTTACATATGATTCACTTACTATGGGTGCAAGCTTATTTTGTAGAGTAGGCAAACTTCATATAGTGGCAAGCCTAAGAAGTAGAGGAAATGTGTAAGCCAACCAATATCTACACCTGCTACATCAAGACTCATAAACCATTTGTTGCATCAAGCCAGACTCATAAACCAGCTATTGTCACGACCCAAAACAGGGGCTGTGACCGACGCTAGGGAACGGGAATTCTTTCGAATCCGAAACCCGTAGTAAGCCTTAAAAAAAATAAAAATATGCAATAATAATAATAACATAAATAAAATCACTCGCAGCGGAAATAAAATAATAAATAAAAATAAAATAATAATCTGCCAATAAAATTAATCATACATCCTCATCTTATATATAAATAATCCTTTAATACAAATTCCAGTTCAAATCCTTAAAAAACATAACTCACACAAATATAATATATAAACCCCATAACTGTTTACAACTACTGCAATGTCTAGATTGTAAAATAAACTTAGGTAAATAGTTTACATAGTGAAGCCGAGGAGGAAGAAATCCGGCGTATGGGTCTGCTACTGAGGTATGAAGACGATGACTCTCCTGAAAAAAGGTCAACGGAGGGGAGTTAGACCTCACCGAGTGAATTGTTATAATATATATACATGCATAACTAAATGATAATGCACACATTCAATGGTATATATAATAAATATATATACAAGCAATTACACACAGATGCAACAAAACCAATTTATAAATATTAAGAATTACATCCGTATATGAAGGATCAAATAGAACCCTAGAAAATCGTAACCTCATACCATGTTAGACAACACTCTAGCCATATAGGCTCACTTATTCCAAAGATATTCACTTGTTCCATTTGGACAGTAGACTGGCCCCGAGACACTAAGTCAACCGAGCTCCATCAGTCTGACTGTCAATGTGATTGGCCTCCAGACACTTGGTCAACCGAGCTCTAGCAATCACACTCCCAAATCACATCTCACATCAAATCAAATCAATCTAATCAATATCCGCAAATAGGTTAGTAATATAACCTAAAATCTATCATCGTACCGGTACATACTCGGTCCTAGTGTTGTCCACTAGGTAGCACGTTCTATTGATATCCTTTATTTATATATAAAACATACATTCATAAAATAAATGATGCATGACATTAAATAAAATAACAACATAAACCATATATATACTAAAAATATACCAAAAATAAATCAGGTATATTTCCAGTATATATACGTCAAAAAAATTCAATTTATTTACAAAATAAACTAAAACTAAGCCATAAATATACTTAAAACATTTTAAGAATAATTTCATAATAAAACATGCATATAGTTTAAAATATACCAATAATATACCAAAAGTAAACCTAAGTAATAACTGAATCATTTATGCATAATTTATTAAAATAAATCATACATTTCCAAAAATATGCATCCTAGAACACGTATTTATAAAATAACAACTCATAGTTATTGCGCTCCTTGAGACGGGTCCGATGGGCCTAGTCCACTAGGCCTCGATCTCGGTGCAACTAAACAAATAAATGATAATAAAAATCAGAATAAATCTAATGAAAATTCCTAGAAACTCGATCTAGAATACTAGACACAAAATTAGAATCAGAATTCGACCGGACATCACGTTTTACGATAATTCTACCGAAAATCCGACAGAACCTCCCCTGTAAAACGGACATCTCTCTACTCAAAGAGTAGAGCCAGTCATGCAAAGAAAACACACTTCGAAAATAAACACAAAATTCACAACCACAATCCCTCGGTCGGACTCCAAACTATAATTTATTGATCGAGGTCCACAATTCACAGAATAATTATAAAAATACTGAAAATGCCCTTTAATAATAAAATATATTTTATCAATCCAAATTACATAATTAATCCTAAAACACATTAAAAATCGATAAAAACTCATTTATTTAGAAAAATCGTATATTATATATATAATTTAAAAATAATTTACAAAAAATAGTTTTAATTAGTTAAAAATACTAAATAATTTGTAGAAATCATTTTTATACCTTAATTAACTATTAAAACCAATTTAATTACATTTTTATCCAATTTAATGTCAAATTACCAAAATACCCCTATATATATATAAATTCACTAAAATTAATCAAAAATTCACCAAAAATAATATAATTACTCAAAATTAATTTTCTCAACATATAATTCAATAATATCAATAAATATACTCAATTAACCTATTAACTTCAATTAAACACATAATTAACCTAATTTTCCAAAAATTACATAAACTAAATAAATTCAAAATAAATATATAAAATTCAAAAAAATTACAAATAAATTTCTAAAATTCATTTCAACACCTATAAACACCATAAAACACAATTTCATAATTTATTTAATTAATTTTGAAAATTAGAAAATATTAATAAAATAATAAAAAATTCACAAAAATCAAAATAATTCCCAAAAATTCCACAAAAATTCATAGAGGTAGATTAAGCTACAAGGATCAATTTTTGTGAAGAGAGTTTGCATGAATCATTCAAATCGAAGTTCAAAAAATTCAAGAACCCTAAATGGCCGAAAATGATAAATCGAAACCTAGGGAAATCTAGACCGTTTCAAGTGAAAAAAAGCTTGGAAATGGACTCACCGGAGCTCAAGGAGAAGATAGAGACTGATGGTGTCGAATTTGGTGGCCAGAATCGGCGTGATCGACGGTGGGAATGATTTCGGCTTCTCTTGGCTTGTCCGGCCAAAACACACCGGAAATGGTGGCTAGGGGCGGCGAGAATGGCTGGGGGTGGAGGAGGAAGGCTGAGAGGCACACCGACGGTAAGAAAATCAGTTTGCAGCGGCCGAAAATGGGTGAGGGACGTCGGGAAGAGAAAGGAAAGAGACGATGGCAAAACGGTAAATAATGTGAACTTTTGATTTTTGATTATAAATTATGTATATATGTATATATATATATATATATCCATACTATATATTATAATAATATATAATCTCACACACATTAAATATACACCACACACATATAATAATAATATATACACATATATAATTAATTAATTAATATTAAAACCAAATAATAAAAATTCATTTAATTAATTAAACCCTAATTTATTTTAAATAAATGTACATACACTTCGGAATAAACACAGAATTACAACCACAATCCCTCGGTCGGACTCCAAACTACAATTCACCAGCCGAGGTTCACAATTCACAAAATAATTATAAAATACTGAAAATGCCCTTATATAATAAAAATACATTTTATAAATCCAAATTACGTAATTAACCCTAAAACATACTAAAAATCAATAAAAACCCATTTATTTAGAAAAATAGTAAATTATATATAATTTGAAAATAATTTACGAAAAATAGTTTTAATTAGTTAAAAATACTAAAAATTTGTAGAAATCATTTTTATAGCTCAAATAATTATTAAAATCAATTTAATTATATTTTTAGCCAATTTAGTGTAAAATTACCAAAATACCCCTATATATATATATTCACTATAAATGTTCAAAAATTCACCAAAAATTATATAATTATTCAAAAATTAATTTCTCAACATATAATTCAATAATATAAATAAATATATTCAATTTACCAATTTATTTCAATTAAACACATAATTAACCCTATTTTTCAAAATTACATAAACTTAATAAATTCCAAATAAATACATAAAAATTCACAAAAATTACAAATAAATTTCTATAATTCATTTCAACTCCTATAATCACCATAAAACACAATTTCATAATTTAATTAATTAATTTTCGAAAATTAGAAAATAATAATAAAATAATCAAAAATTCACAAAAATTAAAATAAATTCTAAAAATTATAAAAAAATTACAGCATGTAGATTAAGCTTTCAGGAATAAAGTTTTTGAAGGAAATTTTCATGAATCAATCAAATTAAAGCTAAAAAAAATTTGAAACCCAAAATGGCTGATTTGAAGAAATTGAAACCTAAGCAATTCTAGACCAAATAAACAAAGCTTTTAATCACACTCACCAGAGCTCAAGGAGAAGATAGAGACTGACAGCATCAATTTTGGTGGCCGGAAAGTGCTTGGTCAGAGCTAAGTCGATTTTTGGCTCCTTAATGAAAATCCGGTCAAAACTCGCCGGAAAAGAGTGTTTCAGGTGGTGGAAATGGCTGGAGGTGGAGGAGGAAGGCTGAGGGGCATAGTAACAGAAAGAAAATCAGCTTGAAAGTGGCTGAAAATGGTGGAAATGGCATTGGGAAGAAGAAGATGCAGGAGGGGCAAAATCGTAAATAAGGCAACTTTTGTTTTTTTGATTAAAATTTGTGTATATATGTATATATATATATGTCCACACTATATTATAGTAATATATATATTCCCACACACAAATAATACTCACCACACAAATATTTTAATATATTTAATAATTTATACACTTAAAATTAATTAATTAATACAAAAATTAAATAATAAAATTAAGGAAATTAATTAAGCTCTAATTAAGTTAAATAAGTACACATATATATAATTTACTTTAGCACTTTAAAATTTTATATGAGTTCATGCAAATTCATAAAACTAGTCAAAATAAATAGTATTAAATTATTTACGTGTCAATTTTCCCGAAAATATAATTTTTGGAAAAATTTTACGTAAAGTACTTAAAATAATATAAAATAATTAAAATTAGCTTTAAACAAACAACAAACTCATAAAATATCATAAATATATATACAAAAATTATTAACACTACATATCCAGATGTAGTATAAAAATATTTAAAAACTCGGGATATTACAGTAAATAGCTAGGTAATTTTCTTTAATGAAAAATTTATGGAGAAATGCTTCTGGTTGCTCTCTATTAGTGTATATGGCTGATATTGCATGCTTGCATGGGATGCCCATCAAATCTCACACCTTGCAACTAAAACTTCTTGTAGACATATCAACAAATGTTGCTTATGCTATAGTAATCAAATTCATATTTTAATTGGCCAACAAGAGTACATAAACAATTTCTACTATTATATTTAGCCTTTTAAACTGTTTCTTGGGCATTAAGATAGATGTCTCCTCTATATTTCTTCATACCAATGAGTTTAATATGAAATCTCTTTATCAATCGCCTCCTAATCCATTCAGTCATACTTAAAATAGGCAAGTCTCTAGCAAAGCTTATATATACATTGAATGACTTATTGATAATGTTTTGTAAAACATTACACTTTGTATGAGTGGAAAAGTGTGACCTTGCCCATGTATTAGGATCATGCTTCATCACCCAATCATATGCCTTTTGATCAAGCTCTTCAATTTTTGCATCTCAGCATCCCATGTCTTTATAGTAGTAGTAATAGTAGCCCCCCACATCAGCTTCTTATGGTCAACTCCATTAAACAACACCTTGAAATTCTCATACATGTGCTTCACACAAAAACTATGCTCCATATCAGGCATGACATTTTTAAAAGCTTCAACTAAGCCCTATCAAAATTTCCTAAATTTCATCACCATCAAACCATAATAGTTAATAAAATAATTTTATTAAAAAAAATAAAGCTTTTCTAACCTTTTGTTGGTCTGGCATAAATGTCCAACCAGTCTCTTATGGAGTACCAAAATCTTTAAACAATAATTTGAGAAACCATACTAAAGAGACACCTTACACTTAATGTTAAGCACGGTTATGATAAGAGGAATCATATTATTGTTACCATCTCTCCTAACAACACATAAAAGTTGTCCTCCCATTATAGTTCTCAAGTGGCATCCATCAAGTCAAACTATAAGTCTCATTCTTGAAAAATATAAATTTATAACCCCAAACCTATTATATTAAATAATTGTCATAAAATTAGCATAATTTAAAGCATATAATTTAAGTATACTTGCAAAGTAAGCTTTTTTTGAGCTGTAAATCTTATATACCAGTAACTAAAAATAGAAATTTCTTTTCATAGGCTTTGAATCCCTTTATTTTTTTTGGCCTCTTTTTCATAGGCTTTGAATTCGTTCAATTGTTTTAAGATTTATCTCAAGTTTAATACAGCTTCCTGGATTTGTAACTTTGATTGTCTCAACATAGTTCTACAATCCCCTTTATTACTCTTTTACATCACCGTCAATAATTTTCTTGGCTTTTCTTTTTGCTCAGTAACATTTTGATATTTTTACTTTAGCCCCAATTTCTATTTGCATTTTTCCTGCATTGCCTTTACATTGTAGTTAGGATTCTCTCTAAAATCTTCCATACATTTCTCTTCCATGTATAAAGATCCCACCCACTTATTTCTAAATTCTCTAGGACATGAATGCTTAGGCTTGAAGGTTTTAATTTGAAATGTAAAGTAATCTCTAAGTTGATGCATGTATCCTAAACCCACACTTGTTCACACAAATTGCACTAACCCTTATAGTACAATTCTAAGATGTTTTAAATACATTGGAACTTATAAACTTCAATCCTTTACAAAGTTGTGGGTCTTTAAATCTTATGTCTTTATTGAATTACATATATCTTTCGTTTACTCCATCATCATTTAACCCTCTCAAGTTATGCAATTCATATACAACCTTCTTATCAAATTATGCAACATCATCTTCTCTAAGGTTACTAATATTACCACATGCCCCATCAATAAACCTTTAAGATGCATAACCTTCACTTGTAGCCCCCTTAGACCCCTAACATGCCTCACCCACACATGTAGCCCTAATAGACGTATGACTTGCATCCCCTTTGCCTGCAACACCATCAGCCCTATGACAAGCATCCCATTCACTTGTAGCACCATCAACCTCATGACCTGCATCCCCTTCGCCTGCAACACCATCAGCCCTATGACAAGCATCCCATTCACTTGTAGCACCATCAACCCCATGACCTACATCCCCTTCACTTATAATGCCATCAATCCCATAACCTACATCCCCTTCAACTGATTTTTTCTTAGGCCTCAATACCAAAATATTATGCATTTTAAAGACAGATGTCATCATCTAAACCTTTAAAGTTGTCATATAACCAGCTACTTTACTAATATTTGAAAATTCTTCACTTAATTCAACATATTCATTTGAACTTAAGACAAATTCACTGTCTAATTTATCATTTTGCAAATCATCACAATTTTTGTTCAATAGGTCGATGTATAGTTGATCAATAAGATTAGGCAAGTCATCATTCCCTATAATATCTTTATAAGTTTTCCCTAAATCTTCTTTATAATTATCCCTTGCATCTCCATCTTCATAATTATTCGCTGCATCTTCTTCATAACTATCCCCTGCATCTTCTTGCAAATTATTTCCAGATTATCTATTTTAATTTCATTAGCATCAATGAAATAAATTTTACCATCAAATGCGACACCAATAGGGTGTATAGGTGTAGTATAATACATAAATATCTCATCATCCACTTTGTTGTCCTCCAGTATGTAACTAATATAATTATCATTTGTTATTTATATAATTCATTTATTCTCACTATTGCATGAAATTTTATACCATGCATGACAACCATTTTTGTATCCTAAATCTTTTCCATACCCTAATAGCTTAAATAATGATAGATAGTCTATGTCGATATTGTACTTGTACTTTATTTGACCATCCTTATATACCTTCTCAATTTCGAACTTCCATTTTTCGCCATAATAGAGCACCAAATTTACATATTCTACCATTGTTTTGCATAATACCAAACATTAAATTAAGGGTTATTTGCATAAACAAAACATAACTTTAAGCATTTTTTGCAGTTTAATAACAACATTTCAATCTTAGCAAAATTAAAACATAAATTTCCAAAACTTTGCAATTCGAATCACTGACCAAATATCTAGTGAAAATTTATTGATGTGTCAGGTAAGATTTAAACTAAAAATACACATATGGGTTAACACGTCAATAATTTTTTACTGGATATTTGGTTGATGATTCAAATTGTAAAGTTTTGGAAATTCATGTTTTAATTTTCCAAGATTGAAATGTTGTGATTAAACTATAAAAAATGCTTAAATTCATGTTTTTTATATAAATAACCCTTAAATTAATAATTTTGCTTAACATTAACCAATAAATAATATGTCCATTCCTATTTACCACAAACTCAACAAATAAAAACCCTAACTTATTTTTTATTACATGTGGGTTCAAGAATATAAAATTTGTTCTTTTTGAGAAGATAGAGACAATATATAGAAGTTTAAAGTTGAAAGATACATTTAACCATATGCCTATAAATTTAACCCTTGTACCTTGCTTGTCTCTCAAATCTTTAATTCTCTCTTCAATATCAGTGCAACAAACTAAATAAGCTCACAAACACTCAAAATGAAATAGCAATTTTGGATTTTGATTAATCTCTCCACCATTAGATTACATGCATTAAGGTTTTTTTCATACAGAAACTTCCCTCTCAAAGCTTTTACTTTTTTTCCCATTGAAGTCAACAATCAACGTGGCTATTAAGGGAAAAAGTTTAATTTTGCCCCTGCCATGTTAGCAAATATAATGGTGTTGCTAAGAAATGTCATTATAAGCTAACAGCATAAACTGTAAGGTAGCTTTTAATCATAAAACAAACCATAGCCCTCTATTTGAAAATAGGCCAAACCATAGGGTATTTATTTATACTTTTCCCTTTTCTTTTATTCAGTTATAGCCTGAATGTCTTCATCATCCCAATACCATGAATGTTTATCTAAAATATTCTCCTAAATTTGTCCTTAGTATTTTAAAAGATCTTTCACGAATTATCTAGCATAGTTAGCAAGTCCACAAAATGTTAAACCCGCTTCTAATCTTCTAATTCACTAGGATAATTGATAATTTATTCAAAGATATGGCTTTGTAATCATATTTTTATTTTTAATTTTTCAATCCCAAAATTTTTTTTTCTTAAACCATTATAACTTTCTTTCTGATAGATTCATACTCTCCTTATGAAAGATATCAATCACTTATTCTAGATGACTTGTGTGCTCTTCTACATCATTTTTTAAGATCAACACATCATCTATATGGACCAACATATAATGCTCTAAATGCATTATCTATCTTAGGTTAAAAAATTCCTAAGGCATTTTTTAGATTGAATAGCATAGCACGCCATTCATAAATTCCTTGAGGAACATTGAATTCTATTAAATGTATAGAATCTTCTTCCATTTTTACTTGCTAATAACCAGTTTTTCAATCAAATTAGAAAAAATGGAAAGTTGCTTAAGACTTTACCTATTAATTACATTTCTTATCGTAGGAATCTTATAGGCATCATCTCTAATAGCCTGGTTTACCTAACAATAGTCTATAACCATTCGTGATTTTTATTGCACCTATTTTGCATGATCAATAACCATAAAAGATGGACTAGAATGTGGAATATCACTATCTTTAATCAAACACTTTTTTCAAGCAATTTAGGAATTTACTTATCTTCCTCTATCATCTCCTCATAATATGTTATATTGTCTTCCTCTATCATCTCCTCTGGATATGTTACATTCCTTGCTCATATGATAGTATCTAGATTTTTTAGTTTTAATTTGGCCTTTATACCAATTAAAATCCAAAATTTTGATGGATTATCATCGAAGTTATCAACTAGTTTTACTAGGAATCTATTACACTTGGGTTCTACTAGCTTAGTTTTTCGTATAATAGGTTTTTCTGTTATGTCGTGTGTTTTGCAACCCAATTCTTCACACCAAGAGGTACCATTTACCTTTTTTAATTTTTTTTTCTTCAAACTCTTTTCCCTAGCCAATGGATATAATTTCCTTTCAAGGGATTTTGGATTATAGGGTTGCAATGTACTTGACCATGTAATTATACTTTTTAGATGGTTGTCATAATAAATCCTAATTTTTAATTTCTTCTTATGATTGATTTGGTTCAAAAAGACAGTTCATCCATGATTCAACATGTTATGCTTGCAAAATGTCCCACATAACTCAAAACCTAAGACTAGGTAAAAACAAAAATTTAGCTTTAGTTTTGGCTATTCTGAGATCAAAATTTGTTCATTTATAATAGAAATAAAAGTTTTACCTTATACAAAAGGGAGATTTTTTTTTTGCTCTTTTAGAAAAGTATTTCCTAATATTATGTTTGCATTGCTAAAATCTTTTAATGGTGAATTGTTTTCTACCAATGATAATAGGAACCTTTTATGCATAGTGCACTATAAGGTTCACTTCACCTCCTGCCATATGTAATAGCATAGGTTCAATTAATGGATGTCCTCATTCATCAGGAAGTGCATTTGGTATTACACTATTGATATTACTCTTATGCTAATCAACAAATATAAAGAATAATCATATTAGTCTACAAACTTGAACATTTGTGAGATATTAGTATTTAAACTTATGTCGTTGAGGCTAAAGACATTGTGATGCCATTGGAATAATTAAAACCATATTTCAAATTATTTATAAAAAGGAGTGACCTTTATTAGGCAATTTCTTGAATTTTCATTACAAATTCATGATTTAATGTTGCATGTTTTATTGTTCTTACATTTTTTTCCTAGTTTTCCTCATCTTCTACATAAATGTTAAATTGATTTCTTTATACCCAACTATTCTCCTATTTTTATATAACTAACTATTAACTTCTCCTAACAAGCTTTTGGGGTCTTTAAGGATATGCTCTAGGAATCTCTATCAGAGTTCTACGAATCTCCACTATTTTTTAGGAGTTGATCTAATGAGCTAAAACTAAATATTGACCTAGAGGACATGTTTCTTCTCAACATAGTTTCAGAATTTTTAAAATCTTTCACATTTTCTTATAAATTCAACATTGTATCTTTTCCTTGATAGGTTAGCTTAGAAGACCCTATTTTCTAAAAGACTTAGTTGATTCTAGAAGAACTCAACTCTTTGGCCCGCTTAACTCAACAAGATTTATGTCTTTCCTATGGAATTATTTGTAGTTATATAACCCTTCTCCAAACAATTTCATTACCTTAGAAATGCTCTTTACTTCAAGATTGCTAGTGTTAATGAGTATAAACATTATCCTAATGTATGCCAAATACTCAGCCTAGGAATTCATCCTATTCATTTTAGTTGACTTTATTCTTAGAGTCAAAGATTTTCCCAAACAATATTGTTTAAAGCCATTAAATAGTTTGAATGGGCTTGGAAATAGATTAGAGAATTTGCAAGATTTGTCTAAACACTTGACATCAATTGAACTTTAAAACTCTTTTCACCACTTATTCGTCTGGAACCAAACTAGAAAATTTGTAAGCTTTGTGACTTTTGGAGCCACAAATTCAGCAACAGGAACAACTGTCGAGAGGTTTTCCCAAATGACATTTAGGTTCTCTCTCATATTCTTCATGAGGGTTTCTATCCTATCCTTGACAGTAGTTATCTCCTAATGAATCTTGTAGGTTTACTAGTCCTCTTTTTTACTTCTACTTCTCTCTCTCTCTCTCTTTGATATTCTTTTATCCTTTGAATTTTTTCTTTTTAGAATAATATTTTGTTCTTAACTAATCATCTACCCTAAAACAACACCCAAACCTTCTAAGAACATACTCAATCTAAGAACAACAACTCTTGTTAAAATAAAGAAGAGGATTACTAATAAAAGGAACCATTTATAATCCTGAAATAAATGGAAAACTATATTGCTATTGTTCATGTTGGATGATTATATATCTAGTATTATCAATACCATTCATTTGCTCTTTTAATAAGTTTTGATTGAAATAATGAATTAATAACCTTATTGAACTGGGTTGGTTCAATTGTGGCGGTTCAAATGTGGCCGGATATATTACTCAAGGCTAGACATGGAGGTTGTATGATTCATGCCATCCTTGTTTCTCAAGATCCTAATCCCAAGGATAACATTTACCTCTCCCATATCTTTTATAAAAAAATTGTTTGATAAGAAATTTTTGGCATCCTCAATTTGTTTCAAGTTAGTACTAAAAATTAGCATGTCATCAACATTTGACTAATAAATTTTATTGATCAAACTTCTGGTGTCATCACTTTGGTGCTTGTTTTAGTCCATATAAAGATTTAACAAGTTTGCACACCTTCTTTTCTTGTCCAAAAATAACAAATCCTTCAGGTTATTGCATATAAACCTCTTCTTCTAAATCTCCAATTAAAAATGTTGTTTTCACATTCATTTGATAAATAACCATTTTATAAATAGAAGCTAATGCTACTAGCACCCTTATAGTAGTTTTATTGGAGCTCTTGGAAAATAAGTATCAAAATAGTCAATTCCTTACTTTAATGTAAATCTTTTTACCACTAATCTGGCTTTAATGACTATATATGACTATTTTGAAAATGCATAACAAGTTTTACCACCAAAATAATAAAAATTAAAAAATTTATACACCAATTATGCAATATTTTCTTTTTATAAAAAAGAAACCCAGCAACATAATTGGTCAATTATTTACATTTTACATTTTAATTCTTAACATTTTTAAAACATATTTAATTTTCAATTTTGGAAGTTAATTAATTTTTATCAATATTTAGAAATTAAATAATGTTTTATATTTAATTAAAATTTTTAAGCAATATTATTTAACTGCAATTTAATCAGATAAAAATAAAAATAAATATATTTAACTTCAACTATTCTATTAAATATTACAAATCAAAATTAAAATTATTTAGCTTAAATTATTCAAATACAATAATTTAACTTAAATTAATAAAATAAATATATGATTAATACATGACAAGTTACAATTAGATAAAACATTAATCATAAGAATTTTATATTAAATTTTCGTTAGTAAAAATTAAGTTCTAAGATGTTATATATATAATTAAAACTTCTGACCAAAAGAAAATTAATAAAATTATTCACAAATAATAATTTAGATATAATTAAAAATAATCTCAAAATCTAATATAGTTCCAGAAATTTAAATTTTCGAATTCCTTCGACCCCTGTGTAGAACTATAACCAATAACTATCCTTACTTGGGATTTCATAAAAGGAAGGAATTCCTTCTGTTAATTGCTCTCTAAATTCTGGTTTTAAAGCTGTCATTTTGAAAAAACTCGAATTCTGAGGTTCCGCATTACAGTTGCTGTGGACTAGGGCAAACAACTCTCCATTAAGCAAAAGAGAAGGCTAAATGACATGCAGATGCAGAGTTCCGAGCATCATAGAGCAACAAACAATGTAACAAGATGCCAAAATAGTAAGAAAAATATATAGAATATTTAAGGAAGAAAAGAAAAATACAGGGAGATTAATATTTAAATGTTTTATTTCCCCATTCCATCTTTCACGGCATACATGTATATCCTAACAAATATGAGAAACAAAAAAATTGAACTTCCTATTTATTTACAAGCTTTGGCAGCTGAACAAGCCCTCCACATGTTTCCCCATTACAGCATCAAAATGCGGCAATCCAACCTGACCAAAATTTTCATTAAGGAACCATGACTTACAGTTGAAGCATTGGCATCAATTTTGATTTCATCAAAATGAATATAAACTTAAAATACATGACCAACATAAAAAGCCAGTCGACCACATTTTCTATCAGGCCGCCAGCAAATCCGAGCAGAGAAGAATCCGTCAAAAATTTAGGAACTGACCTTGATGATACCGCTAGTTTATAGGGCCACCAAAAAGAAGCCATTATTAAGCTGAACATGCGATATTTTCTATATCAAATTAATCCAGGAAAAGAACATTGGTCCGAGTTTTGTGATTAAAATATACAGCAATCACCCACTTAGTCAACACTCAGGACAAATCAAAAGAACCTTGCCCTTCATTGATTGCATACAGTAGTTTCTTGTACATAATGTCCTGTTTAAAGCACAAGGATTATCAGCATCACATATTTAACACCACCCCAGCATTTAAAAAAAAAAAAAAAAAAAAAGAGAAATCACTTTAATTTGCAAAATCAACCAATGTTGTACCTTGGTAGAATAAGGAGGAAGCTTCAGATAATTAGCACATGTCATCACACTAGGCAAGTCATCATCTGCTGATTCTGAAGGACCAGTTCCATTTATCGCTGTGTTCCCAGTTGACGAAGAATGCTGCATCCAGAATTGCAATAATCACAAACAGCTCTATATATTTTAGCTTCTGTAAAAAAAATTAAACATAACCACAAAAAGACAATATGGCCAAACTTTGCAAGCAACCACAAAAAATTGTCAAGGTTCTATTAGTTACTTCATGCATGCATTATAGAAGATGCGATAGGGAGAGATCAATAAGAACAAGAAAAGCAACACAAGACTGCAGTCAGCCTACAAAGAAAAACAGCATGCACACGAAATAAGCATGTAAGCAGAGACCAAGCCACTGGCATATCTAAATTTGCAGGTGACAAACAAGACAGTAACAGATCTGTGCAATGCTTAACAGCAGCTGATACAATATAATTGGGCAACCTTAGCACACAAAGCTACCCTCATGATATCACCCTAAAAACGAGTGACAAAAAAACAAAAACAAAACAGAAAGCAAGTACACAATCCATAACAGGACTCAAACTGTCAGAACATTAACAATTGTCTAAGCGCCATCCATAAATATGAAACTGAAATCTGATGATTATGGACAATGAACTGTCATATGCCATAGGTCAAATATTAACAGCTTAATTTATGCAGCTTAATTGAATAGAATTCCACACAGCATGAATTCATAAGCATTAAATTCAGTAAAAAATATCTGCTCTTAACCATTGTACCATACCTTCCTCACAATGGTTAGCTTCGGATTAAGCACCGCTAGACCCCCAGGTGGTAACCTTGGTGCACCAGTAACAAATTGGCAGAAGGCACGCTGCTGCTCCGGTGTGAACTCTCCCATGATCTCAAGTAACTATAAACAACAAAGAAAAACAGCAAATCAGTAAAGGAAGCTCATATTACAATTTATATCGAACAAAATCACTTCAATGTCAAGTTAACTTCATACATTAACGATTGCAGGACTCTTGGCCGTGTATCCATGATCAAATTTGATGTGGTCAACAAGGGTCTCAGGCTGCATCAGTCAAAACTACATCAGAAAACTTTATGATATTGGATGGAGTCCTGAAGCATATAACTGAGACATAAAATTAGTTACCTCCCATAACTCTCGACGCCCACAGAGCAAATAGTCCAATTCTTGGGGGGAAAATATTTGCAACGATGAGATGTCAAAAACCTTTTTGTTTCAAGAATGAAACAAATATACAAAAGTAAGAACATGAAACCAGAAATCAAACTGCAATACTGCATTCATATATCTTATATTCATGGACACAATTCTAGATAATCATTGGGTCCAATGTCCCAGACTTCACAAAACTCCAAATCTGAAATAGTCGAGGCATTTTTGAAAAAAAAAAAAGAAATAGTCAATCAGAAACTATATATAAACTACTCACCTGATTGAAGCCAGCTCTAAATGCTTCCATCTGTCGCATAATCCCAGACTTCACTGTCGCATCAACCACCAAAGAAATATACTCTTCCAAATAATTTATATCAACCTGGAGATTGTAAAAATTGAAAAAAAAAAAAAAACACATAAGGATAAAAACAACAACACCATTATAAAATTCAAAGAAAGAGGGACAATTTATATGTCATGTACAGTTTCATCTCCAGGCTTCAAAATGTAGTCTGGATAACCAGGAAGGGTAAAATCCAAGCAAAGATCCTTAATTGAAGTCCCACGGAAATGCAGATCGGAAATTGCATCTCGATTATCAGTTCCTGAAGATTCTAAGAAACGTTTCCTGCAAACAACGGCATGCAATTCTTGCAAAACTTTCCCTAATTCCACATCAAAGGAGAGAATATCATACAGATCAAGCTCCTGCAATTAGATCAATGGAATATAAATGCTTCGACCAGCAGAAAACAATAGTATAGCCATTAAAACCAAAGAATTAATGTCTTTATCAATTTGCATACTTGATTAAGCACAAGCTTATAAAATGATGTTGAAAGTGGTAGGTCCAGGAGACGTCCATCTTGAAGAGCTTTTGCCATCACACGTCCAACCAGCCGAAAATACTCAATAACCTTATAAAACTGGCTACCCTCGGAAGCATCAACATTTGGAGGCCATGGACGAGGAAATAAACCAAGTGGAGCTTGGACGACATCAGTATTGCCCACAGCATCAGAACAGTTGTTAAAGTTTTCACTCTTGCTTGCTTCTTCATCAATTTCCATTGATAATTTATCAGACGATGAATTTGATCTCCACATTCCAAGCGTGACTTTTTGTAGATCATGGCTCAGAAGTGTGTAAAACTCTAATGTAGGACCCAAACCTGTGCCAACTTCACCAAAATATTCTACCTCAAGCACAGCCTTCTGACTTGAATACATCTCCATTACTTTTGCAGCAGAATCCAAAATACGGTTTCGAGAAACACGAACTTTCTGGCGTTGTAATCTCCCAACCCTCACCTCTCTTTCATTTGCAGATCCATGACCATCAGCACCCTGCTGCTGCTGAAGGCGATATAATGCGCGAGATAATCCAAAAGCAGTAGAATAGAAGTACTGTCGTCGGGTCTCAAAAGGGAACAGGAATGGGCATGCCTTTGTCAACTGGTAACACCATGATGGAAGACTCCCACTGCATAATGCAAGGGCATCCTGAATCTGGCGAGCTAATTTAGGAGTGAGCTTGCTGTTAACAAATTCTTCAGCAGGAACCCTACCACCGATGGCATTAAGCTCATCCAAATTCGAGACTTTCCCCTCGGCAAAATTGTCTGAAAATAGTTGGGCTCTCAGGCGTGGTGCCAGCTGGTTCAAACCCTCTAACACACGCAGTAGTGCCAATATATTGTAAGTAGGATTAGATTTTTCCAAATCACATGGAAGTTCCCCTTGCAAGATGCTATCTAAAAGTGACATCCGATGTAACTGGCTGTCAGAATTCAAATTAGAAGAACCAGTTTTTGAGGACTTTGATGTGGTGGTGGAACTGGAGCCTCCAACAGAAATCCTATCAGGTTGACCATCTGCCCTCTGGTATGTAATGGTATAGATATCACTCCATAACCTGCTTCCGTCACTAGAGATGAAATCACTGCCAGCATATCTGTCATCATCATCCTCATCCAGCACAAGCTGTCGTTGAATGGCCTGATAGATTGTCAAATGCTTATTTAACTGCTTCCCTCCAGCAGTAAAGATTAACTTTGGAGGTTCACTAGAACCACCAAATAATGGTCGTCCCTGTCGATCTCTGCCTCCTCTGATACCTCTACCATTAGCAGTTCCAAGACCAGCCATAGCAGCTGCAGCAAATGACATTGCACCCCTTGAGCCATAAGAGCTACCACCCCTAAAATCAGTAGAATCTGAGCCCCTAACAGTAGCTGCTCTGCTGCTAGAACCAGAAGCAGGATTAGTTTGGCTATCACTTGTTGCCGGTGCGCCAATGCTATCCTCAGGGGCATCACCCAACTTTACATCATGTACTTTTTCCGGCATGCAAACAGGCAGAGAATCATCTCTTAACATCTGGGAAGTGTAACAGAATACAGACCAATAAGTCAGGATACAAATTGGAAAAAAAAAGGAAAAAAAATACAGTCCTTGCCAACGTTATGTGACTATCTACAAAAGGAAATCAAATATGAGCTAGATGATGAACAACTAGGTGTAAAACAATAGTCAAAGCATATTAAATACCAAGTGCAGTTACTATATTGTTCTGCAACAACATTTTTCTATTTTTTTTATCTTCAAGACATTGTCAAATAAGGATAAAAACCACCAGAATAGTATCCATTGTGAATAATCAAACAAGATAATGTTCTCACAAACCTAAATAAAAATCTATGTTCATTTTTGTAAAAATAAATGGTTTTCCGCCAATCTCCATAAATTCCACCTCCTTTCCCCTACTTTAACCTTCTACTAAAAAAGCTACTTCAGCATCACCATAATCGATCATGCTTGAAAAAAGAACACAAAAAAATACTTTGTAAAAATTATCAAAACAATAAAAAAATCCAAACTTTCATGCTATTTTGTCAATTTTAGTAAATTTTTCAAATATTATCAACTTTTGCTTAGAATTCCACTTGGTTTCAGGTTAAGCTGTGTGCTTCAATTTTAAATGAAGTTTATCACTAAATCAAGTTAAAAATAATAAATTTCAAGCCAGAATAAGGATTTTAGCCTTCCCCTATTTGCCTCCCTCATAAATATTCTCATAAACTAGTAGGAGGAGCTAATTTTATACCTCTCCTGCACTAGTGTTATGATCACTAGACTTAAAGACAATCACATGAGCAGAGAGTCAGATCTTTTACACACTAAAGATTAAAAATTGTGCAATTTTTGCTCCTTTATCCTCTCAAAGTCCCTGTATAATCTTCCCTAGCCAATCAACAGGAATTCATTTTGGCCTCATACTAAGCAATTGCTATCATATTCATCACAAATACTTTATCTCCTTTCACTAACATAAACACAAACTAACCTATCAAAGCAAATGTTGGATTCCCCATTAATTTATCTGCAATCCCAAAAAATGACTCCTTTAGCTTATTCAAAGCTAGGGACAGCCTTTTAACACATCTCAAGATTTATGTCCCTATTATTCAACCTAGATCTTTTAATTGCTCATCTAATCTCATCCCATTCAAATTCCATCTCATCTTAAACCACTACAATTCCTTCACACCACCTCTATGCTTGCCAATATAACAAAAAAAGTGGAACTGCCTGAGAAAAGCTTCAAAACTACCATTTTATAAAAGACCGAGAAACATGATCAAATCCCCAATGGAGTTTCATTAGCTTCAGAAATCCTTCCCTAGCATAACCATACAAGGAATTAGACCATTGTTCCTTATCAAGGACCCAAATTGATAGAAATTATAGTTGGAGTTAAAGTGAAAGAAGTGGGGCTCTTAACAGAAAGTGAAACAAAGAAATAAACAGCAAAAGGCAAAAAACAGAAAAGTTTTATCAAGTATCAGAGGATTACATCTTCATGATCATCATCTTCATCATCAGAGATATCATCATCTTCTATCACCAATGCATCATCAATCTCAACTGGAGATATGTCCAATTCCTCATCCTGCCATAATGCAAAAATATCAAAATCAAATTACTGGAAATGCAAACAACTTAATTTTTGCACAGATGCATATTTTGAGATGTAACAATGTTTTAGCTGGCTATCAACTACTGCAATACCCCTCACATTTGCCACCCTAGAATTCTACCAAAATACTATAACATGAGGGGAAGAATTAGCCAATTTCATAAACTAACAAACACAATCAAGGCGGTCAAAAATAATGTCTTTCAAGCGAAGGGTAGCTTGACTCATGAATCCATTTAAACACCAAATCACAGATAAAGGAAATAAATGCATGCCGCTCTGAACCAAGAAGAAATAAAATTTTTAGCATAATTGCAGGTGTACTTCTTCATTGTTACAACTTGAGCGAAGTTTGAAATACTTTTGAGCCCTTCTTGCAGGAAGCTTCATTTACATTGTGTATTTGGCTTAGATGAAGATCAGTAATTCAATGCTATAGGAACATTAAAAAACATCTCACATTATGAGAAGGCAGCACTTCCAGAAATGCACTAATAATATCCCAGCTCTAGATTATGAGCCCTACACATCTCTGTCAGTTTCTGCCGTTCACAAGCAGAAGTATGCCATTAAGTTAACATAAGAATTTTAATAGTTCTCTGGTGGCAACCAAAAATTACATTTCTATATTATTTAGAATTACAAAAACAAGAGAATTCCTGTTGTTAAAAACTTCAAACATTTCAGCCTCACCTCAGTTTTTGTCTCACAACATAACCTTATAGAAGTTTTCAAAGACCGGAAAACCAGAACAACCTCACTGTTTTTTTTTTTCCTCTTTTACAAAGCATCTTACATTTGGCCTTATGCTACACATTTTGGATATAAAGGTATTCAACTTATATGTACTCTTACAAAACCAGGAGGTTAGCAAAAGTTATAACAATGTTTTTACTCATTTGTTATGCTCATAAAACCATCACAAGGTAGGCTCAGATGTTCATTACATAAAGTGTAATGTACAAAATGATAGAATTTGGCAGCTTAATGAAAATTTTGAATGTCACCATTATGATATTATCTTACACCATACGTTAAATCATACCTCAGAACTAGAATCTGCATTCACTGGTTTCATCTGTGCATCTTTATCTAGGGCTGCTCTTCTACGAGCCACATTTCTAGTTTGAGGTCCTTTGGCCTCTTCCTGAGCAGGCTTAAAAACAGCTTTTCCCTTCCCCTTAGATGAACTTGTGCTTTTCTCCTGCAATGGTTCCTTTCTAGCTGCATCTATATTAACAGATGATCTGGATCTTGAAGAATGGCGACGAGTGGTTGAAGGAGTGGAAGTGGATGGAGATGATGCACCAGCTCCAGATGGTGTGGTCCCAGATTCTGAATTCCCAACTAACACTGAGGGCTTTTGACCAGATTCACCTCGCTGAACTCGCGGCCAAAGAAACTCTTCAACAGCGGCTAGACTCGCTAGTGGATCAATAAGAACTACATTGGAAGAATAATCACGTAGTGATTTTTCTCCCTGGGCTCGACATAGACGCAACTTGAAAGGTTGAGAGAGTGCACTTAATCCAGATGAGAGACGTGCACTTCCACTAGAAGACCTAGACGAATGACTCAAAACAACTGGAAAACGTTCCAAGGATGACATGGCATTTTGAAGTTTCTGAACCAAGACAGTCATGGGAGCTGCGCTCCCTTCATCAATGCTAGAAGGAAGGGCAAGAGAGACAAATAATTTGAATCTTCTAAGTGCCTGCTGACGAAGCTTGGACAGATTAGTTTCTGATATTCTTTCTTTGGAGAAGTAACCACATGAAAAATAATTCAGCAAGGCTGCCACGACCCCACTGCCAATAAACTCAAATGTGGACACACCATCCCCTTTTCTTAATTCTGCAAGCATTTCAGATATCACACGAATCAAATACTCTTCTTTATTAGCAGAACCATCAATTCCATGAGACTCAGAAGCTTTAGATTTTCCTTTTGCTTTAGTCTTTTGGTCATCAACACCAACATTCAACTCCATGCAAAGATTTTTCAAATGTACGAGATCATCAGTAACCCCAACTTCAGAAGCCCCAGGATCCGACGGGAAATATTTATCTTTAAATGACTTAGCACATGCACTAATTGCCATGCGAAGGCTGGAATTCACCGATGGGATTTCAATAGAATTTGGAGGTGATCCAACATTTGTCAGAATAGGATTCTTGGATTCCTCTAATGAAATTCCTTCAGTATTTGAATTACCACTGCGACGTTTGTAACGTCTAGAACGAGATGATGTTCCCGATACATAATCATTATCCTTCTCAGCAGAAGATGCTTGACTAGGAGTAGATGAACTAGGATTTCCAGCCAAAACAAGTTGATCTATAGCATGAACCACACCCTCTCTCACAAACATCTTAGAGAAAGTTCCAGGAAGCTTCTCCATAAGTATTTCAGCAATTTGGAGAGCAGGAACCAAAACATGAGGGTCTTTCCATGCTAACACACCAGCTAAAAAACTATGGAAGAGACAAATTATACGCATAAATAAATCATAATAAGAATTATTTCAATGTAACAAAAAATAATGCACATATTACAATGCATACCTGGATATGTTTGTGACACTCAATAAAGACTGAATCATCTCTGCACTGCTGAAATACATCAACTTTCCAATAACTGAGAGACATTTGTGGCGAACAGGGCCGTTGACACTAGAACCATATATCTGCTTGACAAGAATACCATTATTATAACCTAAGAAACAAACCAAAAAAAAGCAACAAGAATTAATTGGTAGTCCAATAAAAACTAACCTGTATCAAAACAGGAAGAAGATCCATCCCAAATTGTTGCAACAACTCTGGCTGATCCTTTAACAATTTCTCTCTAGCTGAAACTTCAGTAACATTTCCATTGAGATCATCTTGTTTCCCTGAACTGCTTGAAGGCGACTTTTTCACCACAGATCCTTTCACAAAAATGTTGGAACTGGCAGGAAGAGATATTATTCCTTGTGGAAGTGGAGGGAGAAGCTCATTTGCTAGGTTGACAATCTCAAATATCTAAGCATTGAAAAAAAATTTAAAAGAAGAAAAAAAACAAAATGGAACAAAGAATGTCAGGCTTAACCCCATTATAATTAGAAATATGAGTTGAGAAAGATATGAGATATGCATTGTATCATAGTATTTCCAGATGGGATAAAAAGAAGATCAAAAGATGACATAAAAATCCCATTGATTACCATGTTGAGTATGTGTCTAGTGCAACAGCAAGAAGAGGGTGAAGGAGTGGAGGAAAAAGATTACAACTCCAAACAAAAGAGCTCACTTCTTCAAAGTAAGTTCAGCAGTTCTTAAATCAAGAAAAAATGTATACACATTTTAAGTTAAAGTAAGTTCAGCAGTTCTTAAATCAAGAAAAAATGTATACAAATTTTAAGTAACATAACTTTTGGATCCTTTACATTTCAAGTAAGGTAACATTTTAATCCTTCATCTTTTCCAGGACATAATTTTCCCAAAAAAAAAAAAATCATTGTTCAAAAAGAATAGCTTAAGGACTACAGTGTATGTATGTAGTTAAGAAAAAAATTAAGGACTATTGTATGTTATTTCGATAGGACTAAAAAGGTAAGGGACCATTTAAATCCATTTGTTTTAAATCGAGGACTCAAGTCTGAGTTTTGCTAATGCAGGTGATTTTTATGATTCATCAAATTAAAACAAATTAATAAATATAATGAGCTCATCAGCAAGCAAGATTCAAATTAACTGAAAGCTTAACACTAGAAATAAGGAACTTCCATGCATAGCTTCATCACAACGAACTATTAATAGAAAACAGAGAGATTACATAGAAAAAATGTTCCATTGCATATCTAAAGTTTCAAGCAGATTGCTTAAACTAATATAATGTGACATAACTTCAGACAAGAAAGCACCATAGGAAGCACCACTCACCTGTTCTGCTGGTCTACTTAGCGCTGGAGGAACTGATGAGTTGGCAGAAACACTGGAACCTGATAGTATATCTTTAAGAATGCCACTAATTCCTAGGAGAAGTAGAGTTTTGGCTCCAAGAGGGGACCCACTTGCAAATGTAGACAGCAGTCGGATTAGGCCCTGCACACCAGCCTCAAATCAGAGGAGCTGCCATAAAATAAACCAGCACTAAGACCAAAAGAACACAGTTCTTTTTTGTACCGTGTATGTAGGTGGGCTTAGAGAAGCCTGTCCACCTCCAGAATTACTGGTGGAAATGAGAGTGGCAGCTTGAGTAACCAGTCCATGATTACAGAGTTCATCCAACTTTTCAGGTGATGAAGCAAAAGATTCAGCAATCCGGGTCAAACAAACAGAAGCATGCTCCAATACCTACAATGCATACAAATCAAATTGAATGAAAGAACCAGAGGGGTGAAGGAAAGAGTATATTTTTTTCTTACCTTTGCATCATGATATTGAAGAAGATTTGTCAACAGAGGAACTGCTTCCATCACAAAGTCAGCTGCATCTGAAGGGAGTTTCTTGCACATGTTTGCAGCAGTGGATAATGCTACTCGCTGAAACCATAATTTGACATAAATAAAACTTGATAATAATATTTTTTTAAAAATCCACAATGTTAAAGTCACTCTGCATAAAATGGCAACTCAATATCAGAAAACTAATTACAAATCCACTACCTGGACTCCAGTAGAGAAGAAATCCAAATAAGAAAGTACAGCCATAAGGGCGCCAGCTCGTAGACATGCAGTTGGATGCTCCTGAGATATCTTTTTAAGTGCTTGCAGCGACTGTTTGCAACATGGAACAACAAATCTCCATGAAAAACTAACTACTATAGACCATGTATGGATGAATGCAGTAATTTTAGTCACTGCAAATATCTACAGATAATAAATGCTACAAGCAAAAAAAAAACATTACCAAGAAAACCAACCTGTTCAGCCAAGTCCATATATTCAATAGTAAGCAACCTAGCAACAAAACATGAAACAGCACCATAATGCACAACGGCAGCACAAGAAGAAGGCAAAACATCACATAAATGAGTAATAGCCCGAGCAGCCAGCAACATTATATCCGGGTTACTCTCATGATTCAACAACCCAACAAGCACAGGAACAAATGAATCCACAGAAAAAGTGCTCAAGGACTCCTCCGTTCCAATTGAAAGCATCTCACAAAGCTGAGTCAGAGCCTCAACCTGCTTGCCTTCCTCACCATCAGCGCGCAATCCAGATAAAATCTTCTTCAATCTCCCAGACTGATGAGAAGACGAGGCAGATGGCATACCAGACGAAGGTAACAGATCATCGAGACCAGCACCAAGCTTACGCAACAGACCTTGAAGAGCGCTGCTAGCTGAAGTTAAATTGTGGTGAAAGGTCCCCATACCGCCTCCTTCTTCGCTGTCATTATCATCATCCTCATTATTATTAAGATTATTGTTGTTACTATTGTTGTTGTTGTTATTTCCAGATTCTATATTTAACCCTAAGCTGCTGTTATCTCTGACATTTTCTCTCTCTCTACTATCTCGAACCCTAACTTCGTGCTCCTTCTCCTTGCCTTTATCAGAAGACGATGATTCGACATTCTTGCTGCGACGCGACCGAGACGACGATGATTCCACAGGTGTTGAATTGGACGTAGGGTCCATTGGATGAGCGCGGGTTTGACGAGTGCGGCTGGTGGAGGTGGTAGAAGAGGAAGTAGTGTTAGTAGCGGCGGCGGCGGCGGCTGCGGCTGTGGCGGCGGCGGTGGCGGTGGTGGAGGAGGAAAAGCGGGAGCGTTTCTGAGAGCGAGTGGTGGGACCGGAGGAAGAAGAAGGGGCTGTTGAGGAAGCCTCCGCCCGCTTCCGGCTACGAGTTTCCATACAAGAACGAAACCACCCCGATTGAATCGGTGGTCGCGATCACGCGGCACCGGATCGGGAATTAATCATCAAACTCAGCAGCTGCATATGTAGGCGCAACAAAATAGAATAGAAATTCTCAAAACCCTTCAAAGAAAAATGGTAGAAAGCCAGCAATCAAAAAGAAAAAATAAGAAACCCTAGAACTCGATCAATTGGAGAGGCTGAAACGAATTTAGTGAAAATTAGGGATTTTGATGAGAAACCAAACCCTAAGGCGAAGGGAAGAGAATATATATATAATGTTATATGCATATGTGGACTTTTTGATTTATAAATATATATACGTGTTGTTGTTGTAGATGACAGTGAAGAGGGAGCTAGAGAGAGAGAGAGAGCGCTTAATACGTTCTGTTTTTTTTTTTTTTTTTTGGTAAATATGAGCTTTTGCGTTTGTCTATAGAAAAGTATTTTTTATTTTGA
The DNA here is from genome assembly GCA_947683625.1 of Mallotus nudiflorus. Classification (NCBI taxonomy): domain Eukaryota; kingdom Viridiplantae; phylum Streptophyta; class Magnoliopsida; order Malpighiales; family Euphorbiaceae; genus Mallotus; species Mallotus nudiflorus. Next base: position 3,027,915 of record CANTUR010000095.1, on the reverse strand, counting down.
TTTTATATTTTCTTTCTTTTGGGCTTTTGGCAAAGTGAGTGAGCGGTGAATGATTCTCCGCCTCCATTCCTTTTACATCGCCAGAGAGGTTCGAGGGCATAATTGTCTATATTCACGGTTCAACAGGTACAGTGTGCAAAAAGTCACCACGAGCCCCTTTGGGAATAAGATTCAATTTGGCTCTCGAACTTTTTGCACAAGTTCAATTTGGCACAAAATTACCTTTGTGGACAAATCAGCCCAAGACTAGCACTTACTAGGTTATTAAAGACCACTTTCTAACTTTCCATATAGCAAGTGGTGCACATTAACTTAAAACATCAACTAATAAAAAAATTTGAATTATCAATGTAATTAACGTAATGAGAAAATAGAACAAATATGCATCTTCATTGGCTCGATAAATTAAAAATAGAGTTAAGGTATTCAAAAAGGAATTCCTTCATGAAGAGAAAATCAAAGTAGTAATTGTTGAAGAGAGAATCAATGCATGTGAAATCTAATGTAAAGGAGTTGTAATTTTATTGAATTCAAGTGAAGGAAGATTTGAATCAAGTAAGTTAATGTATTTGTTTGTAAATTTTAATATCAAGCTTTTGATTTTTTGAAAAAAAAATTCCTTTTGGGTTTTGTTTTTGACAATGAATAATTTATTTTGTGATGATTTTTGTTTGTGACTATCACTTCTATGACATGCATTTTTTTTGTAGAAAAAACTATTGATTTTGTGATAAATTTGTTCTTGATGGTTTTTTTTTTTACAATGAAGAATTTTTTTTTTATGATGATTGCTTTCTTAACATGCATAATGTTGATAAGATTAGTGATTTTTTTAGGATAGCTTTTCAAGATTGATATTTTAAAATGCATGATGTTGATGTATAGATGAAGATATTGGGCAACCTTTAAATTGAATGTTTCATTATAGAGGAATCTCTATAAATAAGTCTAAGTTTATACATTAATGAAAAGTTAGGCTCCGTTTGTTTGCAGAAAATATTTTATCTTTGGAAAATATTTTCTAATGTTTGACTGCAATACTAAAAGACAACAAATGAAGAGAGAAGACATTGAAAAATAAAAGAGAATGCAATCAATAATGAGAGAAGACATTGGAAAAGATATTGGAAAATAATTTCTCATCCTTAGAATGGGAAATCATCTTCCCTTGTTTTGAAGTTATTTTCCTTTGACTAACAATTTATTTTTCTTTAACTTATTTTCTTCAGTAATCCAAACACTGAAAAATAAGGAAAGATATTTTATGGAAGAATATTTTCCGTAAACAAACGGAGCTTTAGTTGTTTTATGGATTCTTAATAGGGATAATAGGGATAAAAATATGTTAGATTGTTAGGTTATACTATATAGTTGTGATTAATTGGTTGAAATTCGAATTTAGTCTTGATGATGGATTGGAAGTAATGACTAATGATAAGTTGGTTTATAAGATATTTAGGTGTTATGAACATATGCACTCAATTGACTATTATCTAGAACATGAGGTTGATTTGCCTAAATTTACAAATGAATAATATGTTAAATGAAAATTAATGTGTGTGTTGATGAAGATTTAAAAATAGTGGTAGGTGCAAGTATAAATAATTCCCAAAGGGATTATGAGCTTAGAGTTTAGGCTAGTGTGAAAAAACTTGAATCAATGAGTGTCGTAAGGAATGAAGTTCTTAAGAAAATTAAGTTTAGGTGGAGGTTCAATTAAAGAAAATAATGTGCATTTAAATAGAGGTAACGAGGAGTTATAACAGGGTAAGGATAAACTAAAGAGGTTTTACAACATAACTTAACCTATTTGGTTGAACATGAAGAGCACTTTAAAGAAAGTGCAATGCAGAATGTAAGGAAACACACACAGAAGCATAAGAGGTTAGCACTGATGATGTTTCCATTTTTAATGCAAATGGTAATAAGAATGAGAAACTCCACACAAACACTAAATATTATACCTCTAATGACAACTACAACAAAGAGATAGATTTTGGAGATGAAACTAACTAAACAATAAGAAGAAAGAAACATAAAAGGATCAATATTAAACAACCCTCTAATGAAGCACTAACTAAACCTCTACCTTTAAACTTTACATAAGATTATATGAAAAAAAATGACATTAGCAATAATGGTATATTATAGTTATTTATGACTTTTATTTACTTTATGTCTGCTCCATTAATGCTTTTAACCATGATAACAAAAAAAAAATGCAAACCCCGAAAAAAGCCAAATAGAAAAAGTATGTTGTCTCAGTTCCAAGGACTACAAATCCAATTTTAATAAAAGGTATTCTAAGCAACATGTTGGTCGTATGATATTGAATAATGAGGTAACGAGTAAATTACATTTAATGCAAATGTGTAAATTTCTTAAATATTAGCAAAGCAATTTAGATTTTGTTACATTTGTAATATTAGTTTATAAATAATTTTTTATATAGCCTGGTTTAATTACTAAAAGAGTAATAAAAATTAGGAGTTTTTATCCTTGTTAAAAACTAGAGTCTCATAATAAAATGATGTCAAAACATCACCAATATATGGAATATACACTATAATAAATTCTAGGCATTTGACATACAATAGTGTAAGGCTTCTACAATGATTAAAAGACAACTAGAGCTTTAAAGGAAATTTGTAAAAGAGCATACATAATGACCATGTGCTTGAGACTTATAACTCACAACATTCATGGACTACACCTCTTAACACTAACCTTCCAACTAGTAATAGCTTTACACAAACTTAGAATAGTTATTTTTGCCTCAAAATATACAATAAATGAATCTTCCAAAGAGAAAGAAGCTATAGTAGAAACGCATGCCTCATTGGAGAATTTAGCATAAAATAATTTGCACATATAATAACATTTTACTTTGTTACTTTTTGCATTTTGACTTAGACATATTACAGTCACTTTTTTACTAGTACATGAATGTAAATGGTCATAGTTTATTATTTTTGTAAATGGCATACTCAAGTGACATAGACATATGCCTATTTTACTTTTTAGATTAGACACTTTTAGGTCATTTTTTATTAGTATATAAATGTAAATAGCTATAGTTGATTGTTTTTGTAAATGGCATACTTAGGTCACATAGACATGCCTATTTTTCTTTTTGGGTTGAATATTTTTTATGAATAGATTATAACACATGTTATTCCTTTTTTTAACATATTAATGAAATTATACTTTAAGCACTTTAGTTTTGTTTTTTTTTTTTTTGGATTTTTTTTGTATAATGTATGCGTGGATTTATTTTTATTAGCTGCATAATGTATGTGAAAACTTATAGATATGATAAGCATAAAATGAACTTCAAGAAATTAACATTTTAATAAGAGATAGATTCATTATATTTTCAATCTATATACAACACAAAATGGTGGATGACAATTACATAATAAGTTCGCAAAACACCATTTTAAGGTTGTTAATAAGTCATCCATAACTATAACACAAAAGCAGGCTACATATCTTGAGACATTATAAGAAACCAAAAAGTTTATGAAAATCAATGTCACTCCTAACAAATATTGAGAACGTTAATCTTCTTTTGATACTTTCTTGCTTCACTAATAGCTTCAAATAACATCTTTTCAAGCTTATTTATATCATGTGTAAGCACAATGATTTATCCTCTACATCTTTGACATCGATACGGTCTAACTCAATAAGTTCTTTCTAGTTTCATCCACTTTGCCCTTAAGCCATTAATTACTTCAATATAGTAACTAGTAAATATTCATTGTTCAACTCAAAAACATTACATTTACTATTGACTTTTGTATAATCAATATCTAATTACCCTTGGATTTAACTTTAACAATCAATTTTAGAATACTAATAGGTGTATTTAAGTGTGTATATTTTATTGAGATTTAAGTCCATGCTTAGTGGTGAAGTTTTAAAGTCAAATTAAAGTCATTTGGGAGTCACAAAACTCTTCACGATCTTAGTCATAATTGTAAGAAGCATTACTAGCAAAATGAAAGTCGAATTCATGTCATTCAGAGTGGCAATGACCCTCACAGTCCTCCTTACAGTTATGAGCATCATCCTTACAATCATGAGCATCTGAATTACAATATGGAGCAAGCAAAATTCAATTGAATAAAAGATGCAGTAATGCTTACAGGCATGGCCACAGTTGTGACATGGATAGTGATTGTCACTTTAATGATATGGAAAACTTTTTTATAATTATTTTAAAGCTCCAGTGATTCTAAAACTGAAGGTCACGACATTAGCATCATTTCTTTAGTAAAAAAGAAAAAGAAGCATTAAATGAAGATGGAAAATTTTTTAGGACAAAAATCAAAGCTCCAACAACTACAATTTCATCCTCCACTAAAAATACCAAGCCAATAACTCATTTAAGAAGTTAGGTGGTCAGTTAAGAAAAACTTATTGTGCTCCTGCAATCTTTTTATTTCTATTTCTCAATAATTCTCTTTGTAAATGTTCAATGCTTTATAAATAAACTCTTATTAAGTTTGTATTTACTACTCTTCTACGGTTCCTAACGGAATCGGTAACAAAGCAACCTTGCACAACAAGCCCATGCAAAGGGTTTGTTTAAGATATGCCATATTCCACTTAATAGACAAATGGGGTAAGAGTTGGGGTGAGTTAGTTATAGGTTTCTTATTCTACTTATTCTTAGGATTAGAATAGTAAGAAGTGAGGAACTACCTAAATCTTAGGTTGGTATTGAAACCTTGTGAAAAATATTTATTATAAAAAGTGAAAAGAGTGTTAAGGGGGGGTTAATAGGACTATCAAATAAAAATGAGAAATTAAAATAATTCATTGCAAGAATTAAATAGAAGTTAAGAAGGAAGGATGAAGAACACAAAGATTTAAGGAGTTTAGATTCAACAACAATCTTATGTCTCCACCTAACTTATCCCCAAGTTAGGATTTTTAATCACCCACAATCTTATTTATAGGATTGAGATTATACAAGAGTTTTATGGCTTACTCTTATAACCTTACAACATGAGTTTTTAAGGCTCACTCAAAAAACCAAAACCTAAGTGTTTCAATAGACAACACTTAAACCAATTCCTTTAAAAATAAATCTCACTTCCCTTCTAATCTAACCCAAGATTTAAGATGAAGAGAAATTCTATTTCTAACACACACCCAACTCTCACAAGAGTTATACAAACAAAGAATTATTTAAAAGAATTTGAGAGCTCAATGAAAGCTTAAGAAATAATGAATGATAAACAAGTTTCTTAACTTCCATTCAGCTCTAGAGGTATTTATACTAAAAAAATATTGTTGTTAGAGGTGCAAATGATGTGTCCAACGTCTATATTTTGAATCATTGAGAGTGATGCTGTTAGACAGCTATTCATGGATTGAAATCGTGATTGGCTCCTCAAGACATTTGAATTTGCCCATACTTTCTTCATACAAGCTATAGATATTTGAATTAGCTTTCCAAATCAATTTGAATCACCTAAATTGGACTTCTTTAGCTCAAGATATGTCCAAAACACTAAGGGTTGTGTAATCTATAATGCAGACTACGGTCAGACAACTATACCCAAATTGAAGCCGTGATTTACTCCTGAAGAAATTTGAATTTGCCCATACTTTCTTCATGAAAGCTATATATATTTGAATTATATTTCCATATCATTTTGAATTTGACTTCTGTAGCTCAGGATATGTCCAAATTACTAAAGGTTGTGCAATTTGAAATGCAAAATACTGTCAGACAGCTATACACAAGTTGGCCGTGATCTGCTCCTGAAGAAATTTGAATTTGCCCATATTTTCTTCATAAAAGTTGTAGATATTTGAATTTTATTTTCATATCATTTTGAATCACCTTAATTATACTTCTGTAACTCAAGATATGTACAAAATACTAAAAGATGTGCAGTATGAGATGACAGACGTATACGTGAATTTCAACTCAAAATTTGCATAACCAAATGAACTTGGATTTTGACAAACAAGTCCAATTCAGAAAGCTCAAGATGTCTACTTCAAATGTTAGGAAGCTCATTTTCTCATTTAAGAGCTCTAAAGATGTCAAAAGCCTTCCTGAATCTTAGAGGTTCAATTTGCTTGAAAAGTCACTATTTATCCAAAAGTGTATATGCTTGGTATATGTTTGATATATAATTTCCTACACACTTAATTGAAATTATTAGTATAAAAATAATTTGTCAAAATCCAAAATTTGGAGTTTAATCATGCAAATGGTTAACAAAAAGGTTATTAGTTAGCCTTGAAAACTATAGTGGAAAACGATATAAGCCTTGACATATGAAATCTACAAGCATACAAAATCGTGCAAATAGTAAATAAAGACCATCTTATAGAAATTAAAAATTGATTATTGTAATACTCAATGTGCTTATTTGTTTAAACATTATAGCTGTCCTTAGCTACATAATTAACTAAACAAATTAATTTCAAATAAAATTAACAATCTAATAAAAATTAGGGTTCTTACTTTCAACTCAACCTTTCTAAAAATCAATTACAATTCTAAGTCAAATCTAAACTTATTTCACTTTGAAAGCATCTTCACAATTATAGATTCTCTTCTCAAACAAATCCATAATTAATTGAATTCAAATAAAACTTAATTTTACAGCTCCCATCAATCAAGTATTCATCATATTCAATGTTAAGCATAACTTTTTAACAATATTAATTGTCTAAATGTCTCTCAACTAAATAAACAACTAATAGGTTATTGTTCTATCTCAATATAATATATCTCTTAATTAAGTTCCATTGTCTATATTTAATCAAAGGGTGATCAATCCTATGATGATATTAAGCACAACAATAACCAATGAATTTTTTTAATGACTTATATCTAATTCCATTTGTTACATAGTTGAATTGAAATAAAAACCCTAACCAACAATCTAGCCACAATATTGATGAAAAAAGTAAAAGATGAATAAAGAAGAATTATAATCATTATTACTCAATGAAAATGAAGAATAACAAAAGAAATAAATAAGGAAAAAACCCTTCTTTGCTTAACCAGGCTGAATAGAAGGTCTTGAGTTCTTAATCTTCAAAAATAATTCAACTCTCATAATCAATAATATGAAAAGGGCTAGAATAATGCTAGTTTTAATTCTTAGAAAAATGATAAAAATAAGAATTATTCTTATTCTTCTAGTGGCTCTCTCCTCTAAAACCTGGCCTCCAGCCCTCTATTTAACTTCTTCCTTTAAAAATCATACAATCCCCAAAAATTAGCAATAAGAAATTCAAATTTCAAAAGTTTATTCTAGGTGCACACGGTTGTGTGCCTCTTTTACTTTAAACTCTACAGAATCATACATGGTTGTACACCTCTTTTACTCCAAACTCCACCAGATTAGGCATGGCCATGTGTCAAGGTGCTTTAACGGCTTAATAAGCCTTATGTTATAGCTCAACAAGAAGATGACATGCTTTGCTATAAGCTAACCTAAATGGAGACATTCCAATAGGTGTTTTGTAAGCAGTTCTATATGCCCATAAAGCATCATCAATCTTCCTTGCCCATTCTTTCCTTGACTTGCTCACTATCCTTTCTAAAATTTTCTTTAATTCTCGATTAGTAACTTCTACTTGCCCACTTATTTGAGGATGATAAGGTATTGCCACTTTATGTTTCACCCCACATCGAGCCAATAAATTATCCATATTCTTATTACAAAAATATGTTCCACTATCACTTATAATTTCATGAGGCATTCTAAATCAAGATAATAATTTCTTCAAGAACTTACAAACAACTCTTACATCATTAACTGAGCTAGCTTCTACCCATTTTGATACATAGTCAACATAAATAAGTATATACTTGTTGCCCTCTAATAAAGGGAATGGGCCCATGAAATCAATATGCCAAATATTGAATATTTCAAACTCTAAAATCCCGATTTAAAACATTTCATTTCTCTATGAAATGTTGCCACGCCTTTGACATGCATCACAGTTAAATACAAAGTCTTAAGCATCTTGAAAAATTGTAGGCTAGTAAAATCTTGCTTTAAGAACTTTTGTAATTGTTCTTTACGGACCAAAATGTCCACCACTAACCATCTCATGACAATGTTGCAAAACTGATCCAATTTCCTCATTGGCTATGCACCTCCTCACCATAGGGGTGGCCACGAGCCGGTTCAAGCTCTAAATCGACCCATAAAAAATTGAACCGAACCAAATTGAAACCGGGCCTAAACTGGGTAAAGACCGATTTAGGGTTGGTTCAAAAATTTTTGAACCATGAACCGACGGTTATGAACTAGAACTGCCAGTTCAATGGTATATATATATATATATATATATATATATGTACATACTATTTTTTTAAGTTACAATCATTTAATTCAATTTTTATATATAATCGATTGTTTAATGAAAAGATTAGAGAATAAATATATTTTTAAATGGGCCAAAAGGCCCGTTGTGATTTGTTGGTGGGCACTAACCACTGTGCAAAGTTTTCAAAATTTCTTTTTCAAACTTTGGGATTGTCTATTACTTGAACGGTAGAAAAAAGCCTGAGGATTAACCGAAGCACCTAAACTTAACATTTATCTAACGACTTCTTTTGAGTTTGGTGACAACAAAACATGTAAAGAATTTCCAATTCTTGAATGGTGGAGCCAACATCAAAATACATACCTAATATTAGCCAAAATTGCTAAATAAATTTTAGTTTGTCCTGTCTCAACAGTTGCTGTTAAACAAGCTTTTAGTGTAAGAGGTAATATTTTAGATGAAACACTCTCAAACATGACTCTCGCATCACTTTAAGTTCAAACATGTGCTGATGATTGGATAAAGGCAGCTATACAGGATCAAGAAATTAAGAGAGATGATGACGACGATGAATTTGTAGAAATGACAATTACCATAATCGAGGGAACTGTAACTTTTGGTATTGGTAGCGACTAAATTAATAAGGTAAAGGGGTATCAAATTTTTTTCAAAGGTAAGAGAACTACATTAGCTTTGATTCCTCTAAAGACCAAGAGGATACGTAGGCAACTTAATTTTTGGTAAGAAAATTATGTTCAAGCTCTTTAATTTTTTCTATTATTTTCATTGTTAATTTTAATTCATTTATCATTTAAAATTTATTCACTTCAATTTTTAATTGCATTGGTGTATTTTACTTAATTTAAATTATTTTAAAAATTATTACAATATTTTAAATTATTTAAATATAATTATAAAATTTAAAAATTTTAGAACAGGAACTGACTGGTTCCAAACCAAATTTCAGTTCAAAACTGGAATCAGCCAGTTCTGAACCGGCCCTTAACCATCCTGTATACGATTCAAGTTCAGTTCCATAAACCTTTAAACCGAAACCGTTTGGTTCCAAACTGTGGCCACCCTTATCTGACCATGCCATCATTACATAATTTACATAAAAAAAGGATCCTCCCACAAGTAGAATTAGCTTCTTTCTTTATTAATTAGCAAAGTCTTTTAATAACTTCCCACATAAGATGAAATTGGTTATATTGGCAAACCAATGAGCATTTATGAGCTATATGGCTAAAAGCATCTCATCAAATATCTCTTTGATAGGCTCCTCACTATAACTACCTTTTTTATCTAACTCTAACCTTATTAAATAACTTGCAACTACATTTTTTGATCCCTTCTTGTCTATAATCTCAATATCAAAATCTTATAGCAGAAGTACCCATTTAATAAGACTTGGTTTTGAATCTTTTTTATTCAATAAGTACTTCAATCCTACATGATATGTGTACATCACCACTTTAGAACTAAGGAGATGAGACCTGAACTTGTTAAATGCAAAAATGACCACTAGCATCTCCTTCTCTGCAGTGGCATAATTCAATTGTGTGTTTGATAATGTCAGGCTTACATGGTATATCACATTTAGCATGTTTTACTTCCTTTGGCCAACTGTAACTCTTATTGCATGATCACTTGCATCACACATCAATTTGAATGGTAGGTTCTAATCCAGTGCTACCATTATAGGTGCTGAGATTAGTGCCCCCTTTAACCTGTTAAAAGCCAATTTACACTTATTAGTAGAAATAAATGGTGAATCTTTCTTAAGTAACTTACAAAGGGGTTTAGAGATTTTAGAATCCTTAATAAACTGCCTATAGAAGCTTACATGGCCAATAAAACTCTTGACATCTTTCATATTTGTTGGATAATATAGCTTCTTAATGGTTTTTACCTTTGCTTTGTCTACTTTAATACCTTGAGATGAAATTGTATGCCTTAAAACAATCCCCTCATCCATCATAAAATGGAACTTCTCTTAATTTAGCACCAAATTTTTCTCCTCAAAATGAGCTAGAACTCTTTCCAAGTTTTCCAAACATCCCTCAAAAGAATTCCTATAAATTGAAAAGTCATCCATGAAAATGTTCATGATATCCTCCACTAGATCTGTAAAAATGACCATCATACATCTTTGCAATGTTGCAGGGGCATTACATAACCTGAATGACATTCTTCTATAGGCAAATGTGTCATAGGGACATGTAAAAGTGGTCTTCTCTTGATCTTCAAGAGCTATAGATATCCAGTTATACTTTGAGTATCCATCTAAGAAGCAGTAGAAAGCATGTCCTGCAATATGCTTCAACATTTAGTCAATGAATGACAATAGGAAATTACCCTTTATAGTGGTTGCATTCAGCTTCCTAAAATCTATACAAACCCTTCATCCATTTACCACTTTAATGGGAATCAACTCTCCCTCCTCATTCTTTACAATGGTCATTCCTCCTTTTTTTTGGCACACACTGGATCGGGCTCACCCATGAACTGTCTAAGATTAGGTAAATGATCCCTACATCTAGTAACTTAACCACTTCTTTTTTCATCATCTCTTGCATGTTTGGATTAAGCCTACTTTTTCTTTCAATGGTTGACTTATGTCCTTTCTCCATTAAGATTTTATGCATTTAATAAGAGGGACTTATTCCCCGAATGCCAGAAATCTGCCAACCTATAGCCTTAATCCTCCTTTTCAACATTTTCACCAATAAGTCCTCTTGGTCTTGATTGAGTTTAGAGGATATTATCATAGGTAAGGTTTGGTTGTCTCCTAAAAAAGTATATCTTAAATAATGGGTAAAGGCTTCAAGTTTAGCTTTAGTGGTTTTATGGTTAAGGGGGGTATGGGTTTAATGTTTGGAAGTTGAATGTGGGGTAAACAAGTTTGGTGCTTAACATATTCTTCATCTTAAGAATATTGTACCTAAAAACACTTCTCATTATACTTAATTTCCACAGATTTTTCCAACCTCAATCGTTAGACTTCACTCACACAATCATCAATAACATCAATTCTCATACAAAAATCATTGTTAGAAGGATGTTTCATACCTTGATAAATGTGAAATTTAAAGCTCTCATCCTTTCTCTCAATGTGAGTGTCCCATTATAAACATTAATTATAGCTTTTACAGTATATATATAATAGGCATACTACAGTACATCTTTATCCTCTTCGAAATCGAGCACTATAAACTCAATTGGGAAGATGAACTTCCCTACCTTTACTAGCACATCTTTAACCATGCCCTTTAGTTCCTTTACTATTCTATCTGCAAGCTGCAATCATATGTTTATGGGTCTTACCTCTCCTAGTCCCAACTTCCTATAAATTAATAAAGGCATTAAATTAATGGAAGCTCCTAAATCATAAAAAGGTTTTTTAAATTTTAAATTTTTAACAGAACATGGAATAGTAAAACTCCTTAGATGCTTTCTTTTCAAAGAAAGTTTATTTGAAATGATTGCACTACACAATTTAGTGAGTGTGACTATCTTAAACTCCTATAACTTCTTTTTGCTGGAAATTAACTCCTCTAAAAACTTTGCATATTTTGGCATCTAAGCTAAACATTCCACTAGAGGCATGTTGATATGGAGTATCTTGACCCTTTCTAGAAACCTTGTAAATTACTGGTCATGTTTTTGTTTCTTCAATATTTGAGGATATGAGACTAGGGTTTCATATGGCTTTAGTGTTGGCTATTTAGTTGTGGTTATTTTGTCTTGTCTTAAACTTTTGGCTCCTTCTTTACTTGAACTTCAACCAATTCATCTTTTTGTTATTTCTCCTCCTCTTTCTTCTTCGTTTCCTCATACTCCATTTTTTTTAGAGGTTGAATCTCTGTTCCACTTCTTAAGGTAATGGCCTTTACTGTTCCTTAGGATTTTTGTTTATACTGCTTAGAACCAAACTTTAATTTCCTATTGGATAAAGAATTTTCCAATTACCCTACCTATACTTATCAATTATAAATATAGGATGAATGATTTCTAAACATAATTTGGGTGGATTTGCTCAAATTTACTTAATCTCTTTATAACTTCATCCTATTTATTCATTTTATTTGCTATCATATCCATGAACATTTCCATATTATTTTCCAATGAAGCCACAAAAGATGAACTCTTATCTTGTTAAAAATGAGATTGAGGTTATTGTGCATTCTGACCTTTAAAACTAGGCGGAGCTTGTGATCTCTACTAGTTGATCCTTTGGTTACTCCATGAAATATTAATGTGATTCCTTCAACTAGGGTTATAAGTGTTATCATGCAGTGAAAATTGCTACCCCTTATTGAAGTTGTTCATATAATTAACATTTTTCATGGACAACCCCTATATCAATTAACATTCTATTATAAGATGACCTTCTTAATATAGTTCATAAAAGGAAGACAATAAAGATCCGGAAACTGCATTTACACTTATCTTATCAATCCTTTTTTATAAAGCATCCATTTTTACATTCAACATATATAGTTAAGCTATTAACTTCAATTGATCCTTCTTTTTTTGGAATTGCTCTCTCATTAAACCAAAGGCTTTATGTATTAGTCATCTCCTCAAAAAGGTATAAAGCATCTTCAGGAGTCTTTGACATGATGGTTCCCCCAATTACTGCATCCATGTTCACTCAAATTGAAGGATTGACACCTTTGTAAAATGATTGTACCAAATCCCATAAAGGTATCAATTGAGGTGGACATTATCTTTGAAGATCCTTAAATCTATCCCAGCATTCATAGAAGCTTTCATCCTCTTTTTGGTAAAAAGAGTTAATTTCATTCTTGATCTTTAATACTTTACCTAGTGGGAAGTACTTATTAAAGAAAGCTATGTAAAGCTCTTGCCAAGTGTTGATAGAGTTAGGAGGCAAGATTGTAAACTGCCTTTTTGCCCTATTCATTAGAGAAAATGGGAAAAGAACTAGTTGAATTGCTTTAAGCTACACCCCATTCATTTTGAAAGTTGAGCAATACTCCAAGAATATGGTCATGTGACAACTTGGATCCTTATGTGGTAACCTACTGAATTGTGAATTTTAGATCATTTGGATAATTACAATCTTAATCTCAAAGTTGTTAGTTGCAACTGCTAACCTCACAATCGGAGTTTAGTCACCTTAAGTATTAGGACTCACAAAATCTCTCATGGTCCTCTACCTATTTGTCCATTTTGAGCTTCTTGCTACCTCGAAGGTGGATTTATTTCATCTTCTCCTCCATTCATCCTTCCAATTTACTACTTTCTCCTTCTGCAAACTATCTTCTCAAGCCCTAAGTAAAGTGGTACTAACAGGACTCTTTGTTTGCTTGCATTTCGCATTATGTGCATGAACTAATAAAAATTCCTGCAATGCCATAAACATAATAAAAAATAAAGAAATATAAACTAAAAATAACATCTAAATCGAATAACATAATTTTCTTGACAATATCAATTTTAGCAATCCTTGGCAATGACGCCAAAAACTTAACATGCGAACTCCAAAAGCATACAAAATCATGCAAGTAGTAAATAAAAATAGTCCCACAAAGATTGTAAATTGATTATTGTAATACTCAATGTGCCTATTTTTTTAACACTGTAGTTGTCTTTAGCTTTAAAGTTATCTAAACAAATTAATTCCAAATAATATTAATAATTTAATTAAAACTAGGGTTCTTACTTTCAATTCAACCTTTCTAAAGATCAATTATAATTCTAAGTTAAATCTAAACCTAGTTCATTTTGAAAGCATCTTCACAATCATATTTTTTCCTCTTAGACACATCCATAATTAATTGAATACAAATAGAACTTAATTTTATAGTTCCCACTAATTAAGTGTTCATCATATTCAATGTTAACCATAGCTTTTTTAACAATATTAATTATGTAAATATCTCTCAACTAAATAAATAATTAATAGGTTATTATTTTATCTCAATGTAACCTATCTCTTAATCAAGTTCCATTGCCTATATTTAATCAAAGGGTGATCAATCGTATAATGACATTAAACACAATAATAACCAATGAATTTTGTTTAATGACTTGAATCTAATTCCATTCAATACATGGTTGAATTGAAATAAAGGGCCAATTATATATTTTGACAATGTAAATTATCCCAAAATAGCAATAAAATAATATTTTATTATCTAAAGTATTTATTTAATTGAATATCTACCCATTAGCATCATGTTAAATAAATTTATTATCAAGAATTGATAATATGAGCTACAAATTTATTTAGTACATATGCTATAAAATGTTTAAAGTTAGTAAATTAATATTTGGGTAATATTAATTTGACTATCACCTCTATCTATTTTCCTTGATTAGTATACAATACTAATAGTGAGAGGTAGTGAGTCTCATACTACTTGATATGAGATATCAAAATAGACATGTGGATACTTTATGTGGTGGGTGGATCGAATAATGACATTAGATTTGTGATTACGTGGATATTCACTTATAGTTAATAATCACATTCTAGGTCATAATGGTGCATATAGTCCTTTGACCTGAGGTGACAACGTCATCCACATTTGAGTGGTTAGGGTTTGTTATCGCTTATATGGTTATGTTAATCACATATGGGTATATGGCGTGTGATGGCTCTAATCGGTTAGATTTAGAGATAAGTGTTTGAATAAGATGGGATTCATTACCTGGAGTGAATCGAGATAAGATCCTATGCTATTTAAGTTTGTTCTTGATCAATAAGTTCCTAGCTAGGACAAACATAACACAGTTTGAAAAAGTTTCAATGATAGAAATATGTTTCTAGTATTTATTATGTTTTATCAAGAATTATAACTTGAGATAAGGTTATATGATATTGCTATTAGAGTTTGACTAAACCATGACTCTAGGCCGTATCAGGATCTTTTAATAAAGGGATTCTAGTGCACGGTAATTATAACTAAAGGGTTCATATGAATCAATGCATGCATTTATTTCTAATTGGGTAGTTATGATTTCAATGTTAGGGGTCACTCACAACTTATGAGAACTAAACATGTATAATTGGCATTTTTACATTTAGATTTGAAAGGAGTTTCAAATAATATTAAGTATTAATATTATCTTCTCATTGACAATTAGAAATGAACTAGTAAGTCACACCTAAAAGAGTTTCACCAAATCATTATTAATATTAATCTAATTATTGATTAAAGCGTTTGATCCAATAATTAAGACTAATGGAATTGGATTTATGCTTTAAGCAATGATTCTAGCATATCATGAAATCTAATTCAAGCAAGGGTTTAATTATTAATTTATACTTAATTAATATGAGATGTTAATTAAGGTATTAAATTAATAATATATGTTATTTCTATTTGGTCTTGGATTAATGGCCTAAGTAGTTTGGGCCTAGCCCAAAAGTGTTTTGGATCAAAGATTAATCTAAGATGTTGAGAAAGCCCATGAACCTAATCTAGGCCCATTTGTCTAATGGAGTAGGCTTAGGCCAAGTGTTAGCGTAATTACAAAGCCTAAGTCCATATAAAAGGATATGGTCAAATTTGTCGTGTTAGGCACATATTATCTCTAATGTGTAAATTGTTGACCAAGGTAAATTTGGCATATTAGGCACATATTATCTTTAATGTGTAAATTTTTTACTAAGGCAAAAAATAAGGATTAGGTTGCATTGATAAGTGCAGAGAATGAATGCGGACATAATACATGAGATGTATTCTCTACATCTTCTTTGTACACTAGTGAATAATATCTATAACTTGTATAATTATTATAACAAGCTATATACTTATTAAATAAGAGATAATGTGATAAGGGGCATGCTTTATCTACATATATACATAACCTAAGAAATGTTTCTAAAGTTAGAAGTTGTGTTGAGAAAAAGTTATAGACACTCCGCAAAATATAAAACAATATATACTATTAAAAGCCCTAAGTGTTCTTGCAAGTGATTAAATTAATGCAAAATTTATGAGGGTCAATTGAGAGGATACTTATAACTAATCAAATCTAAGCAAAAAAAGTGATTTGGTGGAGCTTTGGTATTTCAAGCTAGAGGCTTTACATTTGGGAGGTTAGAGCATTTGATTTAAGTGTTAATCCTAAAGCATGCAAAGCTTGTAAATAACTATTGTTGTCTATGTCAAATTAAAAGTTTGTAAGTTTTTCTTAAAATTAGAGTTTCCTAGGTTATTGTGTATATATGTTGCTTTGTTGTTTAGCTATATGTAAAATGCAAAATGGATCCTTAAGAATGGAATTATTCATGTCATAAAGGGTTATACAAGTGAAATTTTTGAATTTTGCCTTACTTAGACTTGTGCTCAATTTACTTGTAAGTTGCATAATTGATTCCTTTCATAATCTAGCCATAGATATTTATTAAAAAAGTAAAAAATAAATAAAGAAGAATTCCAATCATTATTACTCAATGAAAATGAAGAATAACAAAAGAAATAAATGAGAAAAGAAACCCGCTTCTTTGTTTAACTAAGTTGAATAGAAGGTCTTGAGTTCTTAATCTTCAAAAGCAATTTAATTCTCATAATTAATATGAACAGAGATATAAAAATGCTAGCATTGGTTTTAGACCGAGGACCGCACCCTAGAGAGTGTGATTAAGGAGGCCCGTTTGATTGAGAGGCGACATATCCGCCAGGGCACCATGATAGATCCCTATATAGTTGGTGGTAGTGGATATGGTATAGCTCCCGGGTATCAGCAGCCAACATTTCACGTTGGTAGTTTGAGTCAACAGGCCGCGGGTACTTCACAGCAGGGTGGTAGGAGGTCCAGGACTCACCAAGTTGGCCGACATGGTTATGCCACGAATAGGAGGAGTGGTAGAGGTCACAGATTCAGTACTGGAGTCAACAACAACAGTAGTGGGCAGAGCTTCAGACATAATAGTTTTGGGTCTGGGGCCAGTGCATTTGCGAGTTATGGACGATTCCATCAGGGCCCGTGTCATTATTGTCAGGCATTTGTTTTAGATGTGGACAGGTTGGTCATCTTGCCAGAGCTTGCCCTCACTCCGAGTACTAGCCACAGTACGCTCAGGGTTCATCTTCATCAGTGGCTCAACCCTACTATCTGATGCCCCAGCAGTATAGAGTACCAGTACAGCCACATCAGAGACCACCACAGCTTATGGGTTAGCAAGGTCGAGGTTCAGTTGGTAGGCCTAGTGGTCATGGGTTTGTGCAGCCTTCGACATCTCAGCAGACAGGTCGCGGCTAGGCTCGAGT
This sequence comes from Mallotus nudiflorus, assembly GCA_947683625.1. Taxonomy (NCBI): domain Eukaryota; kingdom Viridiplantae; phylum Streptophyta; class Magnoliopsida; order Malpighiales; family Euphorbiaceae; genus Mallotus; species Mallotus nudiflorus. The sequence continues at coordinate 3,010,348 of CANTUR010000095.1, read as the reverse complement.
GTTCACTTTGACACCACAGGATACTCAAACTTCGAATGCAGTGGTAACAGGTATTCTCTCAGTCTATGCATGCGATGCTAGAGTATTGTTTGACCCCGGCGCTTCACATTCATTCATTTCTCCTGTGTTCGCTTCGAGAATCGAGTGGCAGCTTTTCAGGTTGTCCTTTCCTCTATCTGTGTCGACTCCCCTTAGTGACGAGTTGGAGATAGATATTTTCTTTCCTTGTGTCCAGTGTTAGTTGATGGTAGAGAATTATTAGCGGACTTAGTGTTGCTTGATGTGTTGGAATTTGACATCATTTTGGGTATGGATTGGTTGTCGAGGTATTATGCTTCTGTGAATTGTCAAGAGAAAGAAGTGGTGTTCAAAATTCCAAATGAAGAAGAATTTTATTTTAAAGGTGAAAAGAGCTCCATGCCTCATAATCTCATTTCTGCCATTACAGCCCGGAAGATGCTTAGGAGGGGTTGTCAGGGTTACTTGGCAGTGGTAAGAGATGTTGAGAAAGAGAATGGGGCAATTGAACAGGTGCCAGTGGTGTGTGAATTTATGGATGTCTTTCCTGAAGAATTACCAGGATTACCACCAGACAGAGAGATAGAGTTTTGTATCGATGTCATACCTGGTACAGATTCTATTTGTATGCCACCCTACAGAATGGCACCAGCTGAATTACAGGAGCTGAAGGAGCAGTTACAGGAGTTGCTTGATAAGGGTTTTATAAGACCTAGTACATCGCCTTGGGGTGCTCCGGTGTTGTTTATGAAGAAGAAGGATGGTAGCCTTTGACTCTGTATTGATTACAGACAGTTGAACAAGGTCACCATCAAGAACAAGTATCCACTTCTAAGGATCGATGACTTGTTTGATCAGCTTCAAGGTGCTACATGCTTCTTTAAGATAGACTTAAGATCTAGGTATCACCAGTTGAGGATTAGAAGAGGTAATGAGCCCAAGACAACATTTCGGACAAGATATGGTCATTATGAGTTCTTAGTAATGTCCTTTAGGTTGACTGATGCTCCAACAGCCTTTATGGACTTGATGAATTGAGAATTCAGGCCATACTTGGATTAGTTTGTAATAGTCTTCATTGATGATATCTTAGTCTATTCCAAGAGTGAAGCTGAGCATGTTATGCATCTGAGGAGGGTGCTTTAGACGTTAAGGGAGCACAGGTTGTATGCCAAGTTTTCGAAGTGCGAGTTCTGGTTGAATCAAGTGGCATTTTTAGGCCACGTGATTTCTAAGGATGGCATATAAGTGGAGCTTAAGAAGATAGAAGCTATTACGGAGTGGCTGAGGCCGACTATAGTTAGAGAAGTAAGGAGTTTCCTGGGTCTAGCAGGCTACTATAAGAGATTTGTGAAGGACTTCTCTAAAATTACCGCACCTTTGACAAGGCTAACCCAGAAGAGTGCTAAGTTTGTGTGGACAGACAGATGCGAAGAGCACTTCCAATTATTGAAGGACTTGTTAACATCAGCTCCAATTCTGACTTTGCCTTCTAGGAAATGAAGGGTATATAGTGTATTGTGATGCTTCCAGAGTAGGATTGGGTTGTGTGTTGATGCAAAATGGCCAAGTAATTGCTTATGCTTCAAGGCAGTTAAAGAAGCACGAGCAAAACTATCCTACTCATGACTTGGAGATGGCAGCTATTGTGTTTTCTTTGAAAATATGGAGGCATTACTTGTATGGGGTGACGTGTGAGATATACACTGATCAAAAGAGCTTGAAATATATCTTCCAGCAGAGGGACTTAAATCTGAGGCAGAGGAGATGGATGGAACTCCTTAAGGATTATGATTGTTCCATTTTATACCATCCAGGCAAGGCGAATGTTATTGCAGATGCCTTGAGTAGAAAATCAACGGGCAGTCTTGCCCATATCAGCATAGAAAGGAGGCCCATTATCAAGGAGTTGCACTGGTTGATTGATCAAGGGTTGTAGATGAAAGTTACCCAAAAGTGCCTTTTAGCTCAATTCAGGGTACGAACTGTATACTTGGATCGAGTTAAGGCAGCTCAGAATAGAGACCCACAGTTGCAAAGGATTATGTATGAAGTGCAACAAGGGTAATCAAGAGACTTTGTGATTGACAGAGAAGGTGTATTGCGGTTGGGAACTAGGATTTGTGTGCCAGATGTTGATGACTTGAGGAAGGAAATCATGGAAGAAGCATATTTTTCTGCTTATAGTATTCATCCAGGTTCTACCAAGATGTATCATGATTTGAAAGATACATAGTGATGGAATGTAATGAAGAGGGATATTGCAGAGTTTGTGTCCAGATGCCTGACTTACCAACAAGTGAAGCTTGAACATCAGAGACCCTCGGGATTGTTGCAGGCTATGCCAATTCCTGAATGGAAATGGGACATAATAGCTATGGATTTTGTGACTGGGCTACCTCGGACTACAGGAGGTTATAATGCTATTTGGGTGATTATTGATAGGCTAACTAAGTCAGCACACTTTCTACCAATAAAGAAGACGTACTCTACTGATAGACTGGCGAGACTTTATATTAATAGGATTGTTTGTCTACATAGAGTACTAGTGAGTATAGTGTTGGATAGAGGAGCCACATTCACCTCAGTCTTTTAGCAAGAGTTACATAAGGCCTTGAGCACCATATTAGATTTCAGTACGGCCTTCCATCCTCAGACGGATGGTTAGTCAGAGAGGACCATCCAGACGTTAGAAGATATGCTAAGGATGTGTGTGATGGATTTTGGAGGACAGTGGGATTCGCACTTGCCATTAATTGAGTTTGCTTACAATAACAGCTATCGTGCTAGCATCAAGATGGCTCTGTATCGTGCTTACAATAACTGTATGGTAGGAAGTGTAGATCACCATTATGTTGGGAGATTGGTGAAAGACAGTTAACGGGTCTGGAGTTGGTGCAGGTGACTTCTGAGAAAGTCCCCATTATACAGCAGCGATTGAAAACAACCTTTAGCAGATAGAAGAGCTATACTGACCCTAAGAGGAAGGATGTATCCTTTATGGTTGGAGACATGGTGTTCCTGAAGGTATCCCCAATGAAAGGAGTTATGAGATTTGGCAAGAAGGGTAAGCTAGCTCTTAGATACATTGGACCGTTTGAGATTCGGTCTAGTGTGGGTGAAGTGGCATATAAGCTGGTGTTACCACCAGAACTATTGAGAATCCATCCTATATTTCATGTGTCTATGTTGAGGAAATACGTTCCTGATCCATCTCATGTGTTGCAACCTCAAGCCGTAGATCTTAGTGATGATCTAACTTATGAGGAGTACCCAGTGGCGATTATGGATCGCCAAATCCGACAGTTGCGGACTAAGGAGATATCGATGGTGAAGGTGCTATGGAGTAACCATTCTGCTGAGGATTGCAGTTGGGAAACTGAGGCTAAGATGCGAGTTTGCTTCCCGTATCTCTTTCTTTCTTAAGCCTTGTAATTCTTCTTTCCTTTCTTTTCTTCAATTCAAGGACAAATTCATATAAGGAGGGGAGACTGTAATACCCTACATTTTCATTTAACTAAGTAATTACCAAATTTTGTTAATGATAAATAAATTTACATTTTTTATTATGCAATTCTAATTATCTAGCTATTAAATTATAGGTATTCATGTTACAAAATTATTTTAAGACTTTGTTATTTTTAAAATTCTTTGATATATATGGATATAAGTGTGATTTGTATATAAATATACAAACATGTGTATATACATATAACATATAATATGTATGTCATGCAAAGTGAGATTTTATACATATAAGATATATATATATATGTATGTATGTATACAGAATGCCTTCATCGAAAATCCCTCACCCTTACCATTTCTTTCCCCTGCCCACCATCCACATCACTCCTCCTCTCCCTGTGCCACTCCCTCCATCGCCTAAGACTCCATCTCCGCCGTGATCTAAAGCTCCTAAGTTGCTGCCGCTGCTGTTCTTTTTCTTCTTCTTCTCTTCTCGCCTGACAACCAACTTCCCTTTCTCGCGCGATAGCCTGCTCTTCCAAGTCCACCTAGCTCCAGTTCCCCTTCTCCTGTGCTGTTTCTCTGCTGTGTCTTACTACTCCCTCAGCCTCCATCTTCCCCATTTTTCCGGTGGCAGCAGGTCTTCTTCTCCTTCCTCTGTTCTGTCCAGCAAGTTGGTAAGTAACAGTAGGTCTTCTTCTCCTTCCTTTGTTCTATCCAGTGGGTTGGTGAGTAGCAGCCCCTCATTTCTTTCCTTTTCCTCTCAATTCTTTGATGTCTTCAGTAGATCCTAGGACTTATTGTAGTTGTTGTTGATGATAATGTTAGTTTTGATTATTATGGAAATTTTGGTGGATTATTGTAATTATGCAAAATTTTTTGTTAAAATTACTTGATATTTAGTTGGTTATTCTTGGTAGATTTTTAGTTAATTGAGGTTGTTTAGTGATTTAGGAGGTTGATTTTTAATTTTTGATAATTTTAGTGAGTTATATGATTTTTCATAATTTTATTTGAATTTTATGTGATTTATTGATAATTAGTTGGTTTAATGGGTTGTTAATTGAGTTTAAGAAGTAATTAGGTTAATTAATGTTAATTATTTGTAATGTATTGATGTTTATTTAAGATTTTTTAGAAATTATGGAGTTAATTATAAATTTTGTAAATTTTGGGTATTTAATTAATGTTTTTATTAGTTTTGAAGTTTATTGTAAAAAAATTATGAAATTTTGATAATTAATAATATTATTAAATGTTATTAATTTTAGAACTTAAATTATGGTTTTTGTGATTTTTATACTATTTTTTTTTTATAATTATTTTTAAGTTTATGTCAAATGTGAATTATTAGGTTAAATTATATATTTTTTAGAAGAACTTAGTAGTTATTTATAGGTTTTTAATTATATTAAGATGATTATTGTAGAGAAAATGATTTTTAAGTTTGTATATTATAAGGGTAGAAATGTAATTTTTGTTAAATATAGTTAAACAATAAATTTTAGTTGGTTTTAATAATAATCAAGGAATTTAAAAAGGGTTTTACAAATTTTCTAGTAATTTAGACTAATTGACACTAATTTCTCAAAATTAATTTTAAATAATATATTAGGTATTATTTTGAGTAATGTGTGTATTCTTCTATTATATGAATATTTCTATACGTGAGTGTTGTTTCCATATATATATATATATATATATATATATATATATATATTGGATTGTGATCTCGGTCGGGGCTAAGTGTAGTTCTGGAAGCCCGACTCGAGTGAGAATGTCTGCGATTATTAGAAGTGCATTTTTATACATGTTTGGCTCTACCTATGGTAGAGAGATGTCCGTTTTACAGAGGAGACTCTGCTGAAATTTTGATAGATTTTCTCGTAAAACGTGACATTCGTAATAAATTTCTATCGTAAATTAGGGTTTTTCCTGTCTATCGAGTCTTACTCGGTCTTCCTCGAGTCAGCCTAGAATTTCTCTGTTTTTGTTGATTTTCGATTTCAATTTCATAATCATGTGTTAAAATCGATCTGTTAATTTCTTTTCTAGAGCATATCAGAGCAGAAGCCATGGGATCGAGGCAGACGCGCGGTCTTTAGCCTTCTCGTTCATCTTGTAAGTCGATAAAATGATCTGTGCGTGTGTTTTATTCAAAGATGCGTGCGCTCATATTTTTGTGTTATTATTATATGATTTATTTAATTTAATGCTACTATTTAACATTTAAACATATTTTATTTATAAAAAAAATCAGTTTTTGAGAAATTTTGGTAGAACGGGTTACTTAGTGGGTTTCACTAGGACCGTGTGCACATGGTAGAGATTGAGAGATGGATCCGATTTATGTATTACTGGTGGATATTAAACTGGGATGGGTGCCTCGGTGGAAGCCTATGCTCTCGGGGACCGCCAATGATTGGAAGGTTAATAATGGATTGGGATGGGTGCCTCGGTTGATGCCTTAGCTCTCGGGGACTGCCAATGCCATATATTTGGACTAAGTGAATGATTGCGACTTGGTGCCTCGGTTGATGCCTTTGCTCTCGGGGACCGGCAGTCTAGTTGGAATAAGTGGGTCCGGTTGGCCATTTAGAACCTTGGGTTTAGGGTTCTACCGAGATTTTTCAAAGGCTATATTTATATATTATAAATTATTTTCACTATAACTATATGGTTATTCAAAAAGGTTTTCAAACCATACAACTCTTTTTATTAACTTACTCAGTGAGGTCTGATTCCCCTCAATTTATTTTTTTTCAGGAGCTTGGGAGTTTGACCTTAGACTGCCTCCACGCCGGGTTTCTTTATCACCGGCCGTTTTATGTAGGTCATTGTAAGTTGTACTGTTTTAATACTCTAGAAAGCTGCAGTAGTATTTGTACTATGAATTATTTGACTTAAGTATACTTGTGTATTTTATATGTATGAATCATGCTTATGTATGATGATTTAAGTTTGATTTATGATATGACACTGGAGAATATTTTATTTATGTATTCAATTCTGTTTTAATTTTAGAAAAATTAGTTTGATAATGTGTTCTGTTATAAAATAAAGTTTTAAATTGTAAGGTTTTATTTTTTTTTCTTTTCATGAAGGCTTACTACGGGTTTCGGGGGCCTTATGCCTACCCATTCCCTAGTGTCGGTCACGTGCCCTCGGGTTCAGGTCATGACAAAAGATAATGTGCCTAACAAGACAAATTTGACCAAATCAATTTGTATAGACTTGGGCATGGTAATTGGGCCAACACTTGGCTCAAGCCCAATCTATTAGACATATGGGCCTATATTAGGTCCATGGGCCTTCTCAACATCTTGGACTAATTTTTGGTTTAAAACACTTTTAAGCCCAGGCCTAAACAACTTAGGCCATTAATCTAAGTCCAATTAGAAATAATATTTAATATTAATTTAATCCCTTAATTAATATCTCATATTAATTAAATATTAATTAATAATGAAAACCTTACTTGAATTAGATTTCATGATATGCTAGAATCATTGCTTAAAGCATAAATCCAATTCTATTGATCTTAATTAATTAAAAACTCTAATCAATAATTACATTAATATTGATGATGATTAGGTGAAACTCTTTTAGGTGTGACTTACTAGGTTCATGTCTAATTGGCAATGAGAATATAATATCAACACGTAATATTATTTGAAACTCTTTCAAGTCTAAATGTAAAAATCCCAATTATACACATTTAGTTCTCATAAGTTGTGAGTGACCCCTAGCATCGATATCATAACTACCCAATTAGAAATGAATGCATGTATTGATTCACATGAACCCTTTGGTCATAATTACCGTGCACTAAAATCTCTGCATTAGAAGATCTCGATATAGTGTAGAGTCAAGGTTTAGTCAAACTCTAATAGCTTTATCATATGACCTCATCTTAAGTTCTATTCTTAATAAAACATAATAAATACTAGAAACACTTTCTAGCACTAAAACTCTTTCAGACTGTGTTATGTTTGTCTTAACCAGGAACTTATTCATCAAGAAAAAATTTAGATAGCATAGGAGCTTTTCTTGGTTCACTCCAAGCAATGAATCTCAACTTTATCAAATACTCATCCTAACATTTAACTAACTAGCGTCACCACACAACATATACCCATGTGTGAATAATATAAGTATGTAAGCGATGACAAACCCTAACCACTTGTATGTGGATGGTCATGTTGCCTCAAGTTAAAGGACTATATGCACCATTATGACCTAGATTGTGATCATTGACTATAAGTGAATATCCTTGCAATCACAAATCTAACGTCACTATTTGATCCACCCATCACATGAGTATCCATATGTCAATTTGATATCTCATATTAAGTAACATGAGACTCACCACCTCCCACTATTAGTATTACATACTAATCAAGGAAAATTGACAGAGGTGATAGTCTAATTAATATTACCCAAATATTAATTTATTAACTATGAACATTTTATAGCATGTGTATTAAATAAATTTATGGCTCATATTATCAACTCTTGATAATAGATTTATTTAATATGATGATAATGTATAAATATTCAAATAAACAAATACTTTATTCAAATGAATATTATTTATTGCTATTTGGGATTATTTACAATATCAAAATATGTGATTGGCCTCTAGGGCATACCACCTATACTAACAACCTCTCACTTACACTAGAGTTAATCACTACAATATCTTAGACCTATCTTCTCAAGATGTCTATCTAACTATAAGTGGGTTAATGCTTTAGTAAGTGGATTAATGACATTGTCGGCTGAAGCTACCTTTTACACGAGCACATCACCTTTCCCAATAAGTTCTCTAATAATATGAAAGTGCATTCTATGTTTTTGGATCTTTGGTGAGACTTCAGTTCCTTTGCCTAAGCAATGGCTCTATTGTTGTCACAATAGAGAGGAATCGAGGACTCAATAAAAGGAATGACTTTTAGTTCAGTAATAAACTTCTTAACTAAACAACTTCTTTAGCAGCATCTAATGCAGTTATATACTCAAACCCTATAGTGGAATCGATAATGATACTTTACTTGGAACTCTTTCAGCTCACTGCTCCTCCATTACAAATGAAAACAAACCCAAAGATAGACTTCTTATCATCCACATCTGATTGAAAAATAGAATCTGTGAAACCATCTATTTTTAGATCACCTCCTCCATATGTTAAGACTAAATCTTTAGTCCTTCTTAAGTATTTAAATATTGCCTTAACAGCTATTAAATGTTCCAAACTTGGATTGGATGGAAACTTGCTAGTCACATTAACAGCATAGGCAATATCTGGCCTAGTACACAATATAGCATACATTAAGCTTCCTATAGCCAAGGCATAAGGAATTTTGGCCATATGCTCCATTTCCTCAAGTGTTTTAGGTGATATACCTTTGGATCAATGGACACCATACCTAAATGGTAATAATCCTCTCTTAGAATCAAGCATATTGAACCACTTTAACACTTTTTCCAAGTAAAGACTTTAGGATAATCCTATCATTCTCTTCAATATATTTTTATAGACTCAAATCCTAAGAATATAGATTACCTCCCCTATATCCTTTATTAAGAAGGTTTTAGATAGCCATACTTTCACAGAAGTTAGTATACCAACATCATTTCCAATTAATAGAATGTCATCCACATACAAGACTAGGAAAGTGACTTGGCTCCTACTAACCTTCTTGTAAATATATGGCTCATCTTCGTTCTTTATGAAACCATGAGAATGAATAGCCTAATTGAAATGATGATTCCAACTCTTTGAAGCCTGCTTTAGACTATAGATAGATCTATTAAGCTTGCACACTTTTGAGTTATCCTTGGATTCAAAACCTTTAGGTTGCTCCATGAAAATGTCTTCCTCAATATAACCATTGAGGAAGGCAGTCTTGATATCCATTTGTCAAACCTCATAATCATAATGTGAAACTATAACTAGATGAATTCAAATGGATTTAAGCATATCTACTGGTGAAAAGGTCTCCTAATAATCAACCCCTTACCTTTAGCGAAATCCTTTTGCTACAAGCCCAGCTTTATAGGTTTCTACCTTTCTATCTGCACCAATCTTACTCCTGAAGATCCATTTGCACCTAATAGGTATAATATCCTCAAGAGGATCAAAAAGTGTCCAGACTTGATTTGTATACATGGAATCCATTTTATTTCTCATAGCCTTAAGCCATCTCGAAGAATTTTTATCACATAAAGCTTCATCATATATAGTGGGATCATCATCATGAATGTTCTCTTTATGAACATGCAAGTCTTGCATATCATAAAGAAAATTATATCTCTCGGGAGGATAAGATACCCTACAGACCGAGTTGGTGTGACAACATTCTTAATTAGAATAGGCTCCTTAGGTTTATCAATGAATTTGATTAATTTGTTAGGCTTCTTTAGATAACTCCTTATCTAGCATTATCTTCCTTCTTTTTCCACCTTTCTTCAAAAACTCTTTTTCAAGGAAAATAGCATCTTTGCTTATAACAATAACTTGTTCAGTAGGAAGTCAAAAACAGTTTCTAAAATTGTCTTTAGGATATCCAACAAACTTTCCTTTAATTGATTTCATATCTAACTTGTTTGATTTTAGTCTTTTAATAAAAGTAGGACATCCCCAAATCTTAACACATTTAAAACTTGATTTTCTACTATGCCATATCTCATATGGTGTAGTAGAAATGTATTTGGATGGAAGACGATTAAGAATGTAAGAGGTCATTTAGAGTGCATAACCCCAAAGTGAAATAGGAAGATCAATGAAGCTCATCATTAAATATACCATATCTAACAAAGTATGATTTCATCTCTCAGATACACCATTTAATTGTAGTGTTCCAAGCACTGTGAGTTATGATGTAATGCTATGTTCTTTTAGGAATTCAATAAACTAGGTACTCAAGTATTGACCTTCTCAATTTGACCTCAAAGTTTTAATATTTTTCCTAGTTTGGTCTTCTACTTAGGCTTTGAATTCCTTGAACTTTTCAAAAGATTCACTTTTATTCTTTATAAGAAACAAGCGTCCATACCTTGATAGATTATCTATAAAGGTTATAAAATAATAGAAACCACCTCTAGCCGTTTCACTAAATAGTCCACACATATCACTATGTATGATCTCCAATACATCTTTAGCTCTTACCAGTTGTCCAATAAATGGTGATCTAGTCAACTTACCTTAAAGATAAGCCTCACAAGTCAGATTGGGTGCAGATTTAAGATTGCTCAAGATTCCTATCCTTTTTAACTTAGTAATCCTATCCTCCGCAATGTGACATAATCTCAAGTGCCAAAGATATTTGAAGTTAGAGACATTTTCTATTAGCATTGCATTTGCATTACTCATATTAATTTGAAGCTCATTATTATTAGACATATTATTAATGTAATATAAACCATGTATTAAATAACCTATGCCTACCATTTCATTTTCAAAATAAATATTATAAATGTCTCTTTTAAAATGAAATTCATAACCCTTTTTAGTCAAACTAGAAATAGAGACAATATTCTTATAGGCATTAGGTACATATAATACATCATCCAATAACAAAATGTGATCATATAGATCAATAGAAGTGGATCCTATAGCTTTGGCTGCAACACCTGCTCCATTTATAAGCTTTAAGGTCACTTCATTCAGCCTCAATCTTCTCTCATTTGCTAGATCCTACAAGGATGAACAAATGTGAGAACTTTCACCGGTATCTAATACCCATGCATTAGATTAGCTCTTAGAACATTTAGAAGCAAATAAATTAGAGAAAGTCTTACATTCTCCTTATTTGCCCTTTCCTTTTATCTTGAGAGACTCTAGGAACTTAGGATAATTCCTCTTCCAATGTCCTTCACCTTGGCAATAAAACACTTTCCTTTGCCTTGGTATTCTCTTACAATTTCTTTTCCTTTATTCTTGGCTATGACACCCGTAGGCTTGGCAACACTTGTTTTGCCTTTCCTTTTCTTATTACCTTTCTTCTTAGTCCTATTAGAAGAGGCAACAAGTTCAACTTCCTTTTCTTTATTTCCTTGTATAGCCTTTTGGGTCATCACACAACTAACTAAATAATACAACAACATGTATAAACAACAACCTAGGAATTCTAAGTTTAAGAAAACTTACCAACTCTTAAGTTTGATGTAGACCATAATAGTTAACTACAAGCTTTGATGTAGTTGGTTCAACTCTTGAATCAAATGCTCTAGCCTCCTAAGTGTGAGGTCTCTAGCTTGAAACACCAAAGAGTTGCCAATCACCTTCTCGCCTTGATTTGGTTAGATGCAAGTAGCCTCTCAAATGATCCACACAAAACTTATTCTAACTTAATCTCCTTGCAAGAACACTTAGGGTTTATTTTGTGTAGATTTTGTTTCTTTATTTTGTGTATCTTTACACTTCTCTAGATTTTTCTAACCTTAGAACACTTCTTAAGGTATGTACATTTATATTGAAAAAGCAAACACTATTACATGATAAGTATACAACTTGTCATGATAAGTATGCAAGTTGTAAAATGTGTAGAGAATTAATACATCCCATGTATTATGTCTACATGCATTCTCTACTCACACCAATGTGATATACACCTTATCATACCCATAGTCAAAATTTTACATATAAAAGATAATGTGTGCCTAATATGACAAATTTGCCATGGTCAACATTTTACATATAAAAGATAATGTGTCTAACATGAAAAATTTAACCATATCCTTTTATATGGACTTGGGCTTAGTAATTAGGCTGACATTTGGCCCAAGCCCAATCTATTAGACAAATGGGCCTAGATTAGGTTCATGGGCTTAGTCCAAAACACTTTTAGGCAAGGCCCAAAAAACTTAGGCCATTAATCTAAGTCCAATTAGAAATAACATTTAATATTAATTTAATACCTTAATTAATATCTCATATTAATTAAGTATTAATTAATAATTTAAACCTTACTTGAATTAGATTTCATGATATGATAGAATTATTGCTTAAAGTATAAATCCAATTCTATTAATCTTAATTAATTGATTGCACACTTTAATCAATAATTAGATTAATATTAATGATGATTTAGTGAAACTCTTTTAGGTATGACTTACTAGGTTAATATCTAATTGGCAATGAAAATATAATATCAACACTTGATATTATTTGAAACTTTTTCAAGTCTAAATATGAAAATCCCAATTATACATATTTAGTTCTCATAAGTTGTGAGTGACCACTAATAAAATGAATGCATGTATTGATTCACACAAACCCTTTAGTCATAATCACTGTGCACTAAAATCCCTTCATTAGAGGATCCCAATATAGCTTAGAGTCAAGGTTTAGTCAAACTCTAATAGTTTTATCATATGACCTCATCTTAAGTTATATTCTTGATAAATCATAACAAATACTAGAAACACTTTCTAGCACTTAAACTCTTTTAGACTGTGTTACATTTGTCCTGGCCCAGAACTTATTCATCAAGAACAAACTTAGATAGCATAGGATTTTTTCTCAGTTCACATCTCATCTTGATCAAACACTCATCCCTACATTTAACTGAGTAAAGCCACCACACGCCATATACCCATGTGTGAATAATACAAATCTGTAAGTGGTAACAAACCTTAACCACTTAAATGTGGATAACTGTGTTACCTCAGGTCAAAGGACTATATGCACTATTATGACCTAGATTGTGATCATTGACTATAAGTGAATATCCTCACAATCATAAATCTAATGTCACTATTCGATCCACCCATCACATGAGTATCCACATGTTTATTCTGATATCTTCTATCAAGTAGAATGAGACTCACTACCTCCCACTACTAGTATCACATACTAATCAAGGAAAATAAACAGAGGTGATAGTCTAATTAAGATTACCCAAATATTAATTTATCAATTATGAACATTTTATAGCATATGTATTAAATAAATTTGTAGCTCATATTATTAACTCTTGATAATAAATTTATTTAACATCATGCTAATGGATGAATTTTCAAATAAACAAACACTTTATTCAAATGAATATTATTTATTGCCATTTGGGATTATTTACAATGTCAAAATATGTGGTTAGCCTTTGGGGCATACCACATATACTAACATTCAAAACACAATGTTTTTCACACTCATCAATCCTAGAGGTTTAGAGTCCAAACAAATAAATGCATCGATATTTTAGGCTTTGGCCTATGGGCTTTTTAGCCTCTTAGGGCAACAAGGACACTTATCAGTTTTTTCCCATATCTTATTCAATATAGCTTTAAATTCAATGATTTAAGATTCCTTCTAAAGCTAACGTCTAACACTATGACTCATATTTTATGTAAATACCACCATTATAATGGTGCAAAATGTCTCACAAATTGATGTAACTATAAATAAGAATTTAAGCATATTTATGTTTCTTTATTTAAGGCATTAGTTTCTATAACTTTGAGAAGTGTGAAGTCATGAATGATTAATAAAAAATAAAGAGTGTTTTCTTTTTGGTTATTTAACCATGTATTTTTATCAAACCTTATCTTTGTGCTAAAAAAAATTAAGACTTATTAATCTATCTTCAGGCAATAGATTGTGACATTATTTCTTATATCTGATTTAGAACTTGATTTGAACTTTTTTTATGAGCATAGGTTTGGGTTCATATGGATTAAGTTTGTTAGAGCAAGTCGTCTAATGGGTTCACATCATTTAGAGTCAAAGCCAAGTTTAATTAAGTTTTGTTCATGTCAATTCACTACAAGAAAATATTTTTTAATGAGAAACATTTTGTGACAGTACGATAAATCCCTCCCTAAAAGCGCAAAAACATAAAGATTTAACCTCAGTTATTTTATTTTATTGCTATTAAACCATCAAAAGAGCAGTTATAGCCATAGGCATAAATATTCCTAACTATTAATGTATTATTCCCGTCGTTATTCTTATTAGAGGTAAACTTTCCTTCTTAAAAGTTAAGTTTATTTTTTATTTAATTGTATGTATCTCATATACTTTTCTTTTTTCCTTCTCCCATTTAGTTTCTACCCTATTAAACACTAATAATCTCAATGTTATTTCAATTGCAAGCTATTGTTTTGGTTTTATTAGGTGAAGAGTCATCTTACAATAAACGTAAGCCTCCAATAAAGGAACCAAATATTCTATTTTTTACTATCACAATGCTATGTCATTACTCATAAATTGACTCCACCATCCTCTTTCTTCGCCGATTGTGATGGAACTGCTAAATTCTAATCTCCTATTTTCTCCTTCTACTTATTGTAATCTTTGTAGTCCTAGCATCGTCCTTGATAGCTTGTCCTATTTTGAACCTCCCTCTTATAATGATATCATATTCAATTTATTTGATAAAACTAGTGTAAATGAAATCAACAGCATTGATAGCCTCAATCGATGTTCAGATTCTTCTGCTTCTCTAACAAGGTCACCTTGTAATATCTCAAGTTTTTAAATAATTTTAAACTGCATCGGGATATGCAATATTAATAATTTTTATATATATTTTTTAATTTTTAATTAGTTTATTATTTATTAAAGTCATTTTAATTATTTTAATTATTTTTAATTATTTTTAAGTCCTTTATGTAAAATTTTTTTGAGAATTTTATTTCGAAAAAATTAAGACGTAAATAAATAAATATTAATTATTTTAGACGGTTTTATGAATTTGCATGAGTCCATGCATAATTTCAAAGTGTCGAATAAAATATATACGTATATATGCATTTAAATTAAAATTAGGGTTTATTTTAATTAAATTATATTATATTATATAGTTTTAATATTAATTAATCAAATGTGTGTATATATATTATTATTAAAGTGTGTGGTGGATATTTATTGTGTGTATTAATTTATATATTAAAATAATATAAAGTAAGATATATATATATACATATATACATATGATATTAGTACCTAAATTAAAGTTTGATATATTTACAGAACTGTCATTATCATCTTCCTCTCCCTCCTGATCGATTTTTGCCATTTTCGTCACCTGCAAGCCCGTTCCTTCACCGTCATTGTGCCCTCCAGTGTGCCACCTTCCCCTCCAGCCATTTTCGACGTCTCAAGCCTCCTTCTCCGGCGTGGTTTGGTCGGATTCTCACAAAGTTGCCGAAAGTGCCATTAACCCCGATCAAGCACTTTTCGGCCACTATTTTGAGCCCCACCAGTCTCTATCTCTTCCTTGAGCTCCCGTGAGTGTATTTCCAAGCTTTGTTTCACTTGAAATGGTCTAGATTTCCCTAGGTTTTGAATTATCAATTTCGGCCTACTAGGATTTTTGAATTTTTTTTAGCTTTGATTTGTTTGATTCATATAATCTTCCTTCACAAGCATTGATCCTAGTAGCTTAATCTAGCTCTGTGAATTTTTGTAGAATTTTTGGGAATTATTTTAATTTTTGTGAATTTTTTATTATTTTATTAATATTTTCTAATTTTTGTAATTAATTAATTAAATTATGAAATTGTGATTTATGGTGTTTATAGGTGTTAAAAATGAATTTTATAAATTTAATTGTAATTTTTTTTATGATTTTTGTATATTTATTTTGAATTTATTTAGTTTATGTAATTTTTAGAAAATTAGGTTAATTATGTGTTTTATTGAAATTAATTGGTTGATTAAGTATATTTGTTGATATTATTGAGTTATATGTTGAGAAATTAATTTTTGAGTAATTATATTATTTTTGGTGAATTTTTGATTAATTATAGTGAATTTACATAACTAAGGGTATTTTGGTAATTTGATACTAAATTGGCTAAAAATATAATTAAATTGGTTTTACTAGTTATTTGAGGTATAAAAATTATTTTTACAAATTATTTAGTATTTTTAACTAATTAAAACTATTTTTTGTAAATTATTTTCAAATTATATATAATATACTATTTTTCTAAATAAATGAGTTTTTATCGGTTTTTAATATGTTTTAGGGTTAATTGTGTAATTTGGAGTTTTAAAATGTATTTTGATCAATATTTATGAATTTATAAAGAATTATCGATTTTTAATAATATTTTATTAAAATTGGGGTTTTATTGTAATTATTGACAAATTAATTATTTTCAGCGTTTTAAATATTTAAATTGCTATATTTTGATTACTCAAGGGCATTTTCGGTATTTCTAGAATTTTAATGTATTCTGTATATATATCTCGTAAATTGTAAATTTCGGTCAGTGGAATTGTAGTTTGGAAGTCCAACTGAGAGGTTGTGGTTGTATATTTTTGAAGTGTGTTTTCTGTGCAGAATCGACCCTACTTTTGTAGGGAGATCTCCATTTTACAGAGGAGACTCTGTCGAAATTTTGATAGATTTCTCGTAAAACGTGATAACCGGTCCGAGTCTAATTCTAAATTCTTAATTGAATCTGTCTATAGCAATCCTAGAAGTATAGAGTTAGCAGTTATTCTGAAGGATATTATTATTTTATTTTTCTAGTTGCGCCGAGACCGAAGCCTAACGGATCAGGCCTGTTGAGTCTGTCTCTTGGAGCGCTACCATGTGAGTTATTATACTGTATATATATGTATTGCATATAGGATGCATCACTTAGGATTTTTCATTTTCATTATATGTTTTTAAAGTGATTTGAATTATAACATTTTTGGTATATCTAGGGTCGTATTTTTATATATATGCATATTAAATAATTATGCATGTTGTTATGATATATGCACATTAAACAATTAGGTTTAGGTTTAATATATTTTAGTAATATATACAAGTTTTAAAATGTACATTTAATCACAATTATTTTATTGAATAATTGGTATACTTTAGGTATAATTTCGGTATATTTTAGGTTTAATCTTAAATAATTGCATGCTATGTTATAAACCTACACTTAAATTGTTTTTAAGTTTATTTTTGGTATATTTTGATATATTTCCAAATAAATGCAAGTTTTATCATTTAATTCAAACCTAACACATTAGTGGTATACTTATGGTTTATTTGTAAATGTATGTAAACCTAAAATGTATGTTTTAGTACATATATATGTTTTAAATGAATATTTGTGCATAATTGTTTTATTAAGTAATTTGTGTACTTAGGGTATATTCTTTGTATATTTAGGTACATTTTTAAGTAAATGCATATTGTATTATTGATACACACTTAATTGTTTTTAACTATAGTAATGGTTTACCTTTAGTATATTTCATAATTTATTTGACGTATATATATATATATATATATATATATATATATATATACCCGAAATATACTGGGTATATTTTAGGTATATTTTTGGTACATATATATATGGTTGATTTTACTATTATGAATATTGTTCTACATTAATTATTTTCCGAATGAATGATTTATTTAAATGAAGGATATCAATAGAATGTGTTTCCTAGTGGGCAGCACTAGGACCGTGTATGTACCGGTGTGATAGATAAGGGTTGAGTGAGAATTAATTTTGGTGATTACAATTAATTTGATTGATTTGACTAAGATTAATGGTATGATAGATAGTGTGATTACGGGGCCAATCACACTGACAGTCAGACTGCTAGAGCTCGATCGACTTAGTGTCTCGGGTCCAGTCTACTGTCCATAATGAAATAAATGATCTATTGATTTGATTGAGATGTGAGTTGATAGATAGTGTGATTACTAGAGCTCGGCTGACCAGGGGTCTCGGGGCCAATCACACTCACAGCCAGACTGCTTGAGCTCGGTCGACTTAGTGTCTCGGGGCCAGTCTACGGTCTAATTTGGAATAAGTGTTCTATTTGGAATCAAGTGAGCTTGTGTGGCTAGAGTGATGATGAGGATGATTGAGGTTGCTATTATTAGGGTTCTATGGATCCTTCATGAATTAAACTAAACGTTTTCTACATTTAGTATATTTATAAAGGCAGAGTTTGGTATTCGTGTGAAATGTGTGTATATACATAAATATATAAGAATGTCTCATTGTTATGGTTTAGATTACATGTATATATAGTATAATAATTCACTCAGTGAGGTCTGACCCCCCTCAATTATATTTTTTTTCAAGAGATCCCATATCGTCAGACCTTAGTTGTAGAGTTCCTCGCCGGTGTTCTACAATCCCGGCTATTTTATGCAAATGTACATTATGAACTCTGATTTGTATTCTAGAAACTGCAGTAGTAGTGTTATTGTATCGAAAGAGTATTATTTTATTTTGATATTAAATACTCTGAGAATTTGTATTTGAATATTGAATGATTATGTATTTATTTATGGAAGGATTGAGAGTATTTATTTTATATATTGATTTCAAAAAAAAAATTTAATTTTGTCGTACTTTTATTTATTTATTACATGATTTTGTTTTCTAAGGCTTGCTATGGGTTCCGGATTTAAAAGAATTCTCGTTCCCTAGCGCCGGTCATGACTCCTGGTTTGGGTCATAACACACCCTCTTTAAATTTTTTGAAAGGTATCGTAAATGATTTTGCTACAACTATTATTATTATGGTTGCTCTTGGTTTCTTCTTTGAATCCTCTTTGAATCATTATGGAAAGGTGTTAAAAATAAAGAAAATCGGCTTGGTAATTTTTATTTTTCTTATTTTCTATGCATATAAGCTATTTATTTTAATGTGTTCTCTATAATGATTAAATAAGACTAAGAGGAAGGCACTACATTTAGCTCTTAAAAAGATTAAAGATGGTAAGAAACATGATTTTATTGGGTTATTTATTTTCCCTAGAATTATTTTAGAGGTTTTCATTTTATGTCAATGTTGTTATCAAAGCAAAAACTTATGGTTTTTAAGCTTCTCTCATTATTAATGGGTCAATGGATTATGATTATGGCAAAGATTTATGTCAAATCATTAACTATTAATAGTAGATTTTTTTTCATGTGCAGTAAATAATACTATAAAACCAGAAAAAAGTAGTTTTGATTCAAGTTCTATTAATAATTCTTATGCTAAAGAGACAAAAACCTGGGTGCATAGTCATCATCACTGGCTTGAGGTAACTCTTTTCTTTATGTATATCTTGATTTAGACTTACTTGAACTATAATATATATTCAATTTTAGTAATATGAGATAAACACCTAGCTATACAATTATAGTATATATTCCATTCAGTTTTAAGTCCCTAATTTCATACAATGCTTCTCTTATGGGACTTGAATCATAGTATATGTTCCTCTGCTATATTTTTTATTTAGTTTCAAGTCCCCTAGTCGGTGTTCATATATAATTATTGTATATCAGCTTTTTTGTAGGACAATGATATATGATATTTGCTTTGATTATTATAATTAATCAAAACTTAAATGGATATGTTGGTATAAAATGGGAATAGCAGTAATGCTTGATGTCATTATAAATTACTTGTTAATTAGAGCTTTATAAAAATCAATTTATATATGATTTAGGGAGCAAATGCATATGAAGTCCAAGAGATGGAGGATAGAGAGAGAAGGATATAAAGGACCTTTAAATTATTTTCACTCAATTTGGCCTCTTTTATGAAAATATATGTTTCCTTTTCTTTTTTATGGTAGTTCACTTATAAATAGGCATATATATGTTTGGTATATTGAACAATTTAAGCAAATGCATGTGCTATTCACATATGAATATTATAATGTAAGAATTTGTGTATTTGGCTTAAATAGTGTACATAAAGATGTAGCCATCAAACTTGCAGCCAATTATTTAAATATTTTTTGCCTCATGAGACCAAAAATTCCAATCTTATAATAATATTACAATATTTTAAATGATTTATAGACTAGTTCTTTGACTCTACAAATATGGAAGCAATTTGTTCCACTGATAAACTTATTCTAATTGAGCTTATTAATAAAATTGATACTATATTCAAAAGTTTGTCATAGAAGATTGTCAATGACATTCTTAGTATTTCGATGTCTGATTTCTTAGAATAGAGTTTTAACCCCTTAGTTGCATTCTTTTCTTTCTCAGTATTTCGGAGCTATCTAGTATGCTGTATTTTTAAATCATTAAGTGGATGTTACTATTATCCATAAAATTAAGAATTTTGTGTATATTATTTAGCAAGTGTACCGGGAATTAGCACATATATTTGCAAAAGCTATAATTCTTTATATAAGAGTTAAATGGAAACATTAAGTTACTTGTTGGATGTATTTTTTATTTAGTTGCTAAGAGCTCCTATTTATGATCTTAATTAGGTTATTTGACTTCTTGGACTTAACCTTCTTCATAACATTAGTTCCTCTAAGTTTAATAAGGTAAACACTTCATATATCTCCATATCCAAGGCGTTTGAGGATTCAAAATTACTCAAACCAATTGAACCTATTACATTGACCATATTAATAGCATCTCATCTGACATCTTCTTATGTATGAGGCTTAAGTGGTGCATTAGTACTTTTTAAACTATTGTTACGACAACTACTACTAGTGCTGAACATGGTTCATTTTGGCATTTGCACCATATGGTGGTGGATGTTTAGAACTGAGTAACTGAAGGTGCCAATGGACTAAGACCTAGACGGTGATTATGACTAGCATTACCTATAACTTTAGTTAATGGATCCATCATTTTGAGATCAAAATGAGGATTTACAATCACATTTTTTGTGATTTTTCTATATCTAGATCCCTTTGGCGAAAATGAGTTGCTATTAGTACCATATTTTACTACTTAATTCGGCTTCTTAGAATCACAACTTAAATTGGATTGTTATAACTCTTTACAATACCCTCTACCTTTTGGATTCATATTCTTCTTCTACTTATTTCTTGGGTTAAAAAAAAGGTAGTGAGGATCTAAGTGTAGAAAGGAATTGGTTTAAGTGTTTACCACTAAAACACTTGGAATTTTATTTAAGAGTAAGCACTAAGAACTCTTATGTAAGTTGGAGTTTAGCCTAAAACTCATTTTGTAACAATCAATCTAAGTGAATAGATTGAAGTGGGATAAAAATCCTAACTTAGGAGAGTTAGGTGGAGACGTGAGTTTAATTAACAAACCGAACTCCTTAAACAAGTGTGTTCAATCTTCCTTATCTCTAAATTTCTTATTAAATTTATTAAATTTCTTTAAATTTTTCATTAGCCCTATTCACCCCCCTATGACACTTACAAATATTAACACTCTTATTTATTTTAAAAGCAATTTCATAGTTTTAGTTTTAGTTAATAATTTGCTACTCTAATTTGTGAACAAGCAATAAAATTAACTATACTAGAGGTAATTCCTCAAAAATTGTAATTAATGCATCTAACTTATATAAGCTTATGAGTACTAAATGAATTTGTTTAATATGAAAAATGAAACTTAAAGCTAAAATAACTAAAATGAAGCTATATATGTTAATCAAATAAGATGAATGAAAAATGTTAAAACTAAAAGCTTGATTTTGAACTGTAAATAAAAAGCATAAAAGCATATGGATTTTGTATTAAAAAGCTAGAATTATAATACTAAAGTTGAAAATGATGAACTGATGGTATTAACAAATGAAAGTGATGCTAAAGACAACTATAATAACTTGAAAATGATAATAGAAATGAACATGAAAGAGTTGAATTGTTTGTATTTTTTTTTTCTTAAGTGTGGAACTATTCTCTAATACAGTTAATGTATGTATATATGTATGTCTGTCTGTATCTCATTTTCTTCCCCTTGCTTTTAGAATTTATAAATAAATTATAATGGTCTTCTCCATTTCCTTCGGCTATGGTAATCACTCTAAGATCCACTTCCTCATACTTCTCCTAGTGTAATCACTTTATAAGCAATGGCCTTCAATTACATCTTCCACATTCCCTGCTTTTTCATTATGTTGTAGTAAATTCATTATTTTTCAATGTCTTTTCAATGGGCTATTTGGCCCATTTGTATAAATCCAATGCCAATAATTGCCCTTGTGTATGTGTTTTTGACACAAGACCAAACCACATACATATAAATTCATGTTGCCTCCTTCATTTTGGTCTAAACTTGAACATCATAACGAAGCCTCTAATAGAAACTATAGTTTATAATGATTAATTTTGGGAATATGAAGAAGCAAGAATTAATGAAGAAATCAGTACTCAAAGGTGGAAATATAAGCTTTCTCCATTCCAAATTCCATTCATTTGAAACTTACATCTTCTTTCTTCCTAAAGCTCCTTTTCATCCCATTTTTCCTTCTTCAATTTGAAAAATCCTTCTAAAGTGAGTGCGAGCAAAAACGCTTCTCCTCTTGGAAGCCATATCACCTAAAGTAATCAAATCGAATTTATCTCTTCACAATTTAATTCTACTTTAAATTCAAATTCTTCAAAAGATAAACTTTCACGAAAATCCCTTACTCAATTTATTATTCTCTTGAAAATCTCAATTTATCATCCAAGACACCAACTACTAAAAAGTGGTATTAGAAGGTGTATCTAGCACTAATAAATGAAAAAGACATCACCACCAAACCACCCACATTGTATTCCCCTTACAATTAACCACTTCACCCTTTGACTTTAATCACTCAATCTTCAATCAAAAGAAGCTTCTCCTCAATAATTTCTTTCTCTGCTAGTCCTTAAAAAATAAAATGAAAAGAGGTTTGGACTAATTGAACAACATAATCTTCAATCATCTAAAAAACATTGCGAATTTTATTTAAAATAATAAAAGAAAAGAAAGATTAAGAAAAGGCCTAATTTTATAAAATTGATCGGTCCTGCTATCTTAGCCTATAAAAGTGTTTCAAAATGATAACAACAAGTTTTAGATAGTGTAAAGCCTGAGTCTTTCTTTCTCTTCTAAGTCAGGACCTCTATAACTCCTCTTCTTCTTCTTCTTCTTGTTGTTGTTGTTCTTCTTGTTGTTCTTCTTCTTTTAAGCGTTATGGACCTTGCTCTTCCATGCTACAGACTTTGATTTTTAGTTTTTGTATTCTCTCTGTTATTAACTCTATCTAAATTCTCTCTTATTTTTTTAGCTCTTTTCAGTATCTTTCCTTTATATATTTTCCTCTTAATTCTTTTTGTGTGTTTTTAACTTTTTTTTTTTTTTTTTGCATTGTATAGACACCCAATTTCGAGATGATGTGTTATGGATGCAATAAAGGACTCTAGTGATGAAAATGTCTTCGATACTTAATCTTTAAAAATTCTAAGGGTTTAAATGTAGCTTTTAAAGGAAGGATTTAATGTTTTCAGGGATTAAATTGCAAGGTTTTTTTAGGACCTAATTGTAAAATTTAAATTCTTCCAGGGGCCTTTTTTTAATTAAAAGTTAAAAAAATGTCGGAATTGACCGGAATTATGTAATTTCGATCGGAATTACACCAATTCTAATCGGGATTGTATAATTCCGATCGGAATTACACAATTTCGATCGGAATTGAATTCTTCCATCTCTGTTTCCTATTTTTAATTCAGTTTTAATTACTTTAAAATTTTTAATTAACTTAGTCCTAACTGGTTTAAAATTCCTAAATATAATTTTAAGTATTAATCTTATACTTTAGGAATTATAATCACATTAGGATTGGGGCTAGGCTTCCTAGTTCTACTATATAAAGAAAGGGAGGACGGTGTAAAAGGAGGAGGCCGGGAGAGCAGGGAGAAAAAGAAGAGAAAGAGAAGAAAAGGGAGGAAGAAGGAAATGTGATTTTCTTTAGAGTTTTTTTTTTTTTGCAAAAATTCCTTTTATTAACAATTAATTCAAGATTTGTGGACAATTTTTGAAAGGCAAGATTCGAAGATTTATCAGGAACGGTAAACTACCAATCTGAGGAGTACCTTAAATTATTCATAATCATATCATCTTCTTTTTATTCTTTATTTATTTGTTTTTTTGTTTTTTTTTTATTTTTTTATATCATTATTTTTTATTATTATTCTTTCAAGATTATTATCATAATTTATTCATTAATCATTATTTTATCTCATTTTTGTGGTGATTATGGAGGAAAACGCATGGTGATCATTATGGGGGATGAATTCATGAGAAGTCCATGGAAGATTATGGATAAAGCCTTGTAGAGATTTAGTTTGTAGGGTTTTATTTTTGTTTTTATTGTCTTTATCTTTATTTTATTCTTTATTTTTATTTTATTAGTTATTTTATGAATTGATGTAATAGCCCCATTAGTGGGAGTAATGAAATTATATGTATGGTTGTTTGTTTATTTTTTTTATTTAGTTGGTTAGTAAAATTAGGCTTCAACTAGGTAATTACTTAAAATCAATGGAGGAAGTAGATTAATTTAGGTTGCATATTAATAAAAAAATTAGGATTTTAGTAAGGATTAATTTAATTATTTGTTTGATCTTATTTAATTGTTTCTTTTATGTTTTATTTGTTTTGGGGATTTATTTATTATTTTTATCTGTTTTGGGCCTTAAGCCCACTTTAGGTCTTGATTTATTTATTTAAGTTTAGGTAATTCTTTTAGCTCATCTCATTGAATAATTAATTAAGTTTAATTAATTAAAATATATTTTTAGGTCCATAATTAACTAGATTTTAGGTTAGAAATATCCTTAAGCCCATTTAGTTAATTAGATATAGGCCTACCTAATTTAATTTAATTAGTTTAGACTTAGCCAACTTAATTTAAGTCTTCTTTCATAATTTGTAGATTTGAGATCACTATTTAATTAAAACATGTAGAATTAAGCCCACTAATTTAAATACCTTCATAACATGTAGAATTAGACCCATTTTTATAATTAAAATACATAGACGTATGTTCATTTAATTAAAATCAAAAGGAATTAGGTCTTTAGGTTCACTTATAATTTAAAATATGTAGACTTTAGCTCATTTCTTTAAAATCCATGTAGATTAAACTAACTTAGGGATTATGTGATTTATTGAATGCATTATTTACTTGTATATTTCATGACTAGTTTGCCTTGGAGTTGATTGTTTTGGGTTTATATGAAATTGCATGTAAATAGAGAATAAGATAATAATTCATAAATTAATTTTAAATGAACATAAGACTGAAATAAGTTGGTATTTCATATCCAGAATCTCCTGGATGTGTTGCTAGCTTTCTTTTAGGGAATCGAGTACCACCTTTTTGATTTGTCCCAGTTATTACCCTGAGTGGCGACTCCTCATCTCCACGTTATGTATTTGTGACAGTGATTAATGTGTTCTCTAGAGCCCTGAGCTCAAATAGTGTCGCGATTGCTAAAATCTTGGATGCGTGCTAAACCCCGCCGTTTACACATTGATTCCCCTCCCTTTTTTTCTTCTGATTCCTTCCCCTTTTAACTTTCTCCTCCCCCTAATCAAGGGCGGAGCCAAAAAAAAAATTCAGAGGGGGAAAACTTTACTTTATCTTAGTATATTAAAAATGTTTCATTCAAAATTAACGTACTAACAAAATAATATCTCAAATACACAAACAATAATTTAAATTAAAAAATATAATATACCCAAAAAAATAACATTAAAATTAATTAAAACTAAAATGGATAATCATGAGCAAAAAATAACATCAAATTTAGTTTTCTTCAATAAAAACTTTTATTTTGAGAAATTTATCCATTATTACGACTAAAATTAAAATCAAATAAAAAAATTAACTATCACATACAAAAAAAAATATTATAAATTTAGTTTTTAGCATAATAACTAATGAGCAAATTAAAGGAAAATATATATATTAAGATTGGGCAAACCATGTATGTGCAATAAAACAAAAACAATTAATTGACAACATATATAATTGATGAATAACTGAATGTTATACTAAATTATTATCCTTATGAAATTGTTTAGTGCATAATTACTAATGGGAAAATTAAAGAAAAAAATATACAAAAAAAAAAGTGGTGAGATGTGAGTGGCTGATTCATGAGAAAGAAGAGAAAGTGAGAGGTGAAGTGTTGGAAAAATCAAGCCAAAAAGTTAAATTTTAAAATAATGAAAAGAAAATATAGGAAAAAGTTTTATTATTTGTGCTTTCTAAAAGAATTATAATAATGAACTATTGGGGGATTATTAATTTACTAAGTTATATATTATATTGTTTTGAGAATATGTATATATTACTGAAAAAATTTAGTGGGGGCAAAATGAAAAAAAAAACCTATACTATATTAAAAAAAAAATTATGGGGTAGTGGGGGCAAGTGCCCCCATTGCCCCACCTCTAATATCAAAAGCCACCTCCTCTATCTTTTCTATGTTCCCTTCTGCAGTTAGTAACAATTTTCTGCACTAATAATTTGAGAAATTGGAAAAAATAGCGCTGCAACATTGTTTTTTCCATTATTTTAAAAATAGTTTTTTTTTTCCATTATTTTAAAAACAACTCTGTGTAGCTAAGGTGTTGCCTTAGTGAGGTCATCAAAAGGTTTTCTTTGGACAAATAACTCATTAAAGGAGAAAGAGATTGAACTTTACACTATTCCCGCTCATTTTCTTGAATTTTCATCATTAAACCTTTATTTTTAGGTTGAGTCAACTAGTGCCAACAATTACATTATTATTAATATTCATATAAATTTATAAAATAATTAATATATAAAGTAATAATCATAAAATTTATATAGCATTTTATTATATATTATATTGAATAAAATATATATGAATATTGACTTCATTCTAATGGTTTTTGAGATTAGTTTAACATATGTGATTAGGGATGTAAAAGAGTCAAGCCAATCCAAGATTTGACTAGTTTGAATTTTATTTGTTTATTATCAAGCCAAACTTACTATATCATTTGTAGTTCACAAGCTGTTTACAAACTTAAATAAATTTAAATGAGCTTGAAGAAATTTTTAAAAATAAATTTTTAGTTAAATTATTCATTAAAAATTGAAAATACATTATAATGCATTTAATAAAATTTATAGTTTTATTCCAATATTATATTTTTTGAAATATTTTTTACATTTATTCTAATTAAAATTTTATATATTATGTATTTAAAATCAAATTATTGATACATTAATATTAAGCGCTACCTTAGAAAATTTTATTCAAACTTGTTCACAAGTTTCACGAACCAAACTTTGAGTATTCTAAGTTCGAATCATTTATTAAATAAATTTTATTATATGGGTTCAAATAAGTTTTTACCGAGTCAAGCTACAAATAGCTCATAAGTAGCTCAACTTATAAATAACCTTATACGTGAGATTATAGGTTTAAATTTCACCATCCAAACAAAATCTTTTTTTTTTTTTTTTAAAGAGCTCAATTAGCCTTGCAAGCCGAGTAATTTAAAATTCAGATTTGGCTTGACAAACTATTCTAACAGCTTGAACATATACTCAACTTGATCAATCTCATATAAATCTTAAGTATTTTTCAAACCGATTGAGTAATTTGCAAGTTGTTTAGACTCTTTTACACCTCTACCTTTGAGTTGCCCAAGCTGGTTTCATGATGGCCAATGCTATGTAGCACGAAAATAGGAAAACGAAAAAGCGTAGAAATGGATACAACGATACAACATTTTTTAAAAATATAGGAAACAAAATATGAGGAAATGTGTAAATATTACAAGTATAGGAGTATATAAATAAATATTAAAAATATATGAATATATAGATATAAATTTTATTTATTCTATCAATTAATAGTATAATCATAGAAATTATTTGTTTAGTTTAAAAAATATAAAATTATTTTTTAATGCGTCTCCTTTATTATTTAGGAAAATACTAAATAAATATATTTTCCAAGTTGGAAAAGCATTTTCAAATAGAAAATATGTTTCTTAATTTTTCATATTTGTAGAAACAACATCAAAACGTTTCCAAGGAGTTTCCTAAAATTTCAATGCGGAAACATCTACTGGAAGAAGTTTTTGTACATAGGGCCAAAGCATCAGTAACTCACTCCAAAAAAAAAAGAAAAAAAAAAACCCTTGAACAACCATGCTTCCTTTAACTGAGGCTGAAAACTACCAAGAACTAAATAAAGTCTAGGTTGTCAAACTCCAGAACTAAACCCATACAAACTGACTTGTCACCAGTAATGTTTCCTTCAGCAATGAAGCAGCACAAGACACAGCCATGTTAAGAATGTTTTGGTAAGAGAAAGCTCTGGTCACCAGCCATATATCTCATCGGAACTTATGCAATTGTAGTTCTTAAACATCTAAGGAAACTTGTGCATTTCTATATAACTTTATCTTAAATTTGATAGGATCGAGTTTATGTGCATTTCTACATAACATCCAAGAAAAGTTGTGCAGTTATACATGCAAAAAGACTCTTCTTCTTTCTTCCAGACTTTTCTCTCTATCCCTTTAAGTACTGTTTGCCTGTCACCTTCTCTTGGTCGTAGGGCTCAATTTCTTGCCATTTTTGGCCAAAAATTGATCATGTGTCTTACTCTTTTGTATATATTAGGTTTTTATACTAGAATCAATGGTAGTTTTTTTTAGATATAAGGTTGACTCTCTCTTTTGCTTTCCCTCTGTGGAACTTTTGCTCTCCTTCTATGGGAGTTTGATGGGTTTGTAAGGAAGAGCTAAACTTTGTGCTGATTTTTATGGAGAGGAAGACAACATTGATCTTGAGGAAAGTCTTGATTTGGATTACCCATTATTCAAGATTTTATTGTCTAGTTGTAAAATGAATTTTGCCATGTCCATTTAATCGCTAAGGATGTTGGAGTGTTGGTTCGGTCTACTATTTGAAGTTCAAGTTTCTCCAAGTTTGATTCCTTTGATTGCTAAATTATATATCCTCTTCATGTGACACCATTATACCAGTATAATTATGGCTTTATTTTATTTGACACCATTATACCAGTATAATTGTGGCTTTATTTTATTTCTTTGTTGTTATTTTCTTCTTTTCTTTGGTGATGTTTTTTGACAGAGCAAGATTGTGAGGTAGAATTTGTATTCATTGTAAAATCTTGTTCTCTTCCCTGTATATTGCCCTATTCAAAAATATTATATAATTGACCCAAAAAAAAAAGGGAAACTTGTGCATTTCTACATAACAATGGATAAATAAGATGAGCAGGTCAGCTACAAAATCAGAGATTATAAACTACCTGTCAACCTACCTGTTCTTTGCAACTTCATAACATTTATGATGCAATACATCCGCAAGTTTTACATTCTAATCTAAAAAAAAATGTACAGCAATAAACAAAATGCCAAAAAGTAATAACTCATTTATAGTAACAAGGCAACAACGCTCTTTTCCCTTTTTATTGCAACCATTTACAGAAGAAACACAAAGAATGGCGAAATTTCAGGGCATAAAGAACAGACGTATTCTTACCTATGAACAAAAATCCAAATGAAAGTGAATAAATGAAAATAAACAAACAATTAGCTCATGAAGCTGTTCTCCACTGCAACTCGATTTGAATCCGACCGTTCTTTGAGTCTATAAGATGAAACTTCTCATTGATTCTTTTGTTGCTAACAACATCTGCAAGACTCATGTCTACATAACCCAGAGATTCCTGAACAAACAATAAGGAACAATTTATTTCAATAAAGCATCCATGAATTTCACAAGTCACCTAAAAGACTAAATGAGTAAGCTAATTTCCTACAAAGCTCGTCCAAGTAGTGGAGCATCTCCATATTGAAACAAACTTAAACCAATCGTCATAATAAAGAAAACTCTCAATAAGGAAAAATTCCAGAAAACACTTCCATGGGTGGCCAAACTATAACCATTCAATTTTTTATAGGACCATGAGCACAAAATCCAGAAATGTGCAACTTCAATTGTCCATTACAGAAAGCATAAACCACTGAACTTTAGTCAACCCCGGCAAAGTTCAAACAAATAATCTAGATTTCTTTTCACCAAATAACTTGAGCCTATTAATATAAATTAAGTTCCATAAAGGTTGCATGGGTTCCTTTTGCTTTGTGATTTTCTTTTGAATTTTTTACCCCCTTCCCAAGAAGACATTACTATTTCAAACTAAATAAACACTGTTAGGATTTTAGTAGCATTCTCCCCCGATAAATAATAAGTGGTTCCAAATAATGCAACCCATACCTTTGGATGCAGCAAGCCCATTCTTGAAGAGGTGCTGACAACTTCCACATGTAGTCTATCTTTGGTGGGAGGCTCATCCAATGTAAACTGGAACTCTTCTTCCCATCTTGGATCTCTGCTCTTCTTCACTGTCTGTATCAATAGAAATGAAATTATCAAACCATAGACATCCCATAGAATTGCAAAATGCATCTTGAATGCTATTGGCCGTTCCAGCATCACATCTTCATGAATTCTATTCTATAACCTTTTAACAGTGGACATAGGGAACAAGTAAGCAAAAAGAAAAGAACTCAAACGTATTTTGAACCCTACTGGAAAAATTAATAGATTCTATCAGAAGGAAGCAACCACCATTTATTTTATAGAACCTACTACCACAAGGTAATTACTATGCAGCATACAGCTGACCCTACTGAAAGAAAATTTTCACAGGTGAGAGATGTCATTTAACACAAATCTCCCAAGATTTCCAAGAGTTGAAGAAACATATAAAGAAGGCACAAGAATTATCTATAGCAGACCTCTCTCTATGGTACCAACACAAAAACACCAGTGTAAAACTAATTCTGATGCTGTGTTTATAAAATTATTATACCTTAGTTTTCCTCTCCTCCCCTCTGAAAATAAGCCGTACATGTGGATTAGTATGATGCTTTCCTTCAACATCCTGAGCCTCGTGTATAATTACTACAAGCAGACCTCCACCTGCAGGAGTTCCTTCAGGAGCCTTCTGCACCATATTTGACTCTTCAAAGCCTTTGGTTAAGTCTTCCTCTTTAAAAGGTTTAAATGTTAGTTCCACCTCCAATTGCCCTCGTGACTTTTCATTCTGAGGATCATTCAAGTCCATATTTTTAAGAAGGTTGAGAGTCATAAGTTTTGGCTCCTCTGGAGGAAGTTCTTTTAAAGGAACTACATTCATGCCCATCTTATCAGGTTTGCTAACCTAAAAAACGAAAAACAGCTCAAGACAAAATATATACATACACAAACATATATATATATATGGAATAATGACTTATAAAATACTCCTGAAAATCTTATACCTGCTCCCAATCATAAACATAAAACTCGATAGCCTGGGTCTCTGGATCTTTAACAACCAAATTAAATTCCTCATTCCATTCTGGATTCAAGTTCTTGTGTTTCACTGTGGTCTTTTTTGATGATAGTTTATCTTCAGTCAACTTTATTTTCACAAAAGGATCTGATGCACCGAGTAGATCTTTCTTCCTCAGTTTCATTGCCCTCAGAACTTTCACGTTTAGAAGTCCTACAGGCCTCTTCAAGGCTCTGCAATTTCCAATTAATTTAGTGTAAAAGAAATTGCTGTTACGGAACATATCATAATCTAGAACAAGCTTTAAGCTGTCACAGCTCACAAAAATTTATAGAATAGCGCAGAAAAGTACTTTGTGGGATCCATGATGGGTACTTCAAGAGTTTTAGGCCATAGATACATGTTGGCAACCTGATCTTTAATAATTTCCTGCAAGAGAAAAATAAACTTGCTGTTAGAGTTACAAACCTCAATAAATCAAAATTGGCTATCAAAGCTATCAAATTCTACAATGCTTTACAGATGGCACTACTATACCAACTTTATTATTTTTAGCAAAATAAATTTATAAATGACAAACCTAAATAGTTTTTTTTTTTTTTTTTGGAACAATACAAACCTGAATAGTTTGTACATTGCTAGAGAGCAACATAAAAAAAAATTCAATAGTTCAAGCCCATCACTGTTTGTTATTCAATGAAAAACTATAAATTTTGTGGATTAATCTCACAGCATATGGCATCCATCATCCGACAATAATTTGCAATAATGCAAATGGAAATGTTTTTGACCAATGGATATTTCAATGCACATAGATAATATCAACCAAAAATTGCAAATATTAAATCCAGTGCCTACATTAACATATTTGTAACTGTACCTGGACAAGCCTGTAGAGGCCAGGTATTGACATAAGATCAGCTCCTAGAAGCTTTAGTCCAAAGTCAACATGTGGCTGCAAAACCGACAACAAACAATTCAATACAGAGGAGGGGATTTATGTTACAAGCACCAATAGCTATTGTGCTAGTGATGGTATATGAACTGAAAACATATCTAAGCTATAAGATTACTTAGAATATACCATTCTGTAACTTCAGCATAACAGCTAGGTGCCAAAAGAAAAGTTCACAAAAATTCGCTTAGAAGTTCTAAACCACAACATTAAAGATCAGGAACCCTATGTCATTAGAGAAGATGCAACTAGAAATGAGCTTCCCCAGGTTAAAAATTGCAGTTACTTCTTTGGCATGCCAAACCAGCATAAATGGTTGCAAATTAACCCACCATACATACTCTAAATATTTGAAAATATGTTTGGCATTCTAGAAATGGCTAAGAAATCAAAGTTATAAGTTAGATGAGTGAACCCAAATAGGCAAACTTACTGTGGAGAAGAACACATAATTTTTTTTTATGGCTAAGAAATCAAAGTTATAAGTTAGATGAAAGAACACAAATAGGCAAACTTACTCTTCTATATCACTGGAGAAGAAAGAACACATAATTTTTTCTTACATCAATAAAGATTAAAGGGGAGAAGGGTGCCGAGGATGTACCCTTTGACATCCTACACTATAGGGTAAAATCTCAACTATTAGGCTAAAGGCCTAATGTCTACAATTATATTGAATTTAAAACATCATTCTGTATTGAATAATTTAAGCAAAACTAAGACTAGACCCAACCATCTAGCTATCCAATCTTCAAATGCTACTAGTAGTAAAAAGGTAAATCCTCAAAATCTTTCTGAAATGCCTTGTACATAGTAAGACTGCAAATAGGCCAAGCCATTATTTAACTACTAAAAACTTTATTTAATTTAAAATTTCTGGCTTGTTGCAGACAACTTAATGAGCCAAGCACTCACTTAACTTCACAAGCTAGATCATTTTAAACCTCTAAACTAGTTTACATTCAAATTCCTTATGAGCTTGAAACTTCCAATAAAAACACACAAGGAATTTACTAAAAGCAAGAACTTGGTTATAATCTATTGTTTTAATTCTGTCTAATTGTAATTTGGTCTCTCAAAATTACAGAATTTTAACAAACATAACAATATTAAAGATAATGCCACAAATATCAAAATTATTTAGATAACTACAAACCATTGCTTTTTCAATAAAATATAAATAAACTCTCATTTACAGCCTAAATCAATAGAAACACAATGTGGTTCCTTACAAGCTGAATCTTAACAATGTAGCACTGTTCTTTGCTAGCTTAATGATGAAACCTGAGCATTAGCCTAATCTAAAGCTAGTTGCATAAACATGTTGTGCCTCAACATGCTAAAGCTTTGCCCATTTGCAGCCTGATCTGCCAGTCCATTTTAATATCATTGTGATGCCAATATTTAGGGGCATATAGAAACTGTGTTCTAGGAATATTCATGTGATAACAAAATAAAAGATTGATACTTTCACAAGGAACAAAGCTAGCATTTTCAGTTTCTCCTACATTGAATTTTCAAAATTTGTCCATCAAACGAACTTTTAGACAGATGTGCCCAGAAAGGATAAGTCCAATTATCCATACAAAGTCCAAGACAGCTTTTCTTATCTTACCAAACCAGCAGGGGAAGAAAGGGATATGTATGATCACTAACCTTCTCCATAAGAGACACATAAATTGTAGCAAAACATGGAAAACTAGGAACCAAGGGCTTCAGAGTTATACGTGGTAATGCAAAAACTTGTAAATCAACAACCTGAAACCATTCCAATAGCATTATAACACATATTAAGAAAACCAAAATCCTCAGAAACAAATTAGAACATAACAATCTTCTAGCAGAAAAAGAGAACAATGCTATAACCTGAGCAGTTGCTTTCAACCCAAATGCTTTAACAGCAACTGTGACATTAGGATTTCCAGCCCATTTCAAGCAGGGTTCCATGATCAGCTCCTTCTCATCAGTGACGTAAACTTTCATTCCTGATAAGAACAGTCAATGTAAAAGATGAAATGGAACGTGAAAGGATAAATGAAATAGTACATGAAAAATATCAGAACTATATCCAAGGATAGTACAGTGGAATTGTTGCCATGACTCACTGTGAAAAGTAAATGTCAACTAAAACAAGAATTAGCTCTAAGCTCTTAAGTCATAAATGGCCCAAAACATAATGAAATTATAAGTGACATTGTAAAATGAAAAATTGCATGCACATATCTCCAACCTTTGGGCTAAAAAATATAAATGCCTCCATTTCAGGTTCCATTTTAATCATCTGAGACAATGATTTTCATTTCTTTCTAAACAAAAGACGCAAGAAGAAAAAAATAAATATCATATGCACTCACCAGTGAAAGTTGGCGGTAGTTTCCCTAAAGTAAGTGTTTCAAATTCAACTGAATCAATTTTATATTTAGGAATCTGCTCAGCAATTATTGGAGTTGCAATGTTCTTGGCAGTCTTGCAAATAGCCTTTGTAATAAATAATAAAAACAATAACAATAAAAGAAAAAGGAGTCAACACAAACAGAGCAGGTGAACCAACAAGCTGATATTGAAAATCAGAATTTGAGCTCAAACCTTGTCGAGATAAGGCCACATATAATCAAGAAACTTGTTCAGCCAATCAATCTATAGAAAAAACCAAAACACAACAGCCTAAGCAAAATTACCAAAAACAAAATACAGGGCATAGGAACCCAAAAAAAAAAAAAGTGGGCCAGAAACAATAATCACGCACACGATCATAATCCGGATTTTTCACCCACAAGGGTATCTCAGGTAGCATCCGTTGCAAAGTTTCTGAGTCTTGTTGAACCAATGGACGAATCTCAGGATCCTAAGGATTCAAAAACACATGTTAGTCTCAAATTAGAAGAAAAAAAATATATACATACATCTCTGTCAAACATTTTCAAAATTACAATAATAGGCAATTCTGATTTTTTTTAAACAAAAATCATTAGATAGAACATCTTGAGTAGGTTCTAAGATTTGTCTTAAATGAACAATATAACCAGAATGATCAAATCAACCTAAATTAGGCATTTGTTTTACAATTAACAATGCTTCTGTCACATATTGAACTAATCCTGAGACCTAAACATATCGCTTTCAAAACAAAAAACACGTAACATTTGATCAACTGAATACAAAATGAAATTGAAAGCGATGAAACAGAGAGATTAAAAGTCATGTATATACTTTGACATCTGCAGGCTGGAAATAGATAAAGAGGTAATAACCGATTATCAGTCCCATTGAAATCCCAACTCCAAATCCACAGAAACCAAGTATCGTACTCAAAAACCCCATTTTTTTTTTCCTTCTCTGTTTATTTCTTTCGCTTTGGCCTTCACTTAATCATCGAAAGGAAGAAGAATGTAGAAGAAAACAATAAAATTCAATTCCTCAATATTTAAATCTACTCGATTTCTCAGATCACGCAATTAGCAGAACAAAAAATGGCTAAAAGTGTTAAAAAGCTCCTAGTCTTATTGAGGAGATGCAATTAAACTCATAAGATTCAATTTGTTCCAATTAGGTCCTATTTTTTTTTTAAAATAAATAAATGATGAAATTTTTACTACTAGCATTCTATTATTATTTTTTACTATAGTGTAATCTATTTAAAAATAAAAATTGATAAATAGAACGAAATCTATTTCTCTATTTTATTTTTACTATTTTAATAAAAATAAATAAATGAGTAAAAAGTTATATTGTTATTAGATTTTATCTTACTTTTTACTGAATATGAAAAGTAAAATACATAATCGGGTGTTATTATATTATCAAATTTAATTCTAAGTCAGTTTCACTTCCCATGATGGCAATATCAAGGTTTAATTATTGGATTTAAAAAACATTTAGAATCTGATTCGGAAAAAATGAATATTAAAAGTTTTAAATAGGCATGTATGTAATTGTCAATTTCAATTCTTAAAATTTCATCTTAGAATTTAATTTTTATGATTTTGATGTCTCCTATGACCCTTATGCTCCTAATATGATAGAACTTACTAGGCCATGAAGGTAGTTCTATACTATCTTATATTTTCCTTCTTTAATTTGATGGTCATATATCACTTAGCTACATTAGTAAAACTCTTTTAGACATTTATTTTTTATATATATAATTTAAATTTAAAATTTTAAAAAAATTAAAACTTTTACCACTTAGACCAATAGTCATATATTCCAATATTTTTTTATTCAATGCATTAATTCTAGAGTTTGTTTTCACTTCAAGCTGTGATATACATATGTCATTAATAGGGTTTTGCAATTGGGAAGTTCGGTTAATTTTTTATTTTTGTTTTCAAGAACCAAATAAAAAAAAAAACCAAATGATTCAGTTTGGTTTTCATTTAATCAGATTATGAAAAAACTTTTTTTTTCACAGGTTATTAGTAGGGCTATCCAATCGATCGCTTCACTGGTTCAACTATTAAATTGGTTGATTTTTTATTTTCAATAACCAAACCAAAAAGTGAATTAAACTGATCGGTTCCATTTGATTTTCAGTTAATTGAATTTTGAAAAACTTTTTTCAAAAAATAAAGTGGTTTTGGAAGTTAAAACCTAGGATCTCAAGTACCAAAATAGATATGCTTTTCATCAAACCACAAGTATTTTTGAAAAATATTTGATTATATATATAATTTGGTTAAAACGAATTTTCAATTTTAGAAAAACATAAATCAAACCGAGCCAAAATTATTGATTTTT
Organism: Mallotus nudiflorus; assembly: GCA_947683625.1. NCBI lineage: Eukaryota > Viridiplantae > Streptophyta > Magnoliopsida > Malpighiales > Euphorbiaceae > Mallotus > Mallotus nudiflorus. The sequence goes on along the minus strand of CANTUR010000095.1, from coordinate 2,973,124 downwards.
AGTTCAAATTTAGACTTGGTTGTATTCCTGCACATCCTAGTCATTTATCATTAGCCATTAGGTACTACAATAGAAAATATATATTAAATAATTGATAATTATTTGATGTAAATGGAAGGAGGCACATGAGTCAACTACCCATGTTTAATTTTGATGTGAGATTAATGATTTTGTCATCCAGGATGACTTTAACTTTATCTCTGGCTATTGCAGTATTTGTTTGTAAAGCTTATGTTAGTTGATTTCTTGATTGCTCAACTTTTCATATTCTACACTCCTTTTTAAATTGTCCAAGTTTGCCATATTGATGGCAAGTGACGTCTTTCTTTGACTGAGATTTTGATTGATAATTGGTTTCCGGAACTCTTGGGCTTGGTATCCTGCAATCCACGAACAGAAGGCAAGGTGAGAGGTGGGGAGAGTCCCCACGAACACTCTGATGCCTAAGTTAGAGAACATAAGTAGAGAGAATACAAGATAGCTAGAATATATGAGAATGAGATGCCCCTTTGTAAGGGATATAAGGTTCTATATATAACAATACTTAAACATGGGAGGAGTTAGATTCCGTGTGGGATAGTGAATCATAATCTTGGTAGGAGAGTGTTCCTTTTGTGCTTAGGACTCCACTTTGGGGTAGTCCCCATTTCGAAAAGATCCGTCTTCTTGCTAATCCAAGTGTCCTTATTTAAGGAATAATGAGCCCTTAACTAGGTGGGAATATACTAAATGGTATCAAGAGTCCCCCCTGGGTGTATTCAGATATTTATGTTCATCGTGTCCAGGTAGGATGCTAATGCTTTCTCATAAGGGGTATTATACGGTAATAGAGGCAAGTGAGCTGAGGTGGCCAGCCTCAGTCATGGTGAGAGTAGAGCTTGATGCCGAGTCTCGGGATGGTCATTACTGAAATGCAATTTGTAGAGCTTGGACATCTGCCAAGTACGTATGAGCACAACAATAGATTAACCCATCTGTTTGGAAACGATACAATAGAACCAGTCGTCATTGGATTTTTGATGCTCGGTGCATTGATGCGAGGCTTTACAAGCTCGAAACCTCAGTACTACAGAAGCGACTTGAGGGTGCTAGCTTCAGTCACTAGACTTAGATGCGCGAGGCTTACATGCTCGGTTCATGGACGCGAGGCTTACATGTACTATGGAAGCGACTTGAGGGTGCTAGCTTTAGTCACTAGACTTAGATGAGCAAGGCTTACATGCTCGGATACCCAGAATGGGCTGAAAACATTGCTTGGATGCATTCCGAGGAGCTTGATAAAGCGGCCTAGTCAAAATATGGGCGGGCCGACATATGTGGCATCGCTTCAACTCCTAGGGATTCATAGTTGAAATCGCGTGAGTTATCATTTAGTATGTCAGTAAACAAAGCGTTTCTGCCACCATTGTCGCGACTCCTCATCTAATGGGCTTTTTTATCCCCAAAAGGCCCTTGATGGTCTATGGAGGAATGCAGCAATCATGAGGACAGTTAATGGTGTGCTTCCAAATCCTTTTGTGTCTTTATAAGTACTGTGGCGCTTGTCAATTGGTGTATTTTGCTTCTTTGTTTTTTCATTGTTCTTACCTTCGTAACATTGGTATTGCCTCTGCTGTTTTCATTTTTGCCTGCCATGATTCTTGCTTATGGCAACCATGTGATCTTTTTGTTTTTCTTCTTCTTCTTTTTCCTCGTTTTTATTGTTGTGTATTTCCCTTCTTCACTATGGCCCCAAGGAAAGAAGTTAGTTTTGACCTTTTTGTCTCAAATGTAGATAATGAGTTACTGGGTTGGTATCGAAGATGGTTTTGTATCCCCGTCGATTACACCCTTCACACCGTAAATAGGAGGTTTAGGGCCCATACTCCCTTGTTAGGGCTAAGTAAATTAGTAGTGTATTTTGACCAGCTAAAGGGGGGATTAAATTGTCCTCTAGATCCCTTTGTAAAGGAATTTCTTAATAGGAATAACATAGTGCCCGATCAGCTTCACCCGAATAATTATAGGATACTGACCGGGTTCATCCAACTGATGTATGAAGAGGGGAAGGAACCCAATTTAGATGTTTTTCGATACTTGTATAGGCTGATTAGAAAGAAGGGAGAGCTGATGTTCTCCCTGTCGGCTGTACCTAACCATACCCTATTCATAAAGCTTTCGGATCTCCACAAGAAATGAAGACACCATTTTTTTAATGTAGAGCATCAGTTGGATTTCTTAGATGTTCAGAGGACACGGTTTGATGAGTGTCATAAGGTGACCCAACCTGCGACATTTTTCAACCATGATACGGAGATGGTTTTACAGCTACATCTCGATGGGCTTGCCGAAGCTCGATCAGTGGAGGATATGTCCAGGAGAAACCTATAGAGAGTCTGTCCGAGTCGCGTTCACTCCCCTGGTACATTTTTTTTTACTTTAAGCTATATTTCTGACTTGATCTATTTTTTATGACTGTAGATGGCTGACTTTTTTGATTTTGCGGGCGGGATTTCATTAGTTGATGAGCCAACTACTCTAGAGGAGGTTCAGGCCTCTCCTTCCCCAGAACCCAAAGCTCCTACGGCACCTGAAGCGATTCCTGCTGACCCCAAGGGCAAAGCGATGCTAGAAATTACACACTCGGAACTGGTGGGCCAAAGAAAGAGGCAGTTGATTGATCTAGAGTCGGATGCAAAGGGGCTAAATGAGGAGATTTACGTTTAGCGCCCACGGTTATCTAGGTGTCCGGATATGAGGGGCTGGATATTGAAGCAGATGAAGCCCCAGAGTATCTCTAATAGCCAAGTACAGGATCAGTATGCCAAATCGCTAAGGCTGCTCGGTGATATGCAACGTTGGTCCGATGGTTACTCGACTCTATAATTGGCCAGTCATTAGAAGTAAGTTAGCTTCTACCACTGATGTTGTTATTGCATATGCTTCTTGCTGACGCTAACTATTTTGTTATTGATAGATGACTCAGGCCTTACTATTGGCGGAGGATTAGTATTTCTACCTGAAGAGCCAATATAGCCTAAAGGAAACCGAGGTAGGAACTATAGCCATCAATTTCGAGAAGAAGCTAGATGGCACAAAGGCAGCCCTAGAGCACTACCAAACAAAATATGCTGAGGCGAATCAGAAAAAAGTTTCTGAGTTGAAACATAGCCAAGCCCAGCTGACGAGGAGCATCGAAGAGCAGGATCTTCAAATTGTTGAGCTGTAGAGAAAGTTGGCTGAGCTTGAGAAATCCCAGGCGAGTGATAAGAAATCATACCAAGGCATGATAGGAGGGTTTCTCAGAGCTTATCGAGTTGAGGGTAAGAGGATCTTGCTCGCTCAAGACTTGGGACTGGATCTGGGGGCGTTGGATCAAATAACATCGACAGACCTTGCCAAACTTACTACGGAGGAGGACGCCCGACGAAAGACCAGTTCTGCTCCTGTGGAGGCTACTATTGCTACTAGATCTGTAGCGCATTCAGAAACTGTTGATGAGGTTTCCCCCTTTGTTTCTGGGCTTGGGGGTCCGGATGTACATATAGCAGAGTGGATATGAATATGTATTTTTTTTAACCGATCTCTTGTAAAGGTATTCTTATTAATGAAGAGAGACTTTATTGAATCATGTGTTGAATACAATCTTATTGATAGTATTTTCTAAGAGAGTCCGAGTTCTAAAATAGAGGTAGTTCTTTGCCTCCTCTTTCTCTTATTTTGCATGCTCCCTTGGTTGTGCTTGCCGAGATTTGGTACGGACCTTCCCAGTTTAGACTTAACTTGCCAGTCCCTGAGCTGCCTTTGTCAATATCTACTCTTTTGAGTACCCAGTCGCCCAACTTGAACTATTTTGGGTGATGCCATTGGTGATGGTATTGTGTGACCTTTTGCTAATGTGCTTTAGTTGTGGCTACAACTTGTTCTCTCTGTTCCTCTAGTAGGTCTAAGCATATTTGGGCATCAATGTTGTTGATGGTGTGATCGAGATTCTAGCTTACCCGGTAACTTGGTGCACCAATTTCCACTGGTATTACCGCGTCCATGCCATAAGTCAGCATGAATGGTGTCTCACTAGTGGATGAGCGAGGTGTGGTTCTATAGGCCCAGATTACATTGTTGAGTTCTTCAACCCAATTTCCCTTTTTCTCGTCAAGTATTTTCTTTAATCCTTGCATGAGAATTTTATTGGTGACTTCCATTTGTCCATTTATTTATGAGTAGGCTACTGAGGTGAAGCAAAGCTTTATACCAAGGTCTAAGCAGAAACCTCTAAATTTATTATTATCGAACTATTTGTCGTTGTCCATAATTAAAGTGTGGGGGATGCCAAACCTACAAATGATCTCCTTCCAGAAGAAGTGTTGTATCTGGGCTTCTATAATGGTTGGCACTGCCTCTACTTCTATCCACTTAGTGAAATGGTCAATAGCCATAATTAAAAACTTTTTTTGTGAGTTAGAGGGAGGGAAAGGACCAAGGATGTCCATCCCCTACATAGCAAATGGCCAAGGGCTGCCGATGGGATGCAGGGGGCGGGAAGACTTGTGATTGAGTCAAGCATAGTGCTGGCACTGGGGACATGCTTGCATTAGCTGCTGGGCATCGTTAGACATGGTGGGCCAGTAATACCCTTGGAGTAGTGCCTTTCGAGTAAGCGAATAGTGGGATTCATGCACTCCACAAATTCCTTCATGGATTTATCGGAGTATGTAATTCCCTTCCTCTAGTGAAATGCACTTGGACCATGGGTATGAAAGGGATTTTTGGTATAGCTCCCCTTGATGGATGGAATAATAGGCTGCCTTGGTTCTGAGCTTTCGAGCCTGCAATTTTTCTTCTGGGAGTGTTTCGTACTCCAGGTATTGTATTATCGATCGCATCCATTCCGAGACTACCTGTGTCTCCAAAACTTCAGGGTGTTTTATGCTGGGACTGGTTAGCGACTCGGTGAAATTCATATCCCGGAATGCTTGACTATTTTTAGCTGCGGATTTGGCTAGGTAGTCGGCCTCATTGTTTTCTTCCTTAGGAATCTGAATGATCTCCCATCGGCCTTCATCCCATTCAATGAATTGCAAGAGCTGCCTGGCCTTGTCTATGTACTTGGCAATGCAAATGTCTTTGGCTTAGAACATTCTACTGACTTAGTTGACTACCAGTTGGGAGTCTGAGTATATGATGAGGTGTTCAGCCCTGACTTCGGTGGCCAACTTCAAACCTGTATTGAATGCTTTATACTCGGCTGCATTGTTGGTGGCGTTGTACTCGATACGGACTACGTATCGAATGTGAACCTTGTGTGGTCCTCTGAGGATTATTCTGGCTCCAAAACCTTGAGCTGAGGATGCTCTGTCAACATAGAGCTTCCATTCTAGTGCTTTGGTCAAGGCTATGTCTTCCGGAGCCATTTCTTGCATGAAATCTGCTAATGCCTGGGCTTTTATCTGTTGCCGAGGCTCATAGTCAATATCGAATTCACCGAGTAATACCAACCACTGTACTAGCCTGCCTGAGGTCTTTGGTCTTTATAATATTTTCCACAGTGGGAAACGGGATCGGATAACGATATGGTGAGCCTGGAAGTAATGTCAAAGCTTTCGTGAGGCGCGGACCACAGCCATAGCTAACTTGTCCAATATAGGATACTGAATTTCTAGTCCTTAAAGCATCTTACTAACGTAATAGATAGGGTTTTGCTAGCTTTCTTCTTCTCTTACCAATACTGAAGCAATGCATTCCCGACCAATAGAAAGGTACAAATACAAGGTCTCATCTGGGACGGGCCGACTGAGTAGGGGTGATGAGGATAAGAATCTTTTAATTTCTTCGAATGCCGCCTAGCAGTCAGCGGACCACTGAAACTTCCTAAAATTTTTGAGAGCTCGGAACAATGGTAGACACTGCCTAGCCGAGCAAGAAATGAAACACCCTAACGGGGTGATTCTGCCATTTAACTTTTATACCTCATGGATGTTCTTTGGTGCTTCCATTTTGAGTATGGCTTCCATCTTTTCTGGATTGGCTTTAATGCCCCAGTGAGATATCATGAATCCCAGGAATTTGCCTGTTTGGACTCCAAAGACGCATTTTTTAGGATTCAACCTGATCTTGGATTTGCTCAGTAGCTAGAGAACCCGATCTATGTCTATTGGGTATTGTTTCGGATGTTTGCTTTTGATGATGATGTCGTCCACGTATACCTCTATGCTTGTTCCAATCTGGTCTTGGAGGACTTAGTTCATCATTCTTTGATACGTTTCCCCAATGTTTTTCAATCTGAAGGGCATCACCTTATAACAATACAATCCTTTATGGGTGATGAAGGACGTTTTCTCTTGATCCTCTTCCTTCATCGGAATCTGGTGATAACCTTGTGCCGCATCGATGAAGCTATATAATCCATGACTAGTGGTGGAGTTGACGAGTTGGTCAATCATGGGTAACGGGTAGCTGTCCTTAGGGCATGCTCGGTTGAGGTCAGTGTAGTCTACACACATTTTGTACTTCCCGTTTGCTTTTCTGATGAGTACCATGTTGGCTACCCATTTCGGGTAAGTAACTTCTTTAATAAACCCAGCTGCTAACAACTTCGTTATTTCTTCAGCAATTATTCTTTGCCTTTCATAGGCAAAGGTTCTTTTTTTTTTGTGCTACTGGCTTGGCTCCCGATTTGATGTTTAGGTAGTGACAGGCAACTTGTGGGTCCACGCTGATGATCTCAGATTCTTGTGAAGCAAAATCCTCTGAGTTTCTGGTAAGGACTTGCCTTATTTCTTCTCTGATATTCCAGTTGAGTGCATTGCCAATTTTCACTGTCTTTCCTTCCGTGATTTATAACATCTCTGTGTCTTCTACTGGTTATGGATCGATGCCTTGCTTCTCAACTTCCTATGCCTCTAAAGGAAAAGCCTCCGCATGAGGCTTCGTGACCATCTGGTAACACTGTCTGGCCATATGCTGATCTCCCCAAATGGTAAGGGTTCCATTCTTGACTGGAACCTTCATGGTTAAGCATCGGATGCTGGTGACTGCATCTGCCTCATAGAGTGTCGGCCGTCCTATAATCCCATTATAGGCTAGTAGTATATCCACCATGTTAAATACAGCCCGGACGACTTTTGTCTCCTCATCATCTTGGTTTCCAAATTATAGGTTTAGTTCGATAATCCCTATCGATTGCACGATTCCACCACAAAAACTCATGATGGGGTTCTCGATGGCTTTCAGGTTGGTGACGGAGCCGCCCATTGCTTTGTACGTATTCCAAGATAATACGTTGATAGCACTTCCATTATCCACCAGTAGCCTTTTTACTCGATACTTATTTATGCACACAGTTATTACTAGAGCATCATAATAGGGGTGGTGTACATGCAAATCATCTTTCGAATTGAACATAATATCATTTCTCATAGGTACTCATTTTTCTCCTCTACTACGCTTTCATCTCTTCTCAATTTTTTCTCCCCCTATGATCATGTCAATCATTCCAATCTGCTCCCTCTGGGTTTTCTTTGCTTCTGGCCTGTCTTGCTCCTGGTTTTCAGAGATTTCGCTTCTCCTTGGTGCATCTGTGAAATTATTGAGCTTTCCCCTCTGTACCAGTCTTTCTATGGCATTCTTCAGCTCTCTGCAGCCCTCTGTGTCATGTCCGTATTCCCGGTGATACTCATAGTACTGTCCTCCATCCCGGGTAAATCTCCAGCTTGGGCTGATTCTTTTGGCTGGGGTGATCCTAACTCCATTTTGCCTAACCCACATGAGGATTTTAGATCGAGAGGTGTTCAAGGGTGTATATTTGTCCGGTTCCCTGTCAAATCTCTCTGCCGGATTTCTGAAATTCATTTTTAGGAAACTTGCTCATCTATGTTTCGGTTGTTCATCCTTGATCAATGGCCTATCTTCCTCCCGTCGCATCCTTCTGTCTTCGTCTATTTTTATCATCCGGACCGCCATCGCCATTGCTTCTGCAAAAGTACTCAGTTCTTTAGTCATTATTTTATCTTTAAGCTTGCCGAGTCTAGTGCTATTTTTCAAAGCTTCTATGGCGACTTCATCAATAAGATGCTCATTTTGCATGGCTGTTTTATTGAAACGGTTAAGGTAACTTCGTAAAGATTCGTCAACTTCTTACCGGCACATCTGAAGATCATTGTTATTTTTGGCTGGGGGAATATTGGTGATGAATTTGATACGAAACTGTTCTGCCAGATCCTCAAAAGAAGTGATGGAATTCTTTGGGAGTTGATGAAACCACTTTTGAGCATTCTTTATGAGTGTGCTTGGAAAGACTCTGCACATAATTCCATCATTTACATTCTGGAGCAGCATTTTTGTCCAGAATACTGATATATGACTGATGGGGTCTCCCGTCCCATCGTACTGATCAAGCAGCGAGATTCTGAACTTAGTAGGGATCTTTGTCTGAATTATTCTGCTGACAAACAGAGTTCTGCTATCCATAACACATTCTTCTTCCTTTCTAGGTTTGGTTCGGGCTTTGCATATTACTTCTTCAACCTTCTGAGCTATTTTTGAATCATCAAGAGCCAGAATGGTTGAACTGCACTCCCCTTCTGGCACTTTACCCTTGCCCATGCTTGTCCATGGGGCCTGCTGAGGTGTTGTGTTATCATCGTTTTGAGCCGACTCAAAGCGCCCACTCTGTATTATAGCATTTAGTTATTGTTGCATCAAAGCTATCTGCACCTGAATATTTTTTATCACAGCTTCCCTGCTAGTTTAATCAAGGCTGAGTGTTTGGTTTACAGTGTTTAAATTTAGAGTGGTTATTGCTAGTGTTTCTGGTAGGCTCGGAAAGGGTATAGAAGGTATTGATCAATGGTGTTATAGCGGAGCATAATACGGGAGGTTTATGTCCAAGGACGGGTATCTTGAAGTGTTATCAGGGAGTGAAGGTATATGTCCGGATGAGGCTCCGGCATGCTGTAAGGTGGGTGGAAACACTATTACTGGGAGAGGGTCTGAGAGGTCAGTTGAAAGGATAGGTGTAGAAGGGTTGGTGCCGGCTTCAAGAGTCAGGGCTAGTGGTGGGCTAGAAGTCATAGTGAAGATGTTTTTAGCTTAGCAAGTAAATGAATGGCTTTTCCTAAGGAGTTCCTACAGACGACGCCACTTGATAATTAGTTTTTGGAACTTTTGGGCTTGGTATCCTGCAATCCACGAACAGAAGGCAAGGTAAGAGGTAGAGAGAATCCCCACAAACACTCCGATGCCTAAGTTAGAGAACAAAAGTAGGGAGAATACAAGATAACTAGAATATGTGAGAATGAGATGCCCCTTTGTGAGGGATATAGGGTTCTATATATAGCAATACTTAAACCTGGGAGGAGTTAGATTCTGTGTGGGATAATGAATCATAATTTTGGTAGGAGAGTGTTCCTTTTGTGCTTAGGACTCCACTTTGGGGTAGTCCTCATTTTGGATGGATCTGTCTTCTTGCTAATCCAAGTGTCCCTATTTAGGGGATAAAGAGCCCCTAACTAAGTCGGAACATACTAGACGGTATCATTTATCAACCCCATTGTTGTTTCTGATGGAATTTTCTTTTGCTTGTTCCACACTGTTCTTATTTTTCTGACACTAAAGCTTTAAACATCTCACCATTTTCCTTTCACCTAGATTCTTCATTAAAAAATTTATCCTTCACCATTTCCAAAGTCACCTTTCCATTAAAAGCTAAATTTCTGACTAATACAAAAAGTGTATCCCAACTTTTTAGCAAAGACATCAATAAAAATATTCTCAATTGATTGTCATTAAATTTGTAGTTCATTGTTGAGAGTTGATCTGTAACACCTTAAAATTTATTGGTATGTTCTGACATGCTGCTGTTATCTTTGTATTTCAAGGTAATGAGATGACATATTAAATTGGCTACATTTTATGCACTTTGTAGGCATCAGTTTCTTTTGGCAATGCTCTGCATGATGCTCCTATCAATCCACTGTCTGATTTGAGCTGCACACTTTCTATTGAGCACTTCCTAATCTACATCTTTCGTTTCTACTAGTTTACCAACAGCTACGCCATTGATAGTTTCGATAGGTTGCCACAAATCTTTCATGTATAAAAGATCCTCCATCATTAACTTCCAAATTGAGTAATTTATTGGAGTCAGTTTGAACATGCTGTAGTGTACTCCATTTTTATCTAGGTAGAAAAAAATTTAAACCAACCAATCTCTAATACCACTTTGTTGGGGTTAATTAGATTTTTCTAATAGATAATAAATTGGATTTAAAAGAATAAAAGTGGTCAAGTGTTTAGCCTACCAAATTAAAATAATAAAAATTAATAAGGTGGTCAAACTAGTTAATGCATGAATAAAATAGACAATAAAAACCTGCCGAATAAATAGAGAAAAATAAATATGACACTAATGTTTTTTACGTGGAAACTTTATAAAAGGAAAAACCAATGGACCTAATCTAATTCAATCTTCCACGACAAAAATAATGAGATTACAAACATTCAACCCTCAATTTGTGGTTCATACTCTCATAAATTAACTCTCAAAATAATATTTATTTTTCTCTTCTCTCCTCTCTTGTACACACAATAAGGAGGCTCACATAATTTTTGTTTACCTAAAAATTACTTTCATGCAAAAACACTCATAATTTTCTCTCCTCGAGCAGCGTTAAAAGGCTCTAAATTTTTGCTCTCACCCACTCTTGCACACACTCTCTCACAAAGGCATGCACAAAACTCTCAATTTTTGCTCACTTTAGAAAATTTTCTGTTGCAAATAAATGATTATTTATAGTCATGCAATGTTGGCTAATTTTTTAATCTTTACTGAATCGAATTCAATACAGTAAAGTTTTACCTTTTTTTTTCAAACTACTATTCCTAATGTTATAACCCGAGTTTTTAAATTATTTTAATATAAAATAGGATATGCAGTGTTAATAATTTTGAAACTATATTTGATTATTTTACTATTTTGTGAATTATCGTTATTATTTACGTTTAATTAATATATTTTATGTAATTACATGTCGTTAAATTATCATTTTGGAAAATAGTATTTTATTAAACCTTTAATTTAGAGCATTTATATTTTAATATTATTATTTTAATGAATTATATTATTGACCTAAATTTTTATGAATAATACATTTTTTTTTGCATGCATGAATGATATTACGGTTAATAATTAAATTGTGTATAAATTATATTTTAATTATGTGTATATATTGTATTTTATTTGTGTTATATATATATATATATATATATATATATATATACATAAAATATCAAACCTTCTCCTTCTTCCTCCCGAAGCTCAACCTACCCTCACCATCACCACCCGTCCCTGCCATTTTTAGGCCGTCAGTGTGTCTCCCAGAGCTCCGCCCTTTCTAGCAAGCAGCTCCGCCGCCATTCCCTTCCTTCTCCGGCGCCGTTTCACCTTGTTTTGGCCGGAAACCCGAAAGTTGGCTCCTCCAGTGTTCCTCACGATTCTGGCCACCAAAATTGATGATTCTAGTGTCGTTGGACTCTTAAAACTCCATAGAGGACGATTCTAAGCTTCCTTTTGTCTGAAAATTTGATTTGATAAGGTTTTGACCTTATTTCCATTTTCAGCCATCTTTGGTTCTTGAATTTTTTGAACTTCATTCTTTGTGATTCAAGCTTAATTCCTTCACAAATATTGTTCCCATTAGCTTAATCTACCTCTAAGAATTTTTGTGTAATTTTTGGAATTTTTTTTAATTTTTGTGAATTTTTTATTATTTTATTATTTTCGTAAATTAATTAAATAACTTGTGAAATTGTGATTTTTAGTGTTTTTGGTGGTTGAAATTATTTTTAGAATTTAATTATAATTTTTGTGTAGTTTTTATAATTTGATTTAGTTTATGTCAATTTTGGAAATATAGGTTATATATGTATTTTGTTAAAAAATATTGGTTAAGTGTATTTGTTGATTTTATTGAATTATATGTTGAGAAAATAATTTTAGAGTATTTATATAATTTTTATTAAATTTTTGAGTATTTTTAGTATATTATGTGAATTTTTATATACTAGGGGTATGTTGGTAATTTGGTAGTAATTTTAGTTAAATATTAAATTTAATTGGTTTTAATAATTATTTGAGGTATAAAATGATTTTTACAAATTATTTTCTAATTTTAACTAATTAATACTATTTTTCAAAAATTATTTTCAAATTATATATAATATACTATTTTTGTAAATAAATGGATTTTTAATAATTTTTAATATGTTTTTGGACTAATTAAGTAATTTGGATTTATAAAATGAATTTTTATTAATATTTTTGAATTATCGAGAAATATCAATTTTTATTTATATTATATTAATATTAGGGTTTTTAAGTAATTACGGGTAAAATAATTACTTTTAGTGTTTTAATGTTTAAATTGCTATATTTTGATACAAAAAGGGCATTTTTGGTACTTATTGGATTTTAATATATTTTGTGTATTTTATTGTGAATTGTGGACCTCGATCGGGAAAATTTATAGTTTAGGATCCTGACCTAAGAGTTTTGTGAATTCTATTCGAAGTCTATTTTCTTGCACGATCGACTCTACTTTTTTTAAGTAGAGAGATGTCCGTTTTACAGAGGAGGTTCTGCAGGATTTTCGGTAGAATTCTGGTAAAACGTGACATTCGGTCAAATTCCTATTCTCTGTTTGTGTCTAGAATTATAGATCAAGTCTCTAGCAGTTAAGTTAGAATTATTCTGATTTTTGTATTGTGATTTTATTGTTAGTTGTGTCGAGACCGAGGCCTAGTGGACCAGGCCCATCAGACCCGTCTCGAGGAGTGCACAACTGTGAGTTATTATAATGTATATGCATTGCTTAGGTTGTATGTTTTAGACTTCTATGTTTTAAACATAAATTTTTGCATAATTGCCTATTTGAATGTTTAAGTATATTTTAGGTATACTTTTAGTATATTTTCGGTATATTATGAAATAAATGCATGTTTTCCTTTTTAATTAAATCTAACTTGTTTTCAAATATATTATGGGTTTAATATAATATATTCCATAATTTATTTGTGAGTTGATTATACGTATATATACCTGAAATATACTTAGTTTATTTTAGGTATATTTCTGGTATATATATGGTTTATTTGTTTATTTTAAATATCATTATGCATCATTTATTTTATTTTTTTTTGAATGTATGTTTTAATATAAATGAAGGATATCGATAGAACGTGCTTCCTAGTGGGCAGCACTAGGACCGTGTACGTACCAGTGCGAAAGATTAGAGTTAAATGAAAAATTAATTGTGGTAATTATGATTGATTTGATTGAGGTGGATGTGATTGAGAGTGTGATTGTTGGAGCTCAATTGACCAAGTGTCTCGGGGCCAATCACACTGACAATCAGACTACTGGAGCTCAATTGACTTAGTGTCTTGGGGTCAGTCTACAGTCCATATGGATTAAGTGAATTTACTTGGAATTAAGTGAGCCTATATGGCTAGAGTACCTTCTATTGGTATTGAGGTTGCAATCATATAGGGTTCTATTTAATCCTTCATAACTAATGATTTTCAGTATTAAAATGATTTTCTTTGCATCTGTGTGTATTTGTCTATATATATATTTATTATATATACTTTTGAGTGTCTACATTTGACATTTAGTTATGCATGTATATATATTATAATAATTCACTCAGTGAGGTCTGACTCCCCTCCGTTGATGTTTTTTTAGGAGAGTCCTCTTCTTCAGACCTCAGCAGTAAACCTGTCTGTTGAATTTCTTCCGTTCCAACTTTATTATGTAAATCGCTTACTTGAGTTTTATTTTGTACTCTAGACACTACAGTAGTGGTTGTATTTAAATCTGTTGTGGGTTGTATTTGTAATCATACTTGTATGAGATTTTAAATTCAGAGTGTTACTCTGAAGATTTGTACTTAAAGATTTCTATTTATGATAAATACGATGTGATTTTATGTTATTAAAGGAAGTTGAGAACTTATTTTATTATTTGAGATTAAATTTCCGTTTGAATAAATATTTTAATTATTTCATTTTATTGCATGCTTTTCTTTTAAGGCTCGTTACGGGTTTCGGATTCGAAATAATTCCCGTTCCGTAGCGTCGATCATGGCTCCCTGTTTTGGGTCATGACACCTAACTTCAAATCTTATAGTTTATGGGTCCCCACTTGTAAGCGAAACCCACCCACCATGTTACCAAAGATTTTTTATCTCCAAAATCCCTTAACTTTTTTTTTTGAAAATTTATTTTCATTAAGAAAACAAAATCCCATAACCCATTGCCCACAAGACAACCACCTATTCAACAACCTTATTTATACATTTCTCTCCCTAACTTATACACGCAACCAAATTCTTATAATAGACCAAAAGGACCAAAAAAATTTCAGGTAGAGGCGGTTAACTTTTGTAAAATGACAGCCATTGCATATCCACTATTACAAGACAATAATTACAACATCATTTGTAAGGTGTTGCATATAGGGGGCTTAGGGGTCTTCATGGTTGAATTTGGTGCTTAAATTTCAAACTAAACAAATAAGGTTGATTTTTAAATCTGAGAACTTTTAACCAAATCAAATACCATTAGAAATTATCTAAATCAATAATATTTGAATTAGATTTGGATGATCGGTTTAGTCAATTGAATAAAAAATAATAAGTGAATAAAATAAATATTAAAAGTACTAAAATACATCTTGCGAAAAATCTATTAAAAGTACAACAAAATGTAATAATAATAATTAAAAAAAACTAGAATATCTACTTTTTGACAAAGTCCTTACGTATCAAAATAACAATCTAAAATATTCTAAAAAATATCAAATTTTAATACAATGTCTTAATAAAAAAAAATTAAAGATATGAATTGCTAATTAGTAGGATGATCCTTGCTCAATCATTGTAAAGGGTTCATTTGTCCAAAATAACCTCTTCTGAATTGAATTTAGCATTTGATCCTGAAAATTCTATGAGTAATAATAAGATTATGTTAGATAAAAAAAAATTGTGCAAAATATAATGACAGACTTCACATAATGAATAAAATTAGATTAGAAAAATTCTGCAAAATGGAATGACAATATGGATGTCACGACCCAAAACAGGGGCCATGACCGGCGCTAGGAAATGAGAATTCTTTCGAATCCGGAACCCGTAGCAAGCCTAAAAATAAAATAAAACATGCAATAGTAATAATAACAGTATTTAATGCAGCGGAAATAAAATCATAATTATCAAAATAGAAATCCATATCTCATATATAGATAAATCCTTTAATACACGTTTCAGTTCAAACTCTTAAAATACATATCTCATATAAATACAATACACCACATCTCTGAAACAACCATAACTACTGCAGTGTCTAGATCATAAAATAAAACTCAATACTCAGATAAGCAGTTTACATAGAGAAGCCAGGGCGGAAGAAATCCGGCGTACAGGCCTGCTACTGAGATCTGAAGATGATGACTCTCCTGAAAAATAGTCAACGGAGGGGAGTCAGACCTCACTGAGTGAATTACTATAATATATATACATGCATACTAAATGACAATGCACAGTCAACAGTATATATAATTATATATACAGGCAAATACACACGGATGCAATAAAATCATTTTTTATATATTTTGTCTGAAAACCACTGGTTATGAAGGATTAAATAGAACCCTAGAAATTCGTAACCTCAAAACAGTGTTAGACAACACTCAAGCCATACAGACTCACTTATTCCAAATATATTCACTTATTCCATTTAGACAGTAGACTGGCCCCGAGACACTAAGTCAACCGAGCTCCAGCAATCTGACTGTCAATGTGATTGACCCCGAGACACTTGGTCAACCGAGCTCCAGCAATCACACCCAAATCACATCACACATCAGATAAATCAATTCCAATCAATATCCTCAAACTGGTTAGTAATATAGCCTAAATGTTATAAGTGTACCGGTACGTACTCGGTCCTAGTGCTGCCCACTAGATAGCACGTTCTATTGATATCCTTCATTAATAAATATAAAACATTCATTCACAAATAAATGATGCATGAATTTAAATAAAATAACGATATAAACCATATATATACTGGAAATATACCAAAAGTAAATCAGGTATATTTCGGGTATATATATGTCAAATAAATCCAATTAAATTACAAAATAAACTAGAAATATACTTAAAAACATTTTAAACACAATTCATTAATAAAACATGCATATAATTTAATATATACCAAAAATAAACCAAAAATAAACCAAAAGTAAACTAAAAATAAACTTAAATACTAATCAAATTATTTATGCATATTTAATTAAAATAAAACATACATTTCTAAATCATGCACCCTAAAGCATATATATATAAAATAGTAACTCACACTTAGTGCGCTCCTCGAGATAGGTCCGACGGGCCTGGTCCACTAGCCCTCGGTCTCGGCGCAACTAAACAAACAATAAATAACAAACATCAGAATAAACCTAACAGAAAATCCTAGAAACTCAATCTAGAATATTAGACACAGAATCAGAATTAGGGTTCGACCGGATATCACGTTTTACGAGAATTCTATCGAAAATCCGACAGAACCTCCCTTGTAAAACGGACATCTCTCTACTCAAAGAGTAGAGCCGGCCCTGTAAAAAAATGCACTTCGAAAAACAGACACAAAAACACATCCACAACCCCTCAGTTGGACTCCAAACTACAATCTACCGACCGGGGTCCACAATCACAGAACAATTATAGAAATACCAAAAATACCTTTATATCACAGAAATACATTTTATAAGTAGAAATTACATAATTAGCCTTAAAACACATTAAAAACCGATAAAATTCATTTTATTTACAAAAATCGTATATTATATATATAACTGAAAATAATTCACGAAAAATAGTTTTAATTAATTAAAAATACTAAATAATTTGTAGAAATCATTTTTATACCTTAAATAACTATTAAAACCAATTTAATTATATTTTTAGTCAATTTAGGGTAAAATTACCAAAATGCCATTATATATATAAATATACTAAAATTACTTCAAAAATTCACCGAAAATAATATAATTGTCCAAAATTAATTTTCTCCACATATTTATCAATAATATCAATAATTAAACTCAATTAACCAATTAATTTCAATTAAAAACACAATTAACCTAATTTTCCAAAATTACATAAACCTAAATAAATTCAAAATAAATACATAGAAATCCATAAAATTTCCAAATAAATTTCTATAATTCATTTCAACACCTATATTTATCATAAAAGACAATTTCATAATTTATTTAATTAATTTCCGAAAATTAGAAAATAATATTAAAATATTCAAAAATACCCAAAAATCAAAATAATCTCCAAAAATTCTACAAAAATTCAAACATGTAGATTAAGCTACTAGGATTAACATTTGTGAAGGAATTTTTCATGAATCAATCAAATTGATGTTCAAAAAAATCAAGAACTCTAAAATGGCTGAATTTAAAAAATCGAAACCTAAGCAAATCAAGACCATTTTAAGTGAAACAAAGCTTGGAATCACACTCACCGGAGCTCAAGGAGAATAAAGAGACTAACGGTGTAGAAAACGGTGACCGAAAACATCGTGAACGACGTTGCTCCCACTTTCGGCTTCTCCGGTTAAAAACGACTTCCAGACCCCAGAAACAGCTACAGCAGGCGGCGGGGAAGGCTGGGGAAGGAGGTGGCACGCCGGATGGCACACCAATGGCAAGAAAATGGCGGGGTAGCAGCTGCGAACGATGATGGGGAACGGTCGGGAGAGAGGAGGAAGAAGATGATGGCAATTTTATAAATAAACTAAACTTTTATTTTTGTTTTAATATTAAATATATATATATATATATATATATATATATATATATATATATATATATATATATATATATATATATATATATATATACTTTATACTATATATTAAAATAATATAAAATCACACACATTAAATATACACCACACACATATAATTTAATATTTTAAAATTTAATACACCTAAAAATAATTAAATAATATTAAAACAAATTAATAAATAATAAAATATTAGGGTAATTAATCAAACCCTAATTAATTAAATAAATACACATATATACGTTATTTAGTATTTTTAAAAATGCATATGAGTTCATGCAAGTCCGTAAATCTATTTAAAATAATTAATAATAAATTATTTACGTGAAAATTTTCTCGAAAATGCAAGTCCCGGGAAAATTTTACGTAAAGCACTTAAAATAATAGACAATAATTAAAATAAGTTTTAAATACATATCAACTCGTAAAAATATCATATTTATATACAAAATTATTAACACTGCATATCCCAATACAGTATTAAAATATTTAAAAAACCTGGGATATTACAGTCTCCCCCCCTTATAAGAATTCGTCCCCGAATTCCAGAAAGAAAACGATCATAAGATCAGGAAGGAAAGAGATACGGGTAAGAAGCTCGCATCTCAGCTTCAGTCTCCCACGTATGCTCCTCGACTCTGTTGCTACACCACAGAACCTTGACCATCGGAATCTGCTTCGAACGCAACTATCGAACTTGATAGTCAACGATCGCCACAGGTTCTTCCACAAACGTCAAATCTTCACTCACTTCTACACTATCGGGCTACAACACGTGTGAAGGGTTTGAGACATACTTCCTCAATATCGAGATATGAAATACTGGATGCACTTGTGACATACTCGGAGGCAAATTCAACCGATATGCAATAGTGCCAACTCTCTCCAGAATCTCAAACGGTCCGATATATCTCAATGCCAACTTACCCTTCCTACCAAATCTCATCACACCCTTCATTGGAGATACTTTCAGAAAAATAAAATCTTCAACCTGAAACTCCACATCTCTGCGCCTAGGATCTGTATAACTCTTCTGTCTGCTAACTGCGGTCTCTAATCTTTGCTTAATCACATTAACTTTCTCTGCAGCATCCTGAACCATCTCAGGTCCAGTCAAAGCTCTCTCACCAATCTCATCCCAACTCAGAGGGGATCTACACTTCCTTTCATATAATGCCTCATATGGTGCCATACTAATACTGCTATGGTAGTTGTTATTATATACAAACTCAATGAGTGGCAAATGATCATTCCAGCTACCTCCCAAATCCAGGACACACATCCTCAACATATCTTCCAGTGTCTGGATCGTCCTCTCAGACTGACCATCTGTTTGAGGATGAAAAGCAATACTGAAATCCAACCTAGTGCCCATCGCTTCCTGCAACTTCTGCCAAAAATGAGAAGTAAACACTGAACCTCTATCTGACACAATGGACACAGGTACTCCATGAAGGCACACAATATGCTTCACATACAACTTCGTCAATCTAGCTACAGAACATGTGGCTTTCACAGGCAAAAAATGTGCAGACTTCGTCAACCTATCTACAATCACCCAAATGAAATCGTATCCATCCTTAGAACGAGGTAAACCGACCACAAAATCCATAGCTATCCTTTCCCACTTCCACTCGGGAATAGGAAGAGGCTGAAGCTTCCCAGAAGGCTTCTGATATTCAGCTTTCACTTGCTGACACGTCAGGCATTTAGCAACATAATCAGTGACATCCTTCTTCAATCCATCCCACCAGTATAAGTCTCTGATACTGTGGTACATCTTAGTAACACCCGAATGTACGCTATAGGCTGTAGAATGTGCTTCCTCTAGGATCTCCTCTCTCAAATCATCCACATCAGGAACACACAATCTACCACTGATCCACAACACACCATCATCATCAAGTGAGAAATCAGTGAACTTCCCTGCTCAAATATTCTTTGCAAGCTCTTCCAGAATAGGATCTCGGCTCTGAGCTGCTTTAATCCTATCCCTCAGTACAAATCATACTTTAAATTGAGCTAGCAGTCCACCTGATCTACTGATCTTCATCATCAGACCTTGATCCACCAACAGATGCAACTCCTGGATCAACGGTCTCCTCTCAACACTGATGTGAGCAAGACTGCTTAAGGATTTTCTACTCAAGGCATCTGCTATCACATTAGCTTTACCCGGATGATATAAAATCTCACAGTCATAATCCTTCAACAATTCTAACCATCTTCTCTACCTCAGATTCAGATCTCTCTGCTGAAAAATGTACTTAAGGCTCTTGTGATCAGTAAATATCTCACAAGTCACCCCGTACAGATAATGTCTCCAAATCTTTAAAGCAAAGATCATTGTAGCCATCTCTAGGTCATGTGCGGGATAGTTCTGCTCATGCTTCTTCAATTGCCTCGAAGCATTGGCTATCACCCTTACATTCTGCATCAGCACACAACCAAGGCCAACTCTAGAGGCATCACAATAAACTGTGAACTTGTCCACACTATTAGGCAAAGCTAACACTGGCGCTGTGGTCAACTTCTCCTTCAGCAACTGGAAGCTATTCTCACAAGCTTCTGACCACTCGAATCTAACATTCTTCTGAGTCAAGCGAGTCATAGGGGCTGCTATTTTAGAAAAATCTTACACAAACCGCCTATAATACCCGGCTAAACCCAAAAAACTCTGAATCTCAGTAACAGAAGTTGGTTTAGGCCACTCAGACACTGCTTCAATCTTCTATGGATCAAAACAAGTTTAGAATTAATAGAGATTTAAATTTTTATAATGAATGCTAAGAGAGATTTTGTTCAACAGCCATAAAAAACTTAATAAATGAAGTTTAGTGTTAAGTATTTAGTTGGAGATCAAATTCCAACTGCTTAGAAGCCATACGACCAATTGCAATCTTCTCTACCTTTATTAAATGTTCAATCTTCATTTTGTAGGATTTTAGAGGCTCACGATCGTGACATCTAACAAAACTAATCAATGTGGCCATTCTATGACTATTACACTTTTGATAGTAGATCATGACTCTCATCATGATTATGATTATGGATCATGAAACCCATCACAATTGTGACCTTAGATCGTGAGAGTCGCTTTAAACAATCTTCACTCAGCTTTAAACTTGGTCATGCTCATGACATGACTCAAGATCCCATAGTCATGCTCGTGATCATACCATCATGATTATTATAAGGACCGTGAGGGTCATTGTCTGATTTATAAGGAAAGGATTCATCTTAGTCCCAATCATTATCATAGCCATCACGATCACCATCATGGTCATCTGTGAGACAAACTATGAATATCACTGTGTCTTTTCTTTGCTATGGCAATTGAAAGAATCTTTATCACGGGCATGCTCACAGTTATGACATGGATCTTGAGCATCACTGTCTTATTGAGTAACTTCAACTTTTAAGCCTTTAACATGTCTTGCTTTGAATTTATCTTATACACATTTAAACTACACACATTATGGCTATGACATCACAATTCATAGTCATGAAGAGAAAAAAGAAAGATAGGTAGGACAAGGATATGAGAGGAACAAAGTGTTATAGTTACATGCAATTTGTTAAAAAAAAAAAGAAAAATTCAAAAGTAGATCCCATTAGCATGATGCAAAATTTGTGTAGCATAAAAATGTCAAACATGTCACAAAACCAATTTATGCCAAAAAGAATTGGCCAAAAACTTTCATATATGAATCTAAAGAAATTTTATAAATAATATTTAATTTTTAGTCCATCAACAAAATCAAAGTCTAGTGGAATAGAAGTCAAATAAGGAAAGGAAAATAACCAAAATTTTCAGAATTGCTAAATGAGTATAATATGATTTTAAAACCATTAGAAAGAAATCTAATGCAGGACAACAAGTTTTGGAGTTATTGGAATGAGTTTACAAAATAATGGATAGAATATATACATTTTCAATATTATTATTATTAGGATTTAATTTTTATTTTTTAAGTATTGATAAGAAATTGACTTTCCTATATTGTTAAGGATTTGATTTCCTACCTTAGGAATTGTCTTTATTTTTATTTCCTAAATAAAAATTAGGGTTTATGGGTTTTTGGCACCCTATAAATATGTAAGTTTTAAGGTTGTATGGGGAGTTTTTTTTTAGTTGATTATTTAAAATTATTATTTTCCCAAATTCAGTATTCTTGTGAATCAGCGAATTCTTGGATGCCTATTTTCTAGTATTTGTGCTCAAATCAACAGATTAGTGATTGGTAGTCGTGCGCGATTCAACAAACTCTAATTCCTTGTTTATCACTCTTTCATTACGTCAATTTGGTATCAGAGTTGTGATCCTCGGACAAGATGTCACGCATACGACAACAACAACAACAACAACCACAATAGCAATGTGTAGAAGAGGTTTATAAGTGTGATGACCTACGTCGCCTTGAGCAGCAATTTGAACAAACGATGGAACAATTTGAATAAATGATAGAACAGATGACTGAAAGGATGACTGCTCTTTTGGCCAATCAGAATAGAAATAATCCAACCCCACGAAACAACAATAATTTTGCAGGTAATTTTAATGGAGAGGTTAGTAATGATGAGGAGGGAGAAGAGTATAATGAAGAGAGTTTATTTTCTGATATTGATGATGATGAGGATGAAGATGCAGTTATTGGAGATGAGCCAATATTTGATAAAAAAGATAAGGGTGATGAGGAATGTAATGAATTATTAAAAAGTGGTGATACAACAATTTTCTTTGTTGAGAGGGATTCTTATTTGACTTCCAATGACTTAGAGATTGAGGTGGAGGAACATCATGATCGTGAATATAATATGCTAAAGCAAATTGAGCATATTGACTTCATTTTCATTGAGGAAATTCTTTATTCTCATATTCCTTTAATTTTAATTTTGAAGTAATTACAAATTGATAAGGAATTTATGATGTTTTATGCATCTATAAGCAAAATTATTTTTCAATATTTGAGCAAAATTCGATGGCAAATTTTCTATATGCTGGGGGGAATGATGCGGGACAACAAGTTTTGGAATTATTGGAATGAGTCTATGGAACAATGGATAGAATACATATATTTTCAATATTATTATTATTATTATTATTAGGATTTAATTTTTATTTTTTAATTTAGTATTGATTAGAAATTTACTTTCCTATATTGTTAGGGATTTGATTTCCTACCTTAACTAGAATTATCTTTATTTTTATTTTCAAAATAAAAATTAGGGTTGGTGAGTTTGTGTCACCCTATAAATATGTAAGTTTTAGGGTTGTATGGGGATTTTTTTTTAGTTGATTATTCAAAATTATTATTTTCCCAAATTTGGAATTCTTGTGAATCATCAAATTTTTGGATGCCTATTTCCTGGTATTTATGCGCAAATCAACAGGTTATAGAAGATTAGTGTTTGGTAGTTGTGCACGATACAAAAAAGGCTAATTTCTTGTTTATCACTCTTCTGCTATGTCAAACTCCAAGAAACAAACAAATTGTAGTGGCTCGGTATAAAACAAAAACTAGCCTCTTTAAGTAGGATCTCTAATTTAATTGTCTAAGCCTATATGCCTCAATAATAAATCTCCATTATACAAACATAAACAAATTCAATAACCCACCAACCTAAAAAAAATAAGAGATATAGTTGATTTCATGTTCCTTGTTACTATCAAATGTCTAAATGAATAAAAACTATTAAGAAAGAGTTGCAGTATATCTAATTGCAAAAGGATGCAACATATCAAATCACAAAGATGCATACTTTGAATCAAAAACATATTTAAAAAATACAAAAACTTATAATTTCTAAGAAATGAAATGAAATCAAACTAACTTAGAGACAATAGTGAGAAGAGGCAATGTGATGGTCGGAGAATATCAAATATATAACTAGTAACAAAAAAAGAAGATGTTGATATTGATGATGACAAATAAGATGAAGAAGATGTGGCTAAAGAATCAAGAAGAAGAAGATGTTGATGATAGTAGTAAGGTGATGGCGATGGTCAATTGGTGATGACAGAGGAGAATGGTTAGGCTTGATAAATGGAGAGAGGTTGGGTGATGATAGAGGAAGAAAGGGTTGAGCGGTTGAAGAATGAAGATAACAAAAGATGTCTTACACTATGCATGACAACTGTATAAGAAGGGGAAGAGACGGGAAGGTTTTTTAAAGGACAATGAAGAAAGGTGAAGTGGATGAAATAAAAACTATAGATTTTGTTGTGTTTTGTAACTTAAAGTTTATACATATATTAAATGTTGAACTCCAAAGTCATTAAATCCAAAATTTTGACAAGTATTTCTCTTTATAATTTAATATTCACTTCTAAAAACTTATGTGTTGATTTATTAAAATTCACAATAATTTCTAAAACATATTTTAAAAATTTATTTAAAAATACACATGTTATATTCTATGTAAAACACTCTAATTCTATTACATCTAAAATATTACGTTTCCTTTCCATAAAAAAAAATTATATTTTTTCTTCTAATTAAAATATCTCTATTTTTTTCAACTATTTTCTATTTGTTCTTTTATTTTTTTTATTCAATTATTATTATTGTTATACATATATTTTATATACTCTTAATAAAAAATAATAAAATAAAAATATTGCAACAACTTTTAAAATTCTAATTTTTATATTTGATTAATTTGTAGTTTTCTTAATTAAAAATTATTTAAGTATTTATTTTAAAATATGTATATTATTTTTAGTCCGCACAAAGTGCGGATTCACGACTAGTTAATTAATAAAAGAAAAAGAAGGGAAAATATTTAAAAAGGAAATAAAACCTTAAATTATAATGTATTTTGGAGTTGAAATATTTTATACTCAAATTTAGGGATATAATCAATTTCACCTTCTATAAGGGGAATGAGGGAAAATGATTAGCTTTTAATTTCCTCCCCCTCTTTTAACTTTTGTTAGTCAAATAATACAAAATTTAATTCTCCTCCTATTCTCTTCCTCCTCAATCCAATCATAGTGTTAGGTTTAGTGATGGTTTGTTTAGGGTTAGATTGGTGGTGTGTATATAACATATCAAAGCTGTGTCATTTTAGGATTAGACTACGTGGTTTTTAATTCATTAAAATTACATAAATTTGAGCTACTATATTCAATAAGTTGAATTATACCAATTTAATATTAAATCAATTATTTATGTGTTATATTTATCAATACTAAATTAGTATTATACAATAATTCTAATGAAAGTTATATTTATTTAATAATATTCTATATTCATTCATATTTTCTTAATATTAAATTAACTTAATGATATATCTAGTTAATATTGTAATTATTTATTAATTTAAACAATATTAGTTTAATTTCTTAATATTGATTTAGACTATACTAATAATTATAAATTTGCATAGTGTTATAGTTTTACCAATTAGAAAGGTAAGAGTTCAAGTTTAAACTTAACAAAATTATTTAGTTTGTTGTATATCAAAACTATATAGTTTTGTATTCAATACTAAATGTTATTATATAACTTTTCTTTATTTATAAAAAATTAAATTTTGTTTATTTAACACTAAGTTAGTATTACAATTAATAATATTGAATTATAATTACTTGATATTAATACTAATGTACGTGCAAATCATGTAAATATATTAAAATTACTTAGTTTTGATAATACTTAAAATTACTTAGTTTTGATAATACAAGTATTACTTTACAAAAAATATTCACCAAACATCTTAGTTATAACTAATACACAATAATTAGTAATTTTAGTAGGTACTTGATACTTAGTATTTACTATTTAGTTATCATATATTTAATAGGTTCACGACTTAAATTTATTTAAATTTAGTAGTAGTATTATATATTAAAACTTTATATAGTTTAATGTGAAATTATACATTTTTAGCTAAATTTAATAGTAACTTAGTATTATATATTAATTTTTTAATATATTTACTTGATATTAATTTTTAATGTTAATATTAATTTACATTATAACTAAGAAATATATAACTTTTTATTGCAATTAATGGTTCTTAATTATTTTTACTTAATACTCATACTAATGTATATTAGAATTATGTAATTTATTTAATACTAATGCTCAATTTTAATTCTATTTTATATTATAAATATGTAATTTTTTTTATTACAATTACCAATTTTAATTATATTTACTTAACATTATTATTAATATACATTACAATTATATAATGATACTAAAATTACATAGTTTTATTATTATTAATTTTATTAAATTTATTAACATCAAAATCAAATAATGATATTAAATCTAATGTTATTAAAATCATATTATAGGTTTTAAATTTATATCATATTTAATTAATATTAATTCCTTATTATATAATATTTAATTAATATCATATCCCATTTTTATTAATTTATTATATCCAACACCAAACCAATATTATATTTACTACATAATTTTATTCTATGTAATTTTATCACTTAGTACTAATTTATATTAACATTATATTTACTTAATATTAAAATAGTATTAGACAATATTTGTTTAGTACATAAAATTATATTTATTTAATTCTACTACTACAAAGTTCTATTCATTTAATTTTACAACTTAATTATAATATACCATGAAATTATATTTAACAACTATTAAATGAGTTTGTTGATAAACTCTCTAAATAAGTTTGTTCATTAACTTGTTCACGAGCTCTATAAATGAGTTTGCTCATAAGTTTGAAGTTTGTTTGTGAACTTCCTAAATATATTTGTTCATAAATTTGTTCGTGAACTTATTTGCAAACTTTCTAAACGAGACTATTCACAAGTTGACTTACAAACATATTAATGAACATATTCATGAGATTTGACAAGCTGAGCTTTTGTAATGTTTGAACTCTGTTCATTTCTCAAACAAGTTTCAAAATCAAGTTCAAGTTCAGCTTGTTTAACTTAACAAATAAGTTCGAACGAACTTTTAATGAATCAAGCTTAAGAACCACAATGTTCATTTACACACCTAATTCTATTTTTATAAAAAAATAATTCATAATTATATTTACACCCCTAATTATATTTTTATACAAAATAAGACGAAAACAATAATTGACAATTTATAATGCCTCAGGAAGTTTTAGATAATATTGAGAGGAATCAGTGACGATTGCAAATTACGTAGTTATTTACAATGTTATATAGGAAAACCTGAGAAAATTTTTTTCTTTACTTTTATCATCAAAATATAGTGAAAGAATCAATTTAATATCCTATCCTATTCTAGCATCAATTGATCATCTTTTTAAATACTAATATTAACAACAATAGGGAGAACAATGTAAGGTTCTCACAGTCATGCACAGAAAATTTCTTGGTTCAATACCAGTTTAACATGCATACCCTGGAGAAGTTTCCCCCTCTTTTACTTTCATTTGGAAGTTCTGTTATCAAATTGAAAAGGACGAGGCTGGGTTGGTGAAGAAGAATTTCAATCCAGCAATCTTCTTTCTGCTACGATTCCTAGACAACAATATCATAATCGTCTGTACTTGTGCACTGCTAGCAATCATGTCTGAAGTGCAACATTGACTTTAATTGAGTCATTGGTCAAGATGATATCTTTTCCGTTTTCAGCTTTTGGGTGATCAAGGCAATCCATTTTAATCCTCACATGTAAAGGCTTCATAAAGACGATGTCTCTCAAATCTGCATTTGATTTTAACAAGAGTTGAATGCATGAATCTCTTCCTATTTCCCCTTTTTTTGCTGGGTTTAAGATATCTGCTATCCTTGCTGCATATTTCTCCTGACTGTCCTCTTGCGAGTCATAATGCCTTCGAAGTTTTAGATACAGTGCCGCATATATAATCACCTGTTATATTAATTGAAAACAATAAAAAGCAATTGACAATAGTTTTAAATAATGAAACTACACAGAAACTTGATCAGATCCGCATTCCAATCACTGATTTTGGATGTTTGAAAAAGCATCTTATTTTACCAACAGTGTTTCAGTCAAATAGGTTTCATATGACAGGATAACTCCTATCAGGGGATAGAAGTAGGGTGAGCAACGGTTCAGTCAAATTGAGAAACCAAAAAAATTGACCAAACCGAAACTGAAACTACATTGTCTAAATTCGGTTTGGTTTTGCTTTACATCATATATATATATATATATCAAATAAAATAAATTAATCTAGAAAAATTATACAAAAATATTAACAGTATAAATAAAAAAAATTATTTAAAAATAAGTTTAGTGAACCGATAAACCAAACTGGTCCAGTAAGGTCTGGTTTGGGTTTGTCACTTCGGTTTTGAACTGAAACTGACAGTTGCACACTCCAAGACAGAAGTTCCCTAACTAACATAATATATAGATGCCCCAACAATATTTTCTACCCTGGAAATGAATATAAATGAAGCATATGATACTTCCACTACTTTTAAAAAGTAAAATATAAAAATGGTAATACTCAACCAAACATATTGGCATGTTAAAAAGTAATAACATTATAAACAAACATGTTCTTTTACTAAAATACATGTCATCAGCACAACAGATAAACTTCGACTTTACTTCTATTAGATATTTCTATTTATTTTCCAATAATGTAGCCTTATTTCAGCTGAAATTTGGAGAAAGCAGGACACATACATACATGTAACATACATAGAGAGGCACAGCTATAAAAAGAGAAGAAACTCAAATCTAAGCGAAGAACAAGGACAAGCATACCTCACTTGTGCCAGGACTTGTGTTGACACAACAATCAATGTGAACTCCAGTATCTTCAGATTTAGGATCTAATGTTGTACAACTGCCCTCAGCAATCATCTCTGACTCAAGAGTTGAAAAAGCCAAATTATCCAAATCATCATACCACTGTTGGGCTACACCAACCTGCACTAATAAAAAAGAGACATGAGTCACAGACAAAAAAAAAAATGACAACATTAGAAACGAACAAATGTGAAAAATACATGTGCAACTAACCTTCTCTGAGGTCCCCACAGCACCCTCTCTTCCCAACAGTTCAGTGGCAGCCCCTCTTGCCTGGCACCATATGCATCCTTCCTGTAATGGCTCAGCAAGCTCAATATCTACAGGGAAGTCTACATTCAATCGTATGTCAATCCTACCTGTTGTAAACGCACAGATAATTTGATGTTAAAAAATTTGCAGCGTAATAAACCATTACAGAAGCAGCAACAAACTTGGGAAACAAAATACTGCTCCTGGCATGCAACTATCTGACTGCATGCTTTTATTATCATTGAAATAATCCTGTGAATCTGAAATTATGAATCAGAAATAACAGTACAAATCGGGAGGTTCCAAACGGCTGCACGAAGTCATGAACATATTACCCATAATTCAAGCACTTGAGGGAGACCAAAATAAGCAAGTCACAAAAAGGCATAGTTTTCAAAATAAACCAAAAACCAATTTTAAATTTAAAAATATTCAAGAGAATGTTCTGATAGTATTATATAGTTTGAGAACACTGTAAGTCAATCTATCATATGGTTTGAAAAATTTTATTTTACATCAAATTCAAGGACACAAAGCGTTTTCAAAAGCATAAATAGAATTCCAGTCAAATGCATTGTCTAACAGGTTTTAGTTTCACTCCAACTAAAGTTGGCTGCAGCAAACCATTCTTTTCTAACTGTACTGAAGTAATCAACAACAAAATACCTGGAAACAAGTTAAAACATTCAAGATGATCTATCCCTCCTCCACCAAGTCGAGCTCTGTCAAATCAGACGAATGAAAAAATGACAAAAATGAAATAGGCTTACATGCATTGCCACATATGCCTAACAGCCAGTTCATGTAGGATTTACAGGGAAATAAGTTTGCCAAAACTTAAGCAAGCAAAACTTCTGGTTTTACTTACTTGGAATAAATTGTTTCCAGATGAAAGTATGGCCAATAAGGAAATCCAAGGATCCCAAAATTTGAAAAGTGATAGTTTGAACAGACTCCTGATTCTCTATGTAGTTTCAGCACCCTCTGTGCACCTTCAAGAAAATATTGTAATAAATGAGTAATAACCCAAACTAAATAATAAAATAGCATATGAAAAAAAATAATAATACTGTATTTCGGACCTGTGTCACACATGACTATGTGATCCTGAAAGGTTGTTACAGATGATAGGAGACTAGAAAATGGAAGCCCCTCTGGAGAGAAACCGGCATCAATTTGCTGTTGCACCCAATCGTTTGGCATCTGTTTCAAGAGGGATACTTTCTCCATAATCAATTGTCCACAGGTCTCCAAAATCTTTGAAAGTCCTTTTCAGTTTTGCCATGAGCAAACATCAGACTCAAATAGTTGACATATAACACACACACACACACACACACATATATATATATATATACACAACAAATTTCAAACCTGTGATAGTTTCTTTTATTTCTCCTGATGCCAAATCCATGATCCACAAGGATTCAAAACTGCAAATAAAAACAAAATTTTACCATAATGAACCTTATGTCATGTCACAAACTTCGGACCTCAATGCAACCTAGAAAGGCATTATAACAAAGATCAAAGCAAAGGCACTAGGATATTTGGTTTATTTAAACAGATATATATGAAAAAAAAATTACCAGCAACAGGCAATCCCTCAAATTGCATGAACATTTAATAGGATGATTTTTGTTAAGACAGGAAAAAATAAAGGGCGTCCATATGCAAAGGACAGAATTTCTGAACATTTATGGAACAGAACGCATTCAGGATTCAATATGCAATGTCTACTTCTAAAATTCTGGAAGTTTTCCATTGGAACTTACACTAACAAATCAAAATTTAAGCGAACTATGACAGAGGTATAATAGCTTTCTATCTAGCAGTGAAGTCACAAACGGAAGATTGCATCCTTAGGTCTGACATGGATCCATGATGGAACAAAATGGCCATGATCGAACAAAATAACCAAAACTTTAGTTAAAGGTTTTGACGTTTTACTGCATTGGACCAATTTCATTTTTCTAAGGATCTGTCTATGCCTATATGTCTCAATCACTTTTCATCTTCCTTCAATTTATTTGTTTATTCTTCGTTGAATTGATTTTCCCACACACTACCAAATCTCTCACCTGTAATCATAAATTTCTTGTAAAACTAGATCTCCAGTTCCAATTCAATTAGAAGGTTTACTCACTCAAAATCCACATCCATGTTCTAACATAAAAAGAAACGCTGTGGATAGAGGTAAAAGCAAAATTTAAATTTCAAGAAAACTGCAAATAGTACTTTGAATAGTAAGCATCATAATACTTTACCATGGAAAACACAAAAACAAAAGCAAACATAACACCTTGCAAAATAACATAAAAAATAATTGACAAGAACATCAGAGTTTACCTGCGATTAAAGAGTAATAAACTATCATCCACTGATTTCAAAAGATGCCAAGGAAACTGCAGTTGGGAAATGAATTCTTTGGACTTCATATTTTTGTTACCTCCAAAACCCATTGTATTCAGCATCCAGGTCCATATATTACTATTGCTATTATTATTAATGCTACAAATTGGATAGAGAGTTTCTAAGACCCGCCTTTCCATGTCAGCTCTCCTGATGGCTTGGTTCTTAGGAATTGAAGTCAATAAAGTAAAAACAATGTCACAGAACCATCTAACCATTGCATAATCAATGGCAAATACTTGAAATGACAGTGAATCATCTATTAAGAATCACATTATGTAGCTATTGCTGTCATTAAGGTTAGAGGAAAAGTTAAGTAGCATACATAGCTGACATGCATCTGTAAAAATCTTGGATAAGAAAGTGCTTTGTTATATATATACATAAAACAAGGAGGAATATATGCAAGCGTAAAGCAACATAAGAGAAATCTACAGTCTATGATGATGGTAAAAAAAAGATCAAATTATATTTTCCTCTCTAAAGTTTGACCTAAATTTACATTCTCCTCCCTCTTGTATGAAAATCAAAATTTTATATCTCTTAATTTTAGTTCCGTCAACATTTTAGCCATTCTATTAAAATTTCCGTTAATATCTTAATGAATAAGACATTTTACCCCCTATGTTTTATGAAAACTAACACTTTAATCCTTTTATTTTAATAAATTAAAAAAAATTGTTCTTTTTAATTTTTTAGTCAGTTCAAATTTAAAATCATAATTTTACTAAATTTTCAACAATTACACATATCTTTATCAACATTTCAAAATTAAAGAATAAATTATAATTTTAATAAATTCATAAATTTTCATTAATTTTATTTTATAATTATTTTTTATGTTTAATTTCATTAATTTTACCTTCTTTTAAAGTAATTCATTTTATTAATTACTTTAATTTTTTATAATACTAATTTTATATGAAAGAAAACTTAAGAAAATTAAGTAAAAGAATGAATATAAAATAAATTTATCAATATTCATAAATTTATTCAGATTACAACTTGGCTTTTGAGTTAGTGTGTGTGTGTTTTGTGTAATTTAAGAAAATATATTTGATGGAGATATGAGTACATGTCTAAAATTTAGTTCGTTTTGAAATTTTAAAATTAAAATAATAAAAAAATTGAAGAACTTAATTATTTTATTTTATTAGAACTTAGGAATTAAACTGTTTTAATTTTATAAAACATAGGAGTTAAATGTGTTTTGATATAAAAAAACTTAACGAAAAAGTTAAAATGAGGGGCTTAAGTGTTGACAGAATTAAAACTGATGGATGTAAAAATTTGATTTCCAAACAAGAGGGAGGAGAGTGTGAAATAGGTCGAATCTTAGGGAGGAAACTATGCTAAAACAAAAAGGAGTATACTATACTTGGATTTTACATCGTTCCCATTAAGCATCTAGCAGGAACCGACAGTTAAGAAAACAGCTGATTCAGCAAATTAATGCAAATGATTCAGCATTATACTTTTGTAGAGGCTATGATCAAAAAACCATCAGTTGAAAACTTGAGCTAGTCTAAAGCAAAACAACAGCTCTAACGAACTCATCATTTTCAACATCATAAATCACAGTGCAAAAGTTTCTAAATAGAAATTCACCTCCGCATCTACAATATATAGACAATCCTCAGCCTCATGATAAAAGGAAGCCGCAGGACGCAGTAGCTTGGCAGACTCGAATTCTCCATCCTCAAAACCTGGGCAAGAACCAATCTGACATATAAAGAAAAATGAAAGTCTCATCATCCTTCAGCACTACAAGTGCATGCATTGAGTAAGGCTAATAACAAAACAAACATAAAGGTTAAACTGATAGAGAACCCAAACAATATCCATTGAAGTCCTTTACCACACACCCAAAAATCCACTCTAGCACACTGGATAATCACAATATAAACTGATAATTACATACTTAACATGTGACCCATATTACAAAAGCACACGAAATTTGCTTCTTGACCATCATTAGGAATGATTTCCAAACACATAGTAGTAGGAAATGAATATAACCAAATTGTGAAAGTAATAAATCAGTAGTTATCACAAATTAATATTTCACATAAAGAAGATTCATTGCGGTAAAGTTGGTAGCACGGACGTGGACAAAGGGAAACAACTTCTAATTAAGTGTCTGTCTTCTAAACTGAAGTGTCTAGGTAGCATGGATACAGAGAAACGTGGATACAAATATAGGGAAATGCCTACTAATCAATGTTTCTGTGCGTCATAGGTGGTAAACAACATTTGCCATTGAACACAGTGGAAATATCTTCCTAAAAGTATAAAAAAAAAAAAAATAAGAATATTAGAGCAATTTGACTTAAACTCAATTGGAAGAATTTCAATACATACACAGTCCACTATCTTTCCATTCCCATCAAATATGATTATCCGATGATGGTTGCTGTCAGAAAGGAAGAGCCGATCACCATTTTCGTCTGCAGAGATGCAGCCTGTGGAAACAAGGATGGCGTGTTTTGAGAAAACAATATGATCTTATTCTGATATACAACATGAAGTTGAGAAACTACATATAATCTCAATCTTTTTTAAGATAGATGGAATTCAAATTGCATTTTAGTAAATTTCTACAAGAGATAAAATTATACATGAGTTTATCATGCACGTTATTGCGTCTTAGATACCAAAATCTCCTATTTGGACTCTTAAGGGGCTGAAATTCTCTTGCTTCTCCTTACAGGTTGAAGGAGGCAGAGACGTCAGTAGAAAGTTCAATTGCGATCATGTTTTATTGGATTGACAACATGAAATGATTGACCACATATTTCCATCTTTTCTTAGATAATAGATTCAGCCATTACCTTGTAGTCAGTCAATTCATAAGTTGACTGCACATTTTGAGTATAATTTGATTCAGGGCATTTGATTGCCATCGTGGTCTAGCATTGACATTTTCACTTCCCAAATTTGAGTATACATGTCAAATAACAAACATTAACTACATTTATACCTTAAACAGAGATATAACTACATGCCACAAGAAAAATTTAAGTCTCTACCTGGGAAGTAGAGTAGTAGGTTTTGTAGGAAAGAAGACAAGCGTGGTTCCTTAATGATCTCAGCCTGTTTCGCCCAAGTGCTTTTCAAATTATGAAAACTAGAAATCTGACAGTCAATGTTCCCATTTCGTTGCACATATAGCTCCTCAATGGCTGCAAAAGGGCGTTAAGTGAGAAACATAGCAATCAAATATAAGTTTCTAATACACGTGAAAATATACTCCCTCCATTCCATTCCAATTGTCTTTTAAGAAAATTGAATTTGTTCCATTCCAATTGACATTTTTAGATTACCAATAAAAATAAATTCTTCTTTCCAATTTTACCCATATTTTGATTTTAGAGTAAGTATTTTATTGGAGTAATTGTAATTCACATTAACTTTTAGTTTTTCTAAAAAGAGTTATATAGTCATTTGCACCTATAATTATGTCTATTAAATATGATTCTTAATTTTTGTCACACTACTTTAAACGACAATTGGAATGGAATAGAGGGAGTAAATTTGTATGATAAATATAAATTAATTATAAATAGCAATCAAATATGTCATAACAAAAACTTTGAATTTCAAATTAAAAAAAAAAAGCAAAATAGAATTAGTACACTAAGATACCACTAAATTTGATAATTTATTTTCAATTGTTATGAAAAGAAGAGTTTACCATATGAATGCAATTGATGGTGCAAAAAGAAGAGAAATTGCTTATGACCAAAAAAAAAAAAAAAAATTCAACATTTTCAAACAAAATTTTAAATTTTAAATCAAATAGATACAAAAGAGAGAAGAAAAAAAATACATGCTCACTTTTTTTACGATAAAAGTTGGGGGTAAATGGTACCAGAGCTTATCAAACTTTATATTAAATTTCATTTTAGTTCCATAATTTTAGTTTGTATCTTTTTTGTTACAAAACATTAATTTTAATTATATAAAGAAGTCACTTAAAATAATTTTGGCTAAATTCGACACTGAAATTTCCACATCATATTCTAATTTAATAAAAATTATCATATCACACTGCTATGTCACCTTTCTTCGTCAACATAATTTTACTTTACTTTGTTCTTTTTTTACAATCAATCTTATAAAATTATGGTCAATGGTTTTATGAAGGTTTCGTGGCAGTATGACAAAACAATTTTTGTTAAGTTGAACTGTAATGTGGTAACTCTAGCTTGCCTCGTCATCTAAATTAGCCAAAATTATTTTGGGTGACTTTTTCTATGCAATTAAAATCAATGTTTTGTAATTAAAAAGATACAAAATAAAGTTATGGAATCAAAATGAAATTTAGTGTAAAGTTTGGTAACCTCATATATAATTAATCCTAAAAGTTGGTAACAAATATTAGTTAAAACAATATATGTAAAAATTCAAGGAAAAAAAAGAAAAATGTCTATTAAAGGTACCATTAGAAAGAAAGAAATGGATACATGTATCTGTAAAAATTAATCTGAGAGAGAGACATATAACCATTGGATCTAAAACTATTATTTTATACTAATAACCAACTCAAAATCTTTATTAAATACTAGTAACCATCCCAAAAAATTAAAGCATATATTATTGAATACTAATAACATACCAAAAAAATTAAATCACATCCATACGTACCCATAAATCTCACAAAACAACTACAATAGAAAGAAAATCAATAAAAAAAATAATAATAATGATATGTCACAAGGTTATTAGTACTATTTGTCCTTTTCTTTTAATGTACTATTTGTCCTTAAATAAAGCATTGTCAATTATTGTTATTTTTCCAAAATTAATTTGCATAATTAGTTTAAATTTTTATTCACTTCAGATACAAATTATTTTGAACGTATTAATTATCCATAAATAATGCATTGTCATTCATTATATGTAACGGTAGAAATTATATTAATTTTAAAGAGATACATGTAAATTTAAATTAAAAAAAGATATAACCACAGAATCAATAATCAAGTATTGAATACCAGTAGTCTACCCAAAAAAAGAAACACAAAGATTAATAAGCTATATAAAAAATAAAGCACATGCTAATAACCGCTCGTAAAACAACTAAAGACTAATAACATACCAAAAAAAAGATTTTAAGGAGTGCTACATTATAGAAAGTCCTATATTTTATGACAATTACAAACACATACCTTTATTTAGAATTTCAATCTCCAAATCCTTGTCAATGTAAATAACAGGGCTCTTGAAATCCTTGAACAAAATGTAGCATGCCCCATTTTCCATCTAAATGCATCAGTAAAACAACATACTTGTTGTAACACAAACCATCGTTTAGTATAAAGAAACTATAACATCAACAAGATATTGACAATTTCCACTAAATGAATAAACAAACAAATTAATGCCTATGACAACATCAATTAGTGATTTATTGCTCAAATCAAAAGGAATAAGTATGTGCTTAAACTAAAGAAAAAAAAAATTACCTCAGCATCTCATTGCCAACAAAATGAAATCATTACCATTAATACCTTCATGTTTCTATTAAAAGTAAATTCTAATTGAATATATCAAAGACTTCAACATCTTTGGTAAAATTTTATTATTTGTCAACAATCTAAACACCATCGTCATATGTCACATGCTAGTTGCCTTAAAAAAAAAAAAAGAAAGGAAAAAAAAAAAAACTAGTATATAACTTTAAGAATGCACATGTATGTATAGTCTTTCAATGAGAATAGAGAAAGTTAAATTAATGTAGAATGAGAACAAAAGAAAATTAAATCAATTCCTGAACATCATTTTATAATTGACATTCAATTGACAATTGAAGGTACATGTCAGTTATGGGGAAACACAGTTAATTGCATAAGATACTAAGCTTAATATTAACTAAAGCATTTTCTATATGGGACAAAATATTGTCATATTGGAAAAATTATTAATGTAAGAGAGATCCATAATCTCACACTTTGCCTTATGCAACCATAATAAACACGACTGGAGGGATTAAACAAAGATAAACAAAGGCATTACATATAACTTATATTTGAACTGAACAGACACAGCTAAACAATCATCCAAATTATTCTATTATTTTCCATAACCATTCATACCCATTTGCCAGTGTTTTATCCTGTGAGAACATTCAATGATCATAACTTTAGCAGCCAACGACTAAAGGAATCTTGAAAACCACAAATTTGGATGCATATCATCTTATAACTACAATTTTAAATTTCAATAAAGTATCATTAACTCACCTGCAAAAAATTATTGGCTGACAATAGAATAGGAAATGTAATATACTCCTCCATGACCAATTCAACATAAGAAGTTTGATCAGCTGCAGAGCCAATAGAACTTCCACAATGAAAGACCATAACAGAAAGCTGAGGAAACCTTACATGAAGAAAAAAATAAAATATAATATAATAAAACTCAATCTGAATCATTTATTGACCCAAACTCATCCAAACATATTAATCCAAATAAAAGCAAAGTAAAAGAAGCAAATATTTTGAGACTCTTACTTCTGCTGAAGCAACTTGATTTTCTCAACCATACTAAAAATTCGAGAATTTTTAACCAATTGCCCCGCAAGTACCAAAACAACTCCACCATTGCTGAAACGATCTTTATCTCCTTCCTCAGTCCTATTTAACCAACAATGATTTGGCCCTATAGAAAATTGTCCAAAAGATATAACAATAAAATCCATGCTAATCAAAACCAAAAAAAAAAAAGGCATACAAAGACACAATAGCTCTTGACAACCTTGAAGCTCATTAATTGTAGATTTGATAAAGGACAACATATCATCGACTGGAGGGGAATTAGATTCAGGTGACACTTGCAATATTGTTGAATACCTGAAAAGTAATTGGCTAACTGCCATTAACATACTCCAATTAATGTGAAATAAGCACAGAAAGGGGGAAAAACAAAAAAGAATGAGATGAAAGTAATAAAAAATATAATTCACCTCTGAGAATGAAACTCTTTATAATTGATTTTATTATAATTTGATTTCACCACTGATATTAGAGAGAAAGGTGAGTAACTGTTCACTGTATTTCTGAATTGATGCAAATAATTACCTGCCAAGACAACTTAATTAACACGAAGAAGGAAGTGTAAAATTGATTACAGTGTTTTGTAGAGAGAAGTGGCGCTAACCTGGCAAAATAATGCGAGGCAAAAGCTTTGAAATTTGCTTCAAACGCTGACATCTGATAGACATTTTCTCTGAGAACATTGAAATTAAAATTAAAATTTTTAAAGCTAGAAATGTAACCAAAACAATCCAAAAGCTTGAATTCATCATGGTTATTTCACAACACTTAAAGTTTGAGTAAAATCATAAGCTAGAACCGAAAGTTTTATGTTGTGGGTGCTGGGAATTTTCTTAAGCTTAAGGTAGCTGATTCACTATAAAATCAAGAAATAAAATTCCAAATCAAACTTCAGAAGAAGAAAGTGTAGAACTTGAAAAGAAAAGAAAAGAAATTAAAATGTGAAAACTGGATACGAGAGGAAGTAATTGAAAAAACGAAAATTTGATGCATTACCTGAAACTTCAAGTTGCAAAAGAAATCCGCTATTCTTGTGGTTACTGCGAAGATGTATATAATTAATGCTCACTATAAAAACTAAGCTTCACTTTGTATCCAGGCTGTAGAGACGAACGCACCATCGCTAGGCTGTCCGGCGGAGTGATGTTGCAGTCGTTTGTTATTTCACAGGAAAAAAAAAAAAACAAAACAAAACGTTATCCAAGCACATGTTGCTTGTGCGGACATTCTATGTAAACATTTTGGCTTGACATTTAATCAAGCAGGAACAGTGCATAAGTTCCACATGCTAGTTGATAAGAGTATTGCGGATTTAAACGCTTTTTGAGCGTGTGTGAACTGTACGCATGTGAAGAAGATAGACTATGGTTTACATGAAGGAGAATAGCGGCCAAGGGAGCTTCGCCGCCTGTCAAGGGAGAAGGGACCTGAAAAGATGTATAGGTTTTATATTGCAGAATTTATCCGCCAAATATGAAAGAGAAATTTTAAAAAAAAAAATCCAATTTTTAGACTTTCTCACTTAAATGCACTTAATTTTCATTTAGTACACCTTTATCTAAATTAATTTTTTTGGTCTTTTTAAATTTTTTTACCGTTTTATTTTTTCTCTTTCTTTCCTTTCTTAATTTTTTATTTTTATTCTACAGTAGATTTAAAAAATATTATCAATTTATGGAGATTTTATTGAAATAATATATGAGTTAACCTTTAACTCCCAATTTTTAATTTTAACGCTAACTCAATAAAAATCACCATAAATTCATAATTTTTTATTTATCACAAAATAATTTTTTTTAAATATACCATAAATTAATTAAATTGTTAAATTTTTACCATAAATAAGAAAAAAAAAAAAAAAGCTCCAAACATCCCTACTTGAGGTCTTGTGACATCTCATGTTGTCTAAATATTAAAATGATAACAAATAGCAATTAAAGTTTAAATGTATGAAATCTTTGGAACCAAACAAAATCTTCCTATTGAATATATTCATTATATATATTTAATTAAGCTAATTATGTTGTAGTGTACAAACCAAGATATACACACTTAATACAAAAGAAATAAGGCACAATACATGCATAATTCCATGTGTTTAGAGTAAAAATCCTCAATTCAAGGTAAGACTTTATAAGTATTTCAACTTATAAAATTTATATTTTTTGAATATCTCTTTATTTTTTATAATTTTTGTAATTTTTATAAATTTTCATTTTAATATTCTCACTTTTTGATATTTTTTTATTATATTCTGTCATTATTTTTTATTAATATTATTAATTTCTTTACTCATGTATATATTCTATTTATTTTAAAATTACAATCATAAGTGTATTTTTAATTTTTATTTTCAACATTTTAATTTAAAACTAATAACATTTTCTTTATATGTATAGATTTGACTAATGTATATCCTTGTTATTAATATTATTTTTATTGATTATTTAGTTGATTATTAAAATTTTTTGATTTAAAATATAAACTTTACAATATATATATATAATGATATCTTCAAATATTATTAATTTTTTTATTATTTATAGTTGTAATTTAAAAAGTATTAATAAATCAAAATTATTAGATTTTGAATAATTTAATATGAGATATATCAATTCCACACAAGTAAATACCAAACTAGATAATTAAAAAATAATTGTTTGATCAAATGATAAATAAAAATGTAATTTATTTGATTTATATCATTTATAATTTTATAAATATAAAAATAATTAATGTTTTTGATTTATTAATTGTTTGTTTGAATAAAATATTTATTAAATAATTGACAATTTTACTTCTTCGATTATTAACCAAATTAAAATAAAAATTACTTTTAAACGGTTAATATAATTTTCTAATATTCACTTATTTTGATTTAAATTTAAATATATTTTATTTATGTGTATTTTTTAATGATTTTGACATAAAATTAGAATAAAATTTATTACATAATTATTTTTATTCATTATTCAATTATTAATTCACATTTTTTGTTATATCTCATATTAAATTCTTTATAATCTAATAATTTTAAGTTATTAATTTTTTAAATTATAAATATTAATAATAAAATAAAATATTTGAAGACAACATTATACTTATAAAATCTTGCAAATTTTATAATTTAAATTATAAAATTTTAATAGTTAACTAAATAATAAATTAATATTATTTACAGTCAACTAGTTTAAAATGGAATGGTTCACAAGACATGGCACTTGTAAGTCCCCCTTCACCTCCATGCTCAAAAATATTATTCATAAAAATATATATTTTATTTTATTTTTTGATATACATTATTCAAGTCTATGCATAAATATTTTAAATTTAAATTCAACTATGTGAAAAAAAAAATATATATACTTACCATTTCAATTTTAAAATAATTAAAAAATGTAAATAAATTAATAATAAATATTATTATGACTGAAAATAATAAAAGAATAATAAAAAAGTGAGAGGATTAAATAAAGAAAGATAGAGGCGTTTAAAAAATGCAAATATTATAAATTAAAGTATTTATAAGGTCAAACTTTAAATATAAGAGACTACAAGCATGGGGCTATATATGTATTGTGCCATATTAATGATAAAATAAGGGCTAATAGTCCTATAAATTATATCATTTTTCAATTAAGTCTTATAAGAAATTAATTTTACAGAAGTTCTATAAGTTTTAAATAAATTTTTCATCAGTTATATTTGTTAGTCAGAGTAATTTTTTGTTAGTCAACTCTCAAAGTAAAACTTTTTTTTCACATTTTAGTCATAAAACTATAAAAATATCATTTTTGATATTTTAAATAAATAATATATTTATTTATATATAACTTATTCTATTATTTAACTTTTATAATAACTATATAACTAACTAAAATAATTTTAAGAAAACTTAAAATTAAAACATACATTTTTTCTTAAATTATTATTTTATCAAAAATGATAAATAAAATTAATTAAGTATTTTTAATTTTTTTATATAAAGTTTAACTAGTGTGTCTTAATTAAATGAATAAATATTTTTTATACTTGGATAAACTCAATTAGTTTTGTCAATATTGTAATTTATATCATATTTTAAATAAATTTTGAATTCAATTGTATCTTAATTAGACAATTTAAAAAAAAAAAACTATTTCTATAAATTAGGCTATTTTATAGAAAATATTTCAAGAATAATATATTTTAATTAATAATTTTATTTTTTAAAATATACTCTATCTGTTCCTAAATATTTGACGTTTTAGGTGTCTAATTTTGTTTCTAATTATTTGACGTTTTCGATTAACAATACATTTTAACTATTTTTTTCTTATTCTACCATTATTTAGATTTACTCCTTTTGAGAATATATAAAGCTAATAATTATTTGAGGAAATTATTATAAATGTAGTACAGTTTCTTATACCTATATTAATTACATTTTTTAATTTACATGCCAAAACCTTAAAGAACAAATAATTAGAAACAGATGGAATAATTAATTTAAAATAAAATAGAAAATTTTGTTATATTTTATCTTAAATTAATTATATTTTGTTATAACAATTAAAATTATAATAAAAAAATGTTAAACTATTTTATTGTTAAAATATCTATTACAAAATAGCCTAATTTAAAATATTATTTTTTAAAAAATTTATCTAATTTAAATTTGATTGAGCTTAAAAATTTTCTAAAATATAGCATAAGTTATACTATTGACAAAACTAGTTGAGTTTTTTCCTTGTAAAATATATTTATTCATTTATGATATATTAATTGAAATTATATATTTGGAAATAATTAAAAATATTTAATTAGTTTTATTTATCATTGTCAATAAAACTAATAATTTAATAGAAACATTATTTTTATTTTTATTTTTATTTTTAAAAATTATTTTAGTAAGTTATATAGTTATTATGAAAGTTAAATAATAAAAGAAGTAAAAATAAAAGTAAATATATTATTTATTTAAAATATCAAAAGTAACATTTTTTATTATTTTAGGACTGAAATGTTAAAAAAAATTAATTTTAAGGGTTGACTAATAGAAAACTGTTTTAATTAACGGAAAATCTTTTTAAAATTTATAAAAATTGATTATAAAAATAATTTTTTGTAAAATTTAATTGAAAATTTGATATGATTTATACGAGTAATAGTACTATTATTTCATAAAACAACGATGATAATGCACACTTATACTAGTAATGATGATGATGACGATAATGACAACGGTGACAACAATAAAGATGAAGATAATGATTATGATGATGAAAAATAAATAAATAAGGTAAAATTTATTTTCAAGCATTTAAAATTTAAAATTTTATTGCATTAAACCTTTACATTTTAATTGTATTGTATTAAACTCTTGTAGTTTCATTTTTGCATATATTAAATAATTGCTTTAAATATTTAGTTCCTAAATTTATTATAAAAAATAAAATTACCAAAATTTAATTTTTTATCTTTTAATATAATTAAATAACAAATTATAAATATGTTGTATATTTTCATTAAATATTTATTTAATAAAATAAATGAATTTAAATTTAATATTTTTATTTTTATTTAACTATATTAGTTTAAAGGTAAAAATATCTCTTAGTTCAAATTAGTAAATTTTATTATTAATAAGTAAATTATTTATTATTTATAATTTTTTTTATTTATAATTATTATTTTATAAACTATAATCTAAACATACTAAAAATTTAACAAAAATATTAACTTTTAAATATGAATATTTAAAAAATATATTTTTTATACTTTACTATATTTGAAATGCTAAATAAATTATAATTAAGTATCTAATACAATTGTAGAATTTTACTATACAAAGTGGAAATTTTGAGTTTGATATCTTTCTCTCAGTGCTTAAGTATTGAATATAAACTTTTTTATCTTTATTAGTGGAAAATAAAAAATAAGTATGATTGCCTTTCATATTGAATAAAATATTTCAACACTAATAATTATAAAATACAATAAGAAATACTAACAAGTATAAAAATAATTGAAA
Source organism: Mallotus nudiflorus (assembly GCA_947683625.1). NCBI lineage: Eukaryota > Viridiplantae > Streptophyta > Magnoliopsida > Malpighiales > Euphorbiaceae > Mallotus > Mallotus nudiflorus. The sequence continues at coordinate 2,929,242 of CANTUR010000095.1, read as the reverse complement.
CAATCAAATTTGGTTCATCATTAATTAATTTTTTAAGCATACCAGATATCAAAATATATATATATATATAAAAGAATTAACATTATTTTTAAAATTTTTAATTTTGAAATTTAAAATAAATTTTTAAACAAAAGTATACTTTTCACTATTTTCAAATGTTATTAAAAATATTCTGTAACATAAAAAAAATAAATTAAATTTTTGTATTAAATGGAAATAAAAATACATATTTTTGACTTTAAATGCATTAAAAAGATAAAATATTAATTTTTAATAAAAATTATATATTACTTTTTGAATTGGTATTTAATTGGACTAAATTGAAAAAAAAAAATTAAAATGTAGCAATTTGACTTGTGAACACAAGTTTAGGATTGAAAATTTTTAAGAAGTTCTCAATGTGTGAAAATGTAGAAAATTGAGGGTTCAATGCAATACAGTTAAAATTTAAGAGATCGTAGAAGTTTAAAGGCTTGAGAATGAATTTTACCAATAAAAAATATATATGTAGTACAATGATAATAAAAAATAATAATATGTGTATGTACATGTATACATACATACTTGTTAAAGTTGCTGTGAATATATTTGAGGAAGTTACCTAAAGTTCAATGAGTAGTTAGTATTATCCATGCGAAAAAAAAAAAGTGTTGTACGAAAGAAGAAAATAGAAATGTGATATTACTAAAAGTGTAAAAAAAGTCAAAATAGTAATTACTTAGGTGTAAAAAACGTCAAAATAGTATTAGAACTAATGTATAAAAAAGTTTAAATATGACAAACGTAAAATAAATAAAGAAGTGTGTATAACCTTTAGATATTTAAAGACTTGAATAATTAGTATCTAGTTATTACAAGTCTTCTTATCTATAAATAATCATGTAAGTTCGTAACAAAAAACCAACAAAAGATATATAAATAAAAATTTTATGAGTTTCAAATATATTTGTGAGAAGAGCTTTTTTGTTGTAGATTTGATTATTCACAGTTATATTGTGTGAATTTTTAATTTATATTATGAATTTTCATAGTTTATCCATCATTAGGTAGTTTTTCTATTATACACACACTAAAATAGAAGCTTGGGTGCTTTTTATACTTACTTTATTTGAAAATAAAGTAAGGAATTTTTTTTTATAAATAGACAAAAAACCCAAAATATTATTAAAAGCTACATTGACAAAAAATATTGTCAAAACAAACTTTTCCTTTTTCAAAACAAACTTTCCTAACTTTTTTTTTTAAATATGCACCATTTTTCTTTCCTCCCTTATTTTTAGAATATTGTCTTCTTTGTTTTCCTCAATATTTTTTTTATTAACATTTTTTTCTATTGTCTTTATTTTTTTTAAAACATTTTTTTAATTTTTAAAGTACTGTCTTTTTTTTATCATTTTTTGTACTCAACATTTCTTTTCTAATGTCTTCATTTTTTTTCTATATATTTTTACTGTTTTCATTTTTTTTTCAATGTTTTTTTTTAATGTTTGTAAGCACCTAATTTTAGGATACATTTGTGCACGAATGCGACAAAAGCTTTTATGATAAAAATTTAGTCAAAAATTAACCTCTAGTGTTAAGTTTCGTGATTTTAAGGACTAAATTGCAATATTTTTTTAGGCTTAATTGTAAAAAATTAAATTTTGTAGGGCATATTTGAAAATGTGCATAATGTTGATCGGCATTACGTAATGTCAATCAGTATTACACAATGTCGATCAACATTATGTAATGCCAATTGGCATTACACAATGTCGATTGACATTTTGCAATGCCGATGCGTTAAAAATTTTCAATAAAAATATTTTTTTAACTATGATTGGTCCAAATTTAATTTATTTTTAATAAATAAATAAATAATTTTTGGTATTTATCTGTAGGGGTTCTGCTTCCAGTATGCGTCTCTTACGCATATAATTTTTTTAAAATAAAATTTTTTATCCTGTTTGTTTTTAAAAATGAAGGGATCAGAGCTATTGTGATCACATAACTCCTATGATCACGTAAGTAGTTAGCTTAGGAATGAGATATAAAAAAAAAGATTGGCAGAGAAGAGAGGGGGGACTGCGTAAAAAGAGAGAGAGGAAAAACCTAATTAGCTACTAAAAAAAAGAGTTGATTTAAAAACACTTAGGGAAAGAAAAGACAGAACCTTCTACTGTAGGTTTCAAAAAAACCTTTTCAAAGCAAAAAAATACGTTCTTTTCAAAGTTCAGAAATCAAAAAAATATAAAGTCAATTTTCTCAAAAAGGTGAAATCCCCTTTTGAGAGGCATTTAAATAGCATATACATAACATTACTCTTATTCTCATTTCTTTTTATTAATTCTTTCTTTTATATCATTTTATTATTTTTTATTTTATTATTTCTGTATTTTTTTGTTCAATTTTCATTATTTTGTTTTCTTTGTTCATTAATTCTAATATTCTTTTCTTCTTTTTTATTCTTTATGTTTCATGTTTCTGGTGATAAATAAATGATTAAACCAAGGAAACCCATAGAGAATCCATAAATAAAAGTCAAAAGTCAAAAGTCAAAGATCCCAATTTAATTTTTATCTTACTCTATTTAGCTTATTTTATTGTTTTTAAGTTTTGAATTTGTTTAATTTATTTTCTCAAAGGTTGTAATTTTAATTGTATTTTCTTTATTATTTTGGTAGATTTTGTAATAACCTTAATAGTAGGAATAGTGAAAAGTCTAGCTTTCTCTTCTTCTTAAAAAATTAATTAGTAAATTAGATGTAATTTGGTAAACCCTAATTAAAATCAATGGAGACAGTAGATTAATTTAGGTTGCATGTTAATTAAAATTAGGTTTTTTAGAAGAAATAATTTAATTGCATGTTTGATATTTTTTTTATTTGATTATTTTATATTTTTGGGCTTGTTTGTTGATTTTTGTGTGTTTTAGGCCTCAAGCCCACATTAGGTTCTAACTCATTTAATAAATAGACTTTTAATTGGATTTTTAGGTTTAATTAATATTAAAATCAGTTTAGGCCCATTTAGATTAATTTAGACATAGGCCTACTTAATTTAATTAATTTAGATTTAGCTCATTTAATTTAACTTTTTTCCATAATTTATAGATTTAAGATCATTTTAAAATTAAAACATATAGAATTACACCCATTAATTTAAATACTTCATAAGTTGTAGATTTAGGCCCATTTTTAGAATTAGAATAAATAGACTTAGGTTTACTTAAATTAAAATTAAATAAGACGTAAGTCCATTAGTCTTTAGGCTCACTTATAAATTAAAACATGTAAATTTATGAAATTGCTTTAAATAAGAGTTAATTGTTTTAAATAAGAGTTTATATGAAATTGCATATAAATAGAGGATAACATAGTAATTTATAAAGTAATTTTAAATGAACACAAGACTAAAAGAAGTTGGTGTTTCGTATCCAGAATCTTCTAGTTATGGTGTTAGCTTTCTTTTAGAGAATCGAGTACCACTATTTTTTTATCCAAGTTATTACCCTGGGTGACAACTCCTCATCTCCATGCCATGTCTTTGTGATAATGGTTAGTGTGTTCTCTAGAGCTCTAAGCTCAAATAGTATCGTGGTTGTTAAAATCTTGGGCGCGCGCTAAATCCCGTCGTTTACAATAGCGACTCCACTAGGGATAAGAGATACTGATTCTACTTATGTTCTTTAAAATTGTTTTATTAATTATTATTTTCTTCTTGCATTCATTATGCATGTCCTTGTTAACTGATGGTGTTGGTTTATGATTCCATGATTCCACTAGCTTCATAGAGTTGTAAATTGGCTAACCATCACTCTTAGCCTTGACTAGGTTCAAGAGAGATTACCGGACTCATCTGACTAGAGTCTGTAACCCAAGTCCTAAAGGGGGTAGTCTTCTATTGAGTTTGCAAAGGATGTTGGGCCCCTCTAACCTTGGCCTGTAACTCAAGTCTTAAAGAAAGGCATCTTGCTAAGGTAATCTTGACTTTTCACCGGACCTTAACCACATATAATGGCTTAGTTACTTCCCATAGGATTACCCAAATTGCTTGTGCTTATTGCCATAAGGTATTTTTATTTATAAAGGCCTAAGTCCATACTTTAGAAGCCCATTTGGGTTAATAAAAATTGGGCTAATCTTTTATACCTAGAAATATTATTTCTATGCTTTACTGCTTTAAGAGATTTGGCATGCGCGTCAGTTCTTGATATCCCCCATTGATATCAAGGCCAAGACAAAAAAAATCCTAAAAAAAGAGACTCACCATTGAACATGTGTGTAGGAGGATTAAGGTTGGAAGGATGAATGTTGTACATTTGATTGATACTTGCTATTTGTTACTTGTTACATAAAACGTGCATTATGCATACATACATTTCATCCATCACACTAACACTTTATTCTGCAGCAATCATAGATTCATATGGGTCTTCTCGTATTTGAGGATGGAAAGGTGGCAGACTAAAAAGAATAGATTTAAGTCCTAAAGCCATAGCAAAAGAGATTCTTCACACACTGGAGAAGAGTCCTATTAATCTGCTTTACTTGGAAGTTGAACCAACTCCAACTGAGCACATTGAAAAACAACAATAAGGAGAGAACTGGGCTTTAGAAGAAATTAAGTAAGCTTTCATGGATGACATAAAGGCTATAATACAAGATGAACTAAAACAGGCTTTATTTGGATTAATGCAACCTACTGTTGCTGTCATACCACCACTTGTAATTGATTAGCCACATGTTATTATAGCTATCCCACCTGTTGCAGATGCTCCACCTGCTGCCAATAATGCTGAGGGGCAACCTGTTGCTAGAAATCTACCTGCTGTTGATATGAAGCTTAAGGATGTTAAAAACTATATGATAGAAAAGATAAAAAGAGAATCACTTGAATTGGTACAAGACTATGAGTCCAAGCAGATGCAAGCACTGACCTAGAAAATGTCCAAGATGGAAGAGTTAATTAGAGGACAAGGCATGGGATATTCATGTGACTTTGATGATATAATGCTAACGAAGGGTAATAATCTACCTGAGAAGTTTAAAATGCCTAAACTGTAGAAGTTTGATGGAACTTGAGATCCTAGGATTCATCTCAGTCAGTACACAACAACTATGAGCACTACTAAGGCCCTATTAGCAGTTATCACTAGGTTATTTATACTATCTTTAGAGGGAATGATTGTAAACTAGTATCATAGGTTGGAAAAGTCTATTAGGGTTGACTGAAAAGAACTGTGTATTGCTTTTTAGAAACAATATGATTATAACACTATATTAGAAGTGTCTATCAGGGATTTGGAACTGATTAAGCAAAAATCAAATGAATCCTTTTCTGATTTCTTGACTAGATTTATAAATAAGGTAGGATCAATGAAAAATAAGTTGGTTGAGAAAGATCAGGTTAGCATGATAGTCCATAATGTGTCACCTAATTTGGTTAATATGATGAATCCCAAAATATTTATAGACCTGTATGATGATGGTTTACAAGCTAAAGAGATTGAGAGTAAGAAGAAGAAAAGTTTTAGAAGTACAAGAACCCAAAATTACCCAACTAAGGGTACACAATAGGGAAATACTAGCCAAACTGTGGAGGTGCGTATAGCTCAGTAGCCTAGAAGATTCTCTAATTTTAACCAACCACTTTCCAAAATCTTAGACCGTTTAATCTAAAAAGGCCTACTTAGACCCTTAACGTTTTCCAAACCACCAAACCCAAATGTTCCAGGCTATAACCCAAACAGTTACTATAAATTTCATTAAGTAGCTGGCCACCCTATAGACACATGTATCTGCTTAAAACATGAATTCCAAAACCTGATAGACTTCAGAAAAATCACAGACCCCAAAAAATTCAATTCCAACCCAAACACTAGAAATAACCCTTTTCCAGACTACCAAAATGTTCCACCACCAGTGACCATGATAATTAACTCAGGAGTTAGCGAAGAGGAAGTGCTGGACTTTTTTGAAAACTTAAACCTTATAGATAGTGAGAAATCTCCTTATGCTTTTAGAGGAGTAGAGGGTTTATTAGGGTAACTCTCAGGCAAATTTGACTTTAAGGTGTTTTGTTCAAAACCACTCTCTGTTGATATTCCCTTTGAATCAACTTAGGATGGGGTGATGAGTTTAATAATGAGCTGATGGAAGAAGAAGGAGAATATGAAACTCCTAAGCAACTATTGAGAGGGGTTGAAGGCTTATTGAGGCAACCTTCTAGCAAGTTCGACTATAGAGTATTTTACTTTAAGCCCACTTCAAGTGATATATGAATAGAGGAGATTGTGCCCTCAGGATGGGGTGAAGAGTTTGAAGATGATGACGTAAAAGGAAAGAATAATGGATTTTTTACTTTTGAACAATCTCAAGAGGGAGTTGAAGAGTTGCTGAGCCAATATTTGGGCAAACTTAACGTGGAGGAGCTGAAAGGGAAAGAAACATACATGATGGAAGTATGGAAAGATGGAAAGAGGGATCAAATTATTGGGGACATTTGGTATGAATCTGATGAAGAGAGCCCTGGTGGTTTTGATGTATGGAGTGATAATCCTAATTTAAACCATGTCACCAGAAGTGGAAAGAATTATAAGGTTGCAGAAAAGAAAATTAAGTGAGTTACAAAAAAAGAAGAGACAAAGGATATAGAAGTAAAAAAGGGCAAAAAGAAGACTTGATCTTAGAGTAACTAAAGAAAGCTAAGGTAAATGTGAGCATTTGGGAATTATTGATGCATTCAGGTAGCCACTGAAGAGCTCTTGTCAAGGCTCTATTCAATATGAGTATCGAAACAATAGCTACACTTAAGGCTATAGTAGCAAAGGTCATAGAAAAGAAGCATGACTTAATAACATTCTCAGATGATGATTTTCCTTTAGAAGGTAGAAATCATAACAAGGCACTATTTATCCCAACTGAAGTAAGGGGAAAGAGAACCAATTTTATAATGGTAGATGATGGTTCTGCTATTATAGTGTGTCTATTAAAAATCCTGCCTAATTTTTGAAAGCTGATGATTTGAAAGTTTCAAATCTTATAATCATAGCCTAAGATGATAACACCCGGAATGTGGAGGGCATATTCCAAGCTTTGGTTAAAATAGGACCTGTAGAATCAACTATTGAGTTCACTATATTAGACATCCTTGTCACATATACCTTGCTTTTGGGAAGGCCATAGTTCCATGCTCTATGAGGGGTAACCTCAACTGTGCACCAGAAGATAAAATTCCCTCATGAAAGAGAGGTTGTGACCATAGAAGCTGGAACCAGTGTAGTTGTGGCAGCCATATAGGATAAATAGAAACAAGTATATGTTCCCCTTAGTTTCTAAGTTGCTGGAATATTTGATGGAACTAAGATGGATCCGAGAGTTGCGAGGATGATGGAGAGTATGAATTATCAACCTGGACAGGGGCTGGGAAAAAATGAGCAACCCCCAGAATTCAGAAGTCAGGGTGACACCAAAGGATTAGGGTGCACTGAGATAGAATCTGGTAACAAAAGAGGAAGGAAGAAAAGAAAGACCAAGATAAATAAGCCCTTAAGGAGATTTAGGCCTATAAGTGAGAATTTTATCAAGCCAGGGGAAGGCAAGTACTATCTGGGTGCTAAGGAATCTATTAATGTTGTTGGAAAAGACATTCCTAGGTTTAAGATCTTTAAGGAGCAGATTGTGGAGAACCTGTAGAGGATAACAAGGATGAAATGATGAAGCAGGTAGCTAAGAGAATGGGTAATACTACTATTGAAAAGTTACTGTGTCTGCCACCTAAAGAGGAGCCACCCTAGGATTTAGCCACTATCATTAGTAATAGTTTTAGTGATGTTTTTTATGAAGAAACTAATGTAATAACATCTAACCTTTATAAAGATGAAGACTTTATTTTTTCCATGGTCAGTGATATGAATTCTGATTTGGCTTACTTGTGTGATATCCATCCTGATCATTCTGTGCATTTTAATATTAATCGTATGTGCATGTTAGACATTAATTCCATTTAATTAGATTCATTAAACATAAGCACAAATGATAATCCTAAGAACATTTCTATATCATATGATGTAACTTCTGAAAAGAAGGAAAATTTTGAGAGAATATTAATAAAAGGAAATGTAGTATTTGCTTGGACTTATGAAGATATACCAGGTTTAGGCAGGAAAATTGTGGAACATCACATCCTAACTTATCTAGAAATTAAACCTATTAAACAAAAATTATGCAGGCTAAAACCAGAGTGGACTGAAAAGATAAGAGAGAAAATTGTTAAACAAATCCAGACTAATTTTCTAGAAGTGGTAGATTATCCTCAATGGTTGACAAACATAGTACCAATACTTAAGAAAGATCATAAAGTATGTATGTGTGTGGATTTTAGGGATATAAACAAAGCATGCCCAAAAGATGATTTTCCTTTACCTCACATTGATGTGATAATGAACAGTGCGGTGTCGAGCTTAATGTATTCTTTTATGGATGGGTTTATAGGATATCATCAGATAATGATGGCAGTCATGGACAACATCAAAATAGCTTTCATTACAAAATAGGGGACGTATTGTTATAAGGTTATGCCTTTTAGATTGAAGAATGCATGTGCAACATATCAAAGGGCAACTACTGCTCTTTTCCATAACATGATGCATAAAGAAGTAGAAGTATATTTTGATGATATGATGGTCAATTCAGAGACAAAAGAGGGACACTTTAAAGCTTTAGATAAGTTCTTTATTTGAATTGAGAGATACAATCTAAGGCTTAACCTAAAGAAATGCATTTTTAGGGTTACTTTAGGAAAACTACTAAGGCATATAGTTAGTAGCAAAGAAATTGAAGTAGATCTAGATAAAGTGAAAGCTATCTAGGAAATGCTGGTGCCAAAGACAGAGAAAGAAGTAAGAGAATTCATTGGCAGGTTACAGTATATTAGTAGATTATCATAGGGTTTTTGATAGGATTCATGAATATCTTGCCAAATCGCCTGTATTAAAGCTGTAAAGGCAACGTAAGCCGTTGATCCTGTACTTAGCTCTAGAGGAAAGTACAATGGGGGCAATGCTAGTATAAGAAGGACTTAATAGAGTAGAACATGCGGTGTATTACCTTAATAAAAAGTTTCTGCCATATGAGGAAAAGTATGATTTGGTAAAGAAGACATGTCTGATAATGATTTAGGCAATAAGAAATTGAGGCATTATTTTCAATCCTATAAAGTTCAGGTTATTTCAAAGATAGATCCTTTAAGATATTTATTTCAAGCATCAGCATTAACTGGAAAAATGTCTCGATGGCTCGTACTCCTGACTGAATTTGATATAGAGTACATTACCATAAAGGTCATCAAAGGAAGGGTAGTAGTAGAATTCCTAGCTCAGAATTCAGTAGAAGGTGATGAACAGTGGAATTTAGAGTTTCCAGATGAGAACTTAGCAGTCGTAGAGCATCAGGAGTGGAAGCTTTATTTTGATGGGGTTGTAAACAACAAAGGAGCTGGAGTATGAGTGATTCTTATTACATTAGAAGGGGAAACCATACCAATGGTTAAGAAGTTAGATTTTAAGGTAACAAATAATATGGTTGAATATGAGGCATGCATTCATAGAGTGGAGATAGTAATAGCAGCTGGAGTAAAAGAGTTATTGGTATATAGGGATTTGATGTTGGTCATCATTAGGCTAATGAAAAATGGGAGGTAAAAGAGGAAAAGCTAAAGTCTTATATAAGCTATTTGAAAACTTTAATAAAAAACTTCACTAAATGTCTCTTCATCCATTTGTCAAGAGACGATAATCATATGGCAGATGCACTGGCAACACTCTTTTTGATGTGGGATAATGTGACTGGATTGACTATGAAGCCTTTAGTAATCGTAAAATCAAGAGCTCTATATTATAGGGAAGAGAAGCCATGGTTTTATGACATTCAGAGGTTTATTGAGGAAGGAAAGTATCCAGATGGAGCGACTTTAAAAGAGAAATATGCTCTTCATGTTCTCGCACATAATTATGCGAGTCATGATGGAGTATTATATAAAAGAATACTGAATGGAATGCAGCTCAAATGTCTAAAGAAAGATGAAGCTGAAGAAGTGATAAAAGAGATTTATACAGGAGCTTGCGGTTCTCACATAAATGGAATGATCTTGGCTAAGAAGATAATCAGACAAGGGTATAATTGGATGAGTTTGGAAAAGGATTATATCAAAATAGTAAGACAGTGCCATCAGTGCCAGATTTATAGGAATCTTAATCATCTTCTTCCTACGGTGCTTAATAGTTTATTATCTCCTTGGCCCTTTGCAGCATAGGGGATTGATATTATAGGAAAAATAAGGCCGACAATATCCAATGGGCATAAGTATATAGTTGTGGCAATAAATTACTTTTCTAAATGGGTAGAGGCTGAGTCCTTTAACATTTTAAAAGTAAAACAAATGGCACGATTTATTGAGAAGAATCTTATTTGCAGGTATGGGATTTTGCACTATGTTGTGACAGATAATGGTATCCAATTTCAGGCAGAAATGATAGAGTTATTACAAAAATATGGGATTGAAAATCATAAGTCTTCACCTTATCGCCCTCAAGCTAATGGAGCAATAGAAGCAGCTAATAAAAATGTTAAGAAGATTCTCTCTAAAATGGTCAAAACTTACAAGGATTGGTATGAGTTTCTTCCTTTTACTTTGTGCTTTTTAATGTATGGTTGTGAAGCAGTTTTGCCTATGGAAACTGAGATAAAGTCTTTGAGAGTAGTTATAGAAGCTAAAATATCTGAGAATGAATGGGTGCAAAAGAGATATGATCATGTAGTATCTGTGGACGAAGAGAGGATGAATGCTTTATTTCATAGTTGGATATATCAAAAAAGGATAGAAAGATCATTCAACAAGAAGGTTAAGCCTGGAAAGATAAAAGCTGGAGACATGGTGTTAAAATAGTTTAGAGCAGTAGTATTTGATCCAAGAGGAAAGTTCATACCAAATTGGGAAGGACCGTATTTAGTCAAGTCGATTCTACCTAAGGGAGCTGCAAAAATATCAGATCTTGAAGGGAATGAGTTCACTAAGCCAATCAACCTGGATCATCTCAAGAAATACTATCTTTAAAAAAGAGAAAATAATATAAAAATAATAATAAAAGTCCGTTGGTTAGAAAAACTGAAAAAGCTAGTCGAACAAAAATTAGGATATTCCTATTGTTCAGAAAACCTGCAAAGGGTTGGCTGGAAAAAATTAGGGAATAAAAGAAAAAAGGTGATCCTGCTGATTAGAAAACCCGCAAAGGGTTGGTCATGTAGAAATTAGGGAAATAAAAGTAAGAGAAAAATATTCAGTCAGAAAATCTAAAAAGACTAGCTAATAACAGGAGTTATATCATGTAATGTAATAAATGTACTCATTTTGGCCCTAATTAATGAAGCAAATTAAAATGAAATTTTTGTTTGAATATTGCATATCTTATCTTTATTATAAGGCATAAGTACTTAAAAAAAGAAAAAACAAAGCATGAAAAGCCTAAAAAAAAAGATCTATCAGATCATTACTCTAAATATGTCTTGGTTTCTTCTTTTATGATTCATCCCGTAACACTTGAGTCCTCTTATACTTAGCAAATCTGGGTGGCTCTATAGTTTGCATAATAACCCAAGCTTCATAGTTATCATCAGTAGTCACATTGGCAATCAAATGCATGTTTTGCTTGAAGTTCCTACGAGGCCATAAGCTCCTAACCTTGTCCAGAAAGTCCTGTCTTAAAGGGAAGCCTTCGAAGTCAGTAAGAATAGTGATAATGAACTATGGGCAGCCATACTAATGGCAAAGACGTGAGGGGAGAAAAAGGTAGAGAAATGTAGCCCAGGAATAGGAACACTATGATCATATAACTCAATGGTCATAAACTTCAATTTCCACCAAAGGCAGACCTATGTGATCTCAGCATCTGCAATGCCCCTCAACCAATTAGCCCATTGGTTTATAGTAAGCTTATCCTTCATCTTCAATGGACGAGACTGTAGTTGATGAGGTTAATAATTCAAAGGGTTGGCAGGAACGATAAGCAAACTCAGCTTTCATGTAGCCAGATGTAAAGAAAAAAAAAGAGCCCGTTAAGTTGAAAATCCGAAAGGGTAGCTTAGGCAAAAGATAGGGCAAGCTAACTAAGTTGAAAATCTGAAAGTGTGACTTAGGCAAAAGTTAAGGCAAATAAAATAGAAAGAAAACAATAAAAGATTCTGGTTACATACCTAAAGGAGAAGTAAACTACCTGAAAGGAGATTTTGAGTTCTGAAGTTGTCCAATCTTATGATAGTTTCAGCAATAATAATGGGCATAGGGTTGGCTCCAGCTTGTACCTGCTCTAAATACTCATAATTTGTGTGTCAGCATTTCCATGGGATGAAACTAGTAAAAACTATGCATAAAGACAAAAAATAACAGTTTTGGTCAAAGCAGTACTGTTCTTATCTTTAGTTTCATAAATAGTAATCAGAGAAGATAGATCGATGGTCCAAGGGTTGTGAGCATATAGATAGATGTCATCTAGGGGCAAATCAAAGAATGCTACTAGCGTATCAGGAAACTGCATGGTCAGATCATGAAGAGTAATCATGGCAGTTGAGTCTAATTAGCATCCCAAGATAGCAGAAAATTCTTCAATCATTGGGCATAACTCTTGCCCATTGAATCTAAACACGTGGTCCTTAGCATCCCAAAAAGTTGTAGTGGCATGCAAAAAGTTATTGTCGATATTTAAATGCTAAAGGGATTTTAGTGACTTGCAATACAAAGGGAGAAAGTTATTCTAATTATTTCCATCAAGGCTCTTAAGGAATTTCTTCATCAATTGGAGAGATGCTTAAGTCATAATTAAAAGTGCGGAGAATGAGGAATAATGCCCTTTATGTGTTCTTTATATAGAGAAGGAAAATGAGTCCATATGAGAAAAGGATTCTATTTGCTCAAGGAATATGGATAAGATGAGGTGATGGAATCTAAAAGAGATAAGGATAAATAAAAACTTATTAAAGGGATAATATTCATTATTTATCCTTTTAATTAATTAGTTATTTTTTTATTATTTGGCATTATCCATTGTTAAAAGGATTTTAATGGAAGTTTACTCAAAAGCAACTACCAGTTTAAGTAATACATAACAGTACTCAGAACAGTGCAGAATCTAGAAAGAAATAGTACTACAAAAATAATCAAATACAAGCACACTGAGAGTTAAAAATAAGAATAGTCCTAATCAACCATCATGAGCTCCAGAATCGGGCCAAGGCCTCCATCCTCCAATCAGATCATCCTGTTGATAAGTATTTAAAGGTTTAGTAGATAAAGTCCCAGCACTATGAGGATCAATGCCTAAGTTTGTAAGCTGTCAATGAAGCATCTTATTCGCACGCTCTAGACCACTGGAATAACTCTGCATATGTGAGAAATGTTATATCATATGCATAACATGCATAATATGCATACACTTTGCATTTTTCAGTGTATATACTTACTCACCAACTATCTATGACCTATATAGTAAATAACCTTTGAGACGAGGCAAGGCTATGCAAATACTCTGCCTATGTCTAGGGAACCTATTTTTGTAAAATTTCTATTAACATCCATGTCAAGTGTATAGATTAAGTATGAAATAAGTCAGATAGACTCACATAAAAAGTATTTGCCGGAGAAAAGCTAGGAAGCTGGGCATCACTAAAGTGCATATACTGCTCAACTGAAGTCAGAATAGGAGATGCCCAATAAAGCATATACCTATCTAGAATAGAGACATTGCCAAGGATATCACCAACAAAAGCCCCCTCATGACTAGTCTTAAGTTGTTGAGTATAGTGTGTATGACTAGGTCTAGGCTCAGATCTCTTAGTATCAGGAATAGTCTCAGTTCTCTGAGCAGTCTTGGTTTTTTCCCTTATTGCCTTGGTAGTAGGGGAACCAATCTCCTCAAATTATGAAAAAGAATAAGTAATTTATAGGGTTTAAAAGAATAAATGGAATGATCAGAAGTTACCTCAACATGGTCAGTAAGAATCTGCTTTAGGAGGTTCTTATGAATGAACTACCGGTAATGGTGAGATCACTTAAGTAAAGTCGAGGTAGCATATCCCTGTAGTGCCTCTCTCAACCTTGAACCCATTAGGTGCAAGTTATGTAACATCAAAAGAGGGATATCAGAAGGAATACGATGTTGTGAAGGTCCAGAAGACCAACGATATACTCGTTCCCCCATATACCACATCTGACAACCATATTCAGCGAGTAAAATCCTCATAGACTTAAGACGTACTTCTCCAGCCATAAAATCATATCTCTGGATGTCATCAACTCCCTCTAGCCAATTGAAATTAATCTATAAATTATGTTAATTAAGTTTAAACTTGCATTATAAAATACTGATGATTTTGCTTTCTTACCATGTGCCACTCAACGGAGTTTATCTTATCACGATAGGTCTGAAGAATATTTCTGACGCTAGCTAGGTAGGAAGAACCCCATCTTTGCATCAAAGGGAGACTCACATTGGAGTTGATAGCATTGAAACCCTAGATCAACCTGATCTTTATACTCTAAATCTAGAAAAGAAAAAAAAAATCAATAAATCATGTAAAAAAAGGACAACGTACATGTAGGATGTGCTAAAAGCCACACATCGTGATAGCACCTCTACAAACAGTATCCAGTCTGTAGTAAAGATAGGCTAATGCAGCAGATCCCCAATTAAGGGTAACAGTTCGATCTAAGTCATGAAGGGGGTTGAGCAAAATGCTGACCTTGTGACCAGTCTCATAGAAAAAAGTCATGCCTAACTATATAAAAAGGAGACACCTTGCCTTCTAAGCAATCTAACGGGGAGTAGTAGTGGGCAGACGTCTGAATCCCTAGACTAGAGAAGAAAGGAGAACATTTTTCTGATTCTTCCACATTAAGACGAACCCAATCAAGTTACGCATGTATTGACTTTGTGCATCTTCAGGAAGACTACAATAACTAATGTTGAAAGGAACAAGAGTTCCTTTAAAGGCAATCCTAGTGATGGCAGAAAAACTCATAACAAAAATAGTCAATTCCCCTATGTGAGTGTGAAAAGTGTGGGTGGTGTCCATCCACCTCTCAATTAAAGCAAATACATAATAGTGATTAGATCAGCCCCGAATTATCGAAAGCACAATGATGAATTGTTTGAAACCTGAGGCCCAAATTAGCTGTGCCACATTCACTGGCAACTTATGAAATAATTCTCGAGCTATATGAAAATAACCTATGAATTTCATCGATCGCTGGATAAAAATAAATAAATAAATAAAATTTTAATTGGCAAAATGGAATGTCGATCGACATTATATAATGTCAATCGACATTGGGCAATGCTGATAAGAAATTTGGATGTTCTGATTAAGATTCTAGACATTTAATCTGACATATAGCAAACCCGAGCTAAAATTTTTATATTTTTAGGGTTTAATTTCAAAATTTCATGCATTTTCGACCAGTTTCTAATCTAATTTGAATAATGTGCATACTAATTTACATTTTGAAATTGATTTTGATTACTAACTTTATAAATATTTTTTTGCAAAAATAAACAAAAATGAGGAAATATTACCTCATTACCCATATCTGTACACTTTTAGAGATATAGGTAAGTTAGAGGGAGAATGGTGGAGCCTTATTGAAGTCCAAGACTATTATGAGGAAAATGAGGAGACAGAATAATCAGATTTGCTGGAATTTCTACTCCCCTATGTGGTCTGTATTGCGGGGTAGCCATAGGATCTAATGGACTGCAAATCAAATGTCAGATGATCAAGTAATCAAATAAAGAAAAAATCAATACAAAGAGAAAATAAATGGAAAAGAAAATGAAGATGGAATGAGAAATGGAACATGACATGCAAAAGTGAAGTATATAGGATGGAAAATATCCATTTTGATCCACTAAAACTTGTTTGCATTCAAGTCCAAATTTTTTCCTTACAATTTGGTCTATTCATAATTAACTTATAAAATTCATATCATTAATTAATAATTCATAGAATTATTAATTACATAGTTAGTCTATATTAAAATTCTGAATCCTTTGTCAAGTACAAAATGCAGAATATAATTACAGAATTTGATTTTTACATTTTATATGCATTATTATTTTTTGTCAAGGATTTTAAATTTGTTTTGTTATATGCTACATAATAGTTATAATAGAAATTTTATATTATTTCGTTATGCACTGTCCAGTAGTCATAACATAAATTTCAAATTCAATATGTTATATGCTACAAAGCAGTTATAACATGAATTTTTCAAATCTTTGATCTGCCAAACACTACACAGTAGTTATGGTATTATTGCTAGACGTTCAACAGGAGTTATAACATGTTCTTAAATCATAAGTCGCTAAACGTCCCACAGGGAATATAGTGAGAATCATGACATATATTTCGTTAAATGTCTCATAGGGAATATAACAAAATCCATTATCACTAGACGTCCCAAAGGGAATATAGTGCAGTTCACCAAAAACTACACAGTAGTTATGGTATTATTACTAGACGTTTCACAAGAGCTATAGCATGTTCTCAAATCATAAATTACTAAACGTCCCACAGGGAATATAATGAGAATCATTACATATATTTCCTTAAACGTCTCATAAGGAATATAACGAAATTCATTGTCACTAGACATCCCAAAGGGAATATAATGCAGTTCACCATATACTACATAGTAGTTATGGTATTATTACTAGACATTCCATATGAGCTATACCATGTTCTTAAATCAAGAAACACTAAACGTCCCATAAGGAATATAGCAAAACTCATTTGTATATATCTCACTTAACGTTCTACAGGAAATATAGTGAAGCATGCTAAACATAGCATGTTGCTTAAAAATTGGACAACAATTTGAGCATCAATCCATCAATTAGGATATGATTAAGTACACTAATTCTTTCCTTCAAAATTGTGTGCTTCTATTGCTTTGTCGCAATTTGTCAAGCAAATAGCGACTTTGATGCAATTTGTCAAGCAAATAGTGACAAAGGGAGGCAACTATAAGCACCCAATTTTAAGATGTATTTGTGCATGAATACGACGAAAGCCTCTATAATGAAAATTTAGTCGAAAACTGACCTCCAGTATTACGTTTCGCGATTTTAACGACTAAATTACAATATTTTTTGGGTTTAATTGTAAAAAATTAAATTTTACAGGGCATGTTTGAAAATGTGTATAATGCCAATCGGCATTACACAATGTTGATCGGCATTATGTAATGCCAATTGGCATTACACAACGCCAATCGATATTACACAATGCTGATCGACATTTTACAATGCCGAGGCACTAAAAATTTTTAATAAATTTTTTTTTAACTGTGATTGGTCCAAATTTAATTTATTTTTAATAAATAAATTAATTTTGGTATTTATCTGTAGGGGTTCTGCTTCCAGTACGTGTCTCTTACGTGTATAATTTTTTTAAAATTAAAATTCTTATCCTGTTTGTTTTTGGGAAGGAAGGGATAAGAGCTACTGTGATCATGTAAGTGATTAGCTTATGAACGAGATATAAAAAGAAAAAATTGGCAAAGAGAAAAGGGGGACTGCATAAAAAGAGAGAGAAAAAAAAAACCTAATTAGCTACTGCAAAAAAAAAAAAGGTTGATTGAAAAACATAGAGGGAAAGAAAAGACCGAACCTTCTACTGTAGGTTTAAAAAAAAAACCTTTTCAAAGTAAAAAAATATGTTATTTTCAAAGTACAGAAATTAAGAAAATATTGAGTCAATTTTCTTAAAATGATGAAATCCCCTTCTGAAAGACATTCAAACAGCATCTGTATAGCATTACTTTTATACTCATTTCTTTTTATTAATTCCTTCTTTTATATCATTTTATTATTTTTGATTTTGTTATTTCTATCTTTTTTAATTTTCATTATTTTATTTTCTTTGTTCGTTAATTCTAATCTTATTTTTTTTATTCTTTGTATTTTATGTTTCTAGTGATGAATACATGATTGAACCAAGGAAACCCATGGAGAATCCATGAATAAAAGCCAAAAGTCAAAGATCCTGATTTAATTTTTATCTTGCTCTATTTAGTTTATTTTAGGTTTTGAATTTGTTTAATTTATTTTCTCAAAGGTTGTAATTTTATTTTTTATTTTTTTATTATTTTTGATAGATTTTATAACAACCCCGATAGTGGTAATAGTGAAAAGTCTAACTTTCTCTTGTTTTTTAAAAAATTAATTAGTAAATTAAGTGCAATTTGGAAAACCCTAATTAAAATCAACGGGGACGGTAGATTAATTTAGGTTACATGTTAATTTTTTATTTTTTGATTTGATTTATTTGATTTTTTTTATATTTTTGGGCTTTTTGTTGATTTTTGTGTGTTTTGGGCCCCAAGCTCACGTTAGGTTCTAACCCATTTAATAAATAGACTTTTAATTAGATTTTTAGGTTTAATTAATTTTGAAATCAATTTAGACCCATTTAGATTAATTTAGACATAGACTCACTTAATTTAATTAATTTAGATTTAACCCATTTAATTTAAGTTTTTTCCATAATTTATTGATTTAAAATCACTTTAGAATTAAAACCTGTAGGATTAGGTCCATTAATTTTAATACTTCATAAGTTGTAGATTTAGGCCTATTTTTAGAATTAAAATAAATAGATTTAGGTTCACTTAATTTAAAATTACATAAGACTTAGGCCTATTAGTTTTTAGGCTCACTTATAAATTAAACATGTGGATTTATATTATTTAATTAAAATCAATGTAGATTAGACTAACTTAGGGATTATGATGAATGCATTGTTTATATGTATTTTCATGACTAGTTTGCTTGGAGTTAATTGTTTTAAATAAGGATTTATTGAAATTGCATGTAACTAGAGCATAACATAATAATTTATTAAGTAATTTTAAATGAACACAAGACTGAAAGAAGATAGTATTCTGTATCTAGAATCTTCTAGTTGTGGTGCTAACTATCTTTTTAAAGAATTGAGTACCACTATTTTTTGTCCTAGTTATTACCCTTGGTGGTCACTCCTCATCTCCACATTATGTCTTTGTGACAATAGTTTGTGTTCTCTAGAGCCATGAGCTCAAACAGTGTTGTGGTTGCTAAAATCTTGGACATGCGTTAAACCCACCATTTATAATATTCAAAATTTTCTTTTTTTTTGCTCAATTTTTTTTTTCATTTTTAAGTTACTATTTTCATTTTTTTTCTTAATGTTTTATCTCTTTTTTTTTCTCAACACTTTTTTCTCTTCAAAACTTTTTGCTTTCAAATGAATTATTATGAACTAAATATATTTAATTGTTGTAAAAACAAGCAATATATATCTTCAACTATTGTAACAAGAAGCAATAAACAAAAATTTTCCCTTTTATATTCTTAAAGAATAAGGATTTTTTTTTTTTTTACTTTGATTTGATTATTAAAATTTCTAACAAGTTTGTTTTTGAAAAAAAAATTATCTTAAATTTATTGATCATTAAAATGTAACATATTTATGATTCTAATGATGTATTTGTTCCATTCAAAAAAAAAAAAAAAGCAATAAAAACAATAACACTGAAAAACAGAAATAACAAAAAAGAACAATCGGAAAACAATAATAGAAAAAACAAGAAATAACAACTAGAAGACAATAAATAATAACAATAAACAATAAAAATGTGTTTTCTTTAAGACAAAGTTTGAGAGAAACAAAAAAAAAAACTGAAGAGTAGAGAGTTGAATTTATAATTTTTAGCATAAAACAAAAATAACTCTACAAGACTCTAATAATAATAATAATAATAACATACTTTTAGCATAGTCACAAAATAGGCAAAAACCAAGTTGAAAAATAGAAGCAACTAATAAGGAAAATAAATTAGAAGGCAAAACTAACTTTCAAAACTCACTAGCCACTACTATTTCACTAAAAATTTCCTCTTCAAGGAATTGCCTCTAAATCATCAAAAATTCATTTAGCGTGCAGAGTGTTTTTTACGTAAGCGACGTATGTCTTTAGTGTTAGTCAACTATCGACGTATAGTACTTGATAGCAAAATAGGAAAAGTCATCAGTTTTTTGCCACATGAGATAAAATCTAAGACACTCAAGCATATGGTAAATGTATGAATAAAGCACGGCTACCCTCTGTCCATGTGGATAGCTAGAAGAAAAGACCAAAACACGAAAATGTCATTAATTCAAATTTGAAAGACAAAATGTAACAATGTTAAAAAAGAAACTAATGGGTCAAAGTTGGCCCATCAGTGATATTATTTCAAAAAAGTAATATACTTTATTTAAGGAAATTTATTTAAATTTATGAAAAATGGGAAAGGTATTGTGTTTTTTTTTTAAAACAATTTCATTTTCTATAAATATAAAAGTTAAAGTGTTTTTCATTATAACTTGATATATTCTACATTAAATTTTTGCATTATAGAAAATGAACAAATATTATTAAATTAATTTTTATAGTTTTTATAATTATTTAAATAAAAAGTATCTAAATAAATTTTACATAAAATTATTTTATATGAACGAAAAATAGTGATAGTTTATGAAAATATATCAATTTATAATCAAAAAATATTAATTGTTACACTTAGGAATTAAATGTTATTTCAAAAAAAATATATTCTTTTTACATTTTTTTATAAATAAATTAACTTTTCTAAATTAAGATTTTTTTTTCCAAAATACCAATCTAAAAAAAACATTTTCAATTAATAAAGTAGCAGTAAAACTTATAAAAAAAATTTAACAATCATAACAATTAATTCTATAAAAAATGGTTTACATTTTTTACAAATTAATAATATAACAAAAAAAATATTAAATTATAACAAAAAAATACTAGTTCTTTTATTTATGAATAATAATGGTATTTCACAAAAAGTAAATAATTTTTTTTTTTACATTTTTCTTAAATTTAAATAAGTTTTTGCGAATAAAGTAAATTACTTTGTTTTGAAACAAAATAATTGTAAAAGAAACTAGAAGCTTGTGTGATTACAAGGAATTATGTATGTACTTAATAAAAACTTAATGTAATTAATTTCGTGAAGTACATGATCAAAGATTTTTTAAAAAAAATTAAACTTAAGCCCTATTTGAAGAATAAATGGAAAATTATAAAGGATATTAATGTCAAAATTGTTATGTAAAATAAGTATGTTGATTTAATTTTATTCCCCTAGAAGTTAGAACAAAAAGGAATTAACCGAGTATATATATATATATATATATATAGACACACGCTAGTGAAGTTACCTGCGCTTTGTAGTGAGAAAGTAGAAGAAACAAAAAAAAAAGATTATTATTCTTAAAGGTTGCCTGAGGAGGAAGGGCCATCCAAACCATGACTAAATCATCTTCTAGCTTAAACCCATATGTGATTTATGATTACAAGCACGTACCTACTAAATCCACCTTTATAATTATCTCACCCCTTGTAAGGTAATCCATTGCAAAAAAAAAAAAAAAGAACTATCTTATGAAGACTAAAAAAATAGAAGAATTCAAAGCCCCTCTCTTTAATCCTTATGATGCCTTTTCAAAATCTTAAACAAACTGAAGACGATTTCAAAGCAGTTATAAAGAAACCATCTACATCCATCAAAGAATATGTCCAAGCTTTTAGCTTTAACCAACACGCTATTCCTGCTTCACAAACTGAACAATTTGTAACCTTGGAAATTCCTCCTGAATTTCTAAAAACATGGCTAAGTCAAGGCTACACCCATATTCATTTTGGAGTAATAAGTTTGGGATTAACCTATCATGGAAGACAAGGTTTGCTTGATTTTAGATATAAACAGTATTGCCATGTTGTCATTGGAACAGTTGAAACCTCTTTGAATGTTGGGTCTGTGTTTTTCACTTTCTTCTCAAATTTTAACCTAGCCTTGTCAAATCCACATGTTCTTTCAACTTTAAAAGTTCAAATCTAGATTCTTGGTGCTGAATAAATAACAGAGTTTATTGCAGTAACCTTTCACTATCAAAGAGTTTATAGACTTCCAAACCATGTCATCAATCTGTCTCTACCATTTGTTTATAATGATGCCCTTTTTGTTAAAGCTGACTCTCATAATGCCCTAATGTGTATCCATATTCCAAAACAAATTTCTAGGGAAGAATTATTGAATTTATTCCTAAAAAAATGGATCATAAATTATGAGAAAACTGCCGGAAGCCATAGAGCTTATCCAAAGTTCAGATCCAGTCTTTACAAAGAAGCCATATGGTTTTATTGAAATAAATTTTAGAAAAAGACAAGAAGTGCCAATGGTGTTTAATACTCAGTTTATATTTACACTGTTTTCTTTATGATTGAGGAAAAGGTTCATGTCATCCACTTGGCAGCGATGATAGGTCAATTTATGCTTTTAAGCGTAATGATCACTGTTACTTTGATATTTGTGATTGTGATCATTGCTGCTTATTAGATGATGATGAAGAAGAAAATTTTTAAAAAAAAAGAAAAAAAAAATCTGTCAAAAAGTGTAATGAAAAATAATTCAGGAGAAAATATGAGGATTGAGATCCTTCTATTAGCACTTTGGGATAACCTTTAGGGAAGTATTATCTTGTATCATACTCTCCTCAAAGCTGGTTTCAAAAACCAAAACCATTAAACATACCACCTAAATCCTGCACACTTAAACTAGAGTTTTTTCTATCAAAGCATGAGTTAACACTATTACCCTGTTATAAATAAGCCTTATAATGGGTACAAATAGAAAAGCCCATTTCTCTATGTCACGACTCGAATCCAAAGAGGCACGTGACTAGCACTATGAAATAGGAATACATAAAGTACATGAAACTTATAGTAAGCCTTAAGGAAAATTTCAATAAAATAAAGACAATAATGAAATGAAATAATTTAATAAGATTAAATAACACGACATCCAAAAACAATCTTTGATAAATTACAATAATTATCTTTAGTACAAATTTCTAATACATATGACAATCCATAACATACAACATAATAGTTAATCATTTCTATTACTGCGATGTTCTAGATTTAAAACACATATATAATAATAATACATCTCATATTAACCTATATAAAATAGCGGGAGTAGAAGAAACCCGTTGTAAAGTAGGCTGACTAACAAGTGACTCCTGAGATCCTGAAAATAATTGAGGGGAGTCAGATCTCACTAAGTAAGTTAATAAAAGAAATGTCTATAGTATAAAAATCTCCTTTAAAAATATATTTATGAAAATATAAAATTCATAATTTATAATTTTAAAATGGTTGATTTATTGAAAACCTTTTTTACCAAAATAAAGTATTTAAAAATCATAAAATACTATATAAAATACAATAAGTTTTTTTTAAATCATTTTTATAAGAAAATTAGGTAGAACCCTAGTTCACAATTCTAATAGCCTTTAGGCTCTCTTATAATCCAAAGACTACCGGTTCTTGAGAGCAAAACATCAATCGAGCTACCAGTCACAGTCAATTCACTTAAATCGATAATTACTGACGGTTTCCAAGGGCAAAGCATCACCAAGCTACTAGCCCCAGTAATATAAAAATTATGCCCAAGAGCAAAGCAGCAAACGAGCCATATATAACTTCCAACACTCACTCTCAATCCTACCAGTGTACACGGTCCTGATGAAACCTATCAGGTAGTTCGTTCTACCGTAATTTATTTTAAAATAAATAAATAAAAATAAAACAAGAAAAATTACAATAAAATAAAATAAAATTAACTAATCATGTGAAAATTTAATATAAACATGCTAATATAACTATAGCGGTAATAGGAGAATTTAATTTAAATATATATTTTTATAATAATATAATTTTTAATAAATTCTCCCATTTATTGAATCAATAAATTTATATTTAATATATATATCCTATACACATATCAGTTATTAACTTACAAGTTGAATGAACTCCTATGCGCAATCGCACTCGACCCTGATCTATCGACTCGATTGGAGGTACGACTAAAGCAAAGAAATAAATAAAAAGGGAATCAAAAATGAAAATCCTATAAATTCTAGATTTTTAAGGAAAGATTCAATTAAAATACAACTCTACTAAAATCGACCCAATATCATGTTTTATGAGAAATCTACAAAAAAAATTAGTAAAGTCTCCTCTATAAAACGGACATCTCTCTACTAAAAGTAAAGTCGTTCTTGTACGCAAACACACTTCAAATACACAAAATGCTTAATTTCTCAGGTTGGGCCCCCGAACTACAATTATTGCTCAACGAGAACCAATATACTAAAAATCAATAATATAATAATAAATATTCATAATTCACTAAAATTCATAAAATACCACAATGCAATTTATTTAAATAATAAAAACATCAAAGATATTTATTTTCAAAATAAATAATAAAATCCCAAATACAATTAAATAATATTAATAAAATTCATTTTCAAATATTCAAAATTAAATAGTATAAATTACCAATATTTATTTAAATTTCTCAATATATAATAAAAATAGCTAAAATTTCATTTAATCATAAAAATAATAAATAAAACTATTATTTGAATATATTTCCGGAAATTATTATTAATTAGCCAAAATAGTAAATAATTCATAAAAATTATTTTAATACTATTTATTACTCAAAAATTATCCAAAACATATTAATTAACAATAATTTCAATTAAAATACAAAATTTACTAATTTATACTAATTTTTCTAAAAATTCAATTTTTACATAAATATTCAAAAATTCATAATAAAAATTCGGAATACAATTTCAATAAATTTCCTTCATGAAATATGCTTAAAATAGTCCGTAGAATTTATTAAAAATATAATTTTCCTGAGTTCGGAATAGTATATAAACAGTAACCCATGAATCTGGAAATTCAAAATTTTTAAAAAAATAAATAAAAAACACATTTAGCTTTCTCACAACCTATACAACAACTAATCTCAAAGCAACAATAGCTAATAATATCAAATAAAAGGCTTAAACTAACAAAAACTCAAAATACTAAAAAATAAAAATATATAAAAATGAGATATTTACCGGAGTTGAAATTTGAAACAGTTTGAATATTTGAGAAGTCTGGAGGACGAGCTTCCAAAAGAAAGCAACCTCACACCCTGAGGTGGTGGTGCTGGGTGGTGGTGGACTGTGCATGAAAGGAAAGGAAAAAAAAAAGAATAAGAGGAAGAAGAGAAGTGAGGGGGTTGTGGGGTGTACTGGACATTTTGCAAAGATTGATTTTTTTTTAAAAAAAAAAAAACTTTAACAAAGGAGAAAAAAACAAAATAATATTTTAACTTTTTTCTTTTTTTTAAGTACAAATAGTACATATATAATAATATATTTTAAATAAAATATCTCCAACTAAATACATATACACAAATACTAATATCATAAAATAATTAAATAATAATCAACACTAATAAATCTCAAAATCTAATTTAATAAATAATTAACTAAAATAATAATTAAAACTCAATTATTCTCACCCATAAAATATATATATATATACACAATATTAAAATACACTACACCAATAATTCACAATAATAAAAATAATAATATTAATAATACTAAAATAATATTCAACACTAAATCTTCAAATTTAATTTCACAAAATAATCATAATATAATAATTTAATAAAATATTTATTAACACTGCATATCTCAAAAATTAATTTAATAATTTATAAAATTTCGGGTTATAATAATCTTTCCCCTTACAAAAATTCATCCTTGAATTTTAAATAAAAAGAATTGAATACAAGAATTCATCGAGAAAGGGTAAGCCACTTGAATCTCAGCCTCTGTCTCCTACGTGTGTTCCTCCACGTTATTGTTTCTTCACAACACCTTAACCATCGTGATATGTTTTGAACGCAGCTAGTAAACTTGATAATCAACAATTGCAACTGGCTCTTCCTCGTACATCAAGTCTTTATTCACTTTTATAACCTGAGATTACAAAATATACGAAGGGTCTGAAATGTACTTTCTGAGCATCGATACCTGAAACACTGGATGCATCTATGAGAAATTCGATGGCAAAATCAACCGATACACAACCATGCCAATTCTCTCCAAATCTCAAAAGGTCTAATGTATCTCGATGCCAACTCTCCTTTCTTATACCATCATCATCGGTCATCATCAACTAGCTAATATACTCAAGCATAAGTCAATTTATACTATTTATTAACAATAATCACCACAATTTTACTTTCGTACCTCAAGATAGATTAAGCCTACTTCTCAAAATTTAAGCTTACAGTTAAGCATCATTATCTCTTCTCTTTCTTATTTTTATAATCACCTATTTTCCTCAAACTCCATATTTTCAAATATCAATGCTAATAGCCTCTTCTCACTGTTCTTCTTGCTATTGAATACTATACTAATTTCCTTATTTATTCCAATAAATGACCATTTTTCTATACACCATGGTACATTTAATATTTGTTTTCACAACTACGCTTACATCCACCAGTCATCCAAATCTGAGAATAGATTTTCAATATAAATCACAAATTCTAATTTGCTAGATTAGTAATTCACCATATAATAACCATAAAGTTTTAATATTTCCTATTGTCAGCAAAACTCGTCAAACTTATACTTATTATTTATCATCCTAACTATTCAATTCATCATCAATCTTTAGTCTAATTAGAGATTCGTTTATCACACTTTCATCGCGCTACTCTGATGTACTACTTTATATATTCAACTTATCACTCTCAGGGTAACTAGCATAGTTTAAATGATACAATCTTAGCTCGAACTTAAGGCTTTCACTTAATCTTCAAAGATATGCACTTATTTCTTATAATTTCAACAGTTATTCCCTAAGTCAGCTTTTCTTATAACTATACCTCTAGTTTTCTTAAATTGAAACAACTCCAATTAAAATTTTTAAATTTATAATTCTATTTTCTTACTTCACACATTTACTCATGCAACCACTATCTTGTTATGCACACCTTATATAATTTATAAATTATGCACATACCATTTTATATTAATTTTTTCTTACTTGCTAAATTCATATGATCCATACTCACCCATAATGCTAGTGTCATATCATTATAAAGTTGCACTTAATAATATATTCAAGTCTCTTTAATACATTTTACTTAATTGTCATTAATTTCTGTATCAAATCTTAAGATCAAATCTCAACACAATTAATATGAGAAAGCTTATATCACTATGATTATCTTAATTGCAAACAAAATTATTAAATCAATTAACTATACCTTTGTTTACATCAAACAGTTTAGCCTCACCTTATTTTGTAGTTGCAAATATTCTAACTTGTTCAAAATTTCAATAGGTCTACCATCAAAGCATTAATTGATTGTCTCATATCCTTAAGGTTTTCAATATTTCTGATTCCACTATGTTATTGTCATATCATCTTTTAATTAAACTAAATATCGAATTAATCTTACCTACACATTTTTTTTCTTATCCAGCCTTTTTCGTCTCTGCACTTTCCTTAGTGGAATAAATTTTCTCGAAACACTTACATAAATTCTCATAAAGTATCATTTTATTAGTTGAACTGTAATTTGATCTCCATAATTATTATAATTCAACTTTTATATCATAAAATGGACTAAATCATCCTATTGTACCATTGAATATAAATTCCATCCATCATCCAAATAAAGTTTCAATAAAGTCATTAACATCTATAATGTCCATCAACTATACTCAAATTTTAAATCCTCAAATTTCATTATAATTCACAATTTCTAGCCTCATAGGATATTCCTCTATGTATATTTATTTACATATTTACTTATCATCCTTGTATCCCAAGATAAATTGAAACAATATATGACTCCATTAATTATAAATCATATTCCTAATAAATACCCAATTCTAATAAACTAACCATTAACTATAAATTTTTATCAACTTATAACCCATGACCTCTACTTATGCCTCTACCTCCAATACCTATGCCTCTACCTCCAATCTTGGTCATTTTTTAAAATCTAAAATTAAATAACTTCATAATCTATATCATTAAAGTTTTGATTTATCAACCAATATCCTCCAAATTTAGTATTTCTTAATTTATATAAAACAAATCTAAATCACTTCAAATAATTTAAATCATAATGAATATATCGATAATAATAATTAGTTCATCAAGCAAACTTCACGAAAATTCAGTTTACAAACACATTCTTAAATCATGTTGTAAACATATTAAAATGCCAATCAGATCATTAACTAGCTATTTAAAACATCTTCATCACAAAACCTAATCTTCTCTATAACTTAAATCAAAACCAAGGAAAACACTATCAATCATCCTCTTATGTGCACTCATAGTTGTGTCCTAGAAATCCCTAGCAATTATGGGCGCAGAAAGTCTCACCTCTTTCTCTCAGAAATCTAGAGTAGCATAATATTAAGCTAACAAATCCATTTCTAAAATCACACCTAAGTTAATGTGATTAAAGAGTTCACATGTATTCTTTTCAATTGATCGCTTTTCTCTTACTCTGCGTACTAGCCGTTGTAGACACCTAATTTCGGGATGACGTATTATGGATGTAGTAAAGGACTCCAGTGATGAAAATGTCTTCGCTAGTTAATCTTTAAAAATTCTAAGGGTTTAAATGTAGCTTTTAAAGGAAGGATTTCACGTTTTCAGGGACTAAATTGTAAGATTTTTTTAAGACCTAATTGCAAAATTTAAATTCTTTCAGGGGCCTTTTTATAATTAAAAGTTAAAAAAAAAGTCAGAATTCCATAATTCCGACCGGAATTACACAATCCCGGTCAGAATTAAATTCTTCCGTTTCTGTTTTCCTATTTTTAATTCAGTTTTAATTACTTTAAAATTCCTAATTAATTTAGTCCTAACTAGTTTAAAATTCCTAAATATAATTTTAAGTATTAATCTTATACTTTAGGAATTAGAATCATATTAGGATTAGAGTTAGGCTTCCTAATTCCACTATATAAAGAAGGGGAGGGAAGAGAAAGAAAAAAAAATGGGGAAGAGGAAAAAAGAGAGAAGGAAAAGAGAAAGAGAAGAAAAAGGGAGGAAGAAGGAAAAGTGATTTTCTTTTGAGTTTTTTACAAAAATTCCTTTTATTAAAAATTAATTCAAGATTTGTAGAGAATTTTTGAAGGGCAAGATTCGAAGATTTATTAAGAACGGTGAACTACCAATCTGAGGAACACCTTAAATCATTCATAATCATATCATTTTCTTTTTATTCTTTATTTATTTATTTATTTTATTTTTTTATATCATTATTTTTTATTATTATTCTTTCAAGTTATTATCATAATTTATTCATTAATCATTATTTTATCTTATTTTTTTGTGGTGATTATGGAGGAAAACGCATGGTGATCATGTGGGAGGGATGAATTCATGAGAAGTCCGTGGGAGGTTATGCATAAAGCCTCATAGAGACTTAGTTTCTAGGATTTTTATTTTATTTTATTTATTATCTTTATTTTATTCTTTATTTTTATTTTATTAGTTATTTTATGAATTAATGTAATAGCCCCGATAGTGAGAGTAATGAAATTACATGTATGGTTGTTTGTTTATTTTTATTTAATTGGTTAGTAAAATTAGATTTCAATTAGGTAATTATTTAAAATCAATGGAGGAAGTAGATTAATTTAGGTTGCATGTTAATAAAAATTAGGGTTTTAGTAGGGATTAATTTAATTATTTGTTTGATCTTATTTAATTATTTCTTTTATGTTTTATTGGTTATTGGGATTTATTTATTATTTTTATGTGTTTTGGGCCTTAAGCCCATTTTAGGTCTTGATTTATTTATTTAACTTTAGGTAATTCTTTTAGTCCATCTCATTGAATAATTAATTAAGTTTAATTAATTAAAATATATTTTTAGGTCCATAATTAATTAGATTTTAGGTTAGAAATATCTTTAGGCCCATTTAGTTAATTAGACATAGGCCCACCTAATTTAATTTAATTAATTTAGACTTAGTCCACTTAAGTTAAGTCTTCTTTCATAATTTATAGATTTGAGATCATCTTAGAATTAAAATAAGTAGAATTAGGTCCACTAATTTAAATATTCCATAATTTATAGATTTAAACTCATATTTAGAATTAAAATTAGTAGACTTATATTCATTTAATTAAAATCAAAAGGAATTAGGTCTTTAGGTTCACTTATAATTTAAAATATATAGACTTTAGCTCATTTATTTAAAATCCATGTAGATTAGACTAACTTAGGGATTATATGATTTATTGAATGCATTATTTTCTTGTATATTTCATGATTAGTTTGCCTTGGAGTTGATTATTTTTAGGGTTTATATGAAATTGTATGTAAATAGAGAATAAGATAATAATTCATAAAGTAATTCTAAATGAACACAAGACTGAAAGAAGTTGGTATTCCGTATCCAGAATCTCCTGGTTATGGTGCTATCTTTCTTTTAGGGAATCGAGTACCACCTTTTCGATTTGTCCCAGTTATTACCTTGGGTGGCGATTCCTCATCTCCACGCCATGTCTTTATGACAGTGGTTAGTGTGTTCTCTAGAGCTTTGAGTTCAAACAGTGTCATGATTGCTAAAATCTTGAACGCGCGCTGAACCCCGCCGTCTACAACCAACATATGAAATTGTCCCTCCTTAAAGGTGGATAGAAGTATCTTAGTAATCACTCTTTAAACTCCAATCATGTCATGGTAGTTACATAAAGCTGATTTAGCTACATGAACCAATCTTATGCTACAGTCACAACTGATAACTTTACCCTCGAAGAGTACAAACGCATTGCATCCACGTTAGACATCTTCTTATTTCTCCATCAAGCATATTTGAGCACTTATCATGCTTGGTTAAGCGCTACCAAGCCCTTATCAATCCTGGTTATCCTAACCATAGATCTTTCAAATTCTAGTTCAAAAGTTGTATGCTCTACTTACGGTAATTGCTTTTTGCCTTTAACATACCCCTATACTAGATAAGTGTACCAGGGGCTGAAACTAGAATCACAACTTTAACTTGAAAGTACTGTTTATCAATATATATTATCTCTGTGGTAAAAGCAGTTCGTGTTCACCTCACTTGAAAAGATGTGGAAGTCAGCAAAATTCAAAACATGAAATATACTCATAATTGACATATCCTGAGCTTTTTACTGAAATAGAGGTTGCATTTGCGATATGGCCAAAGGTATCGACACTGCACTCTATGGAACTTGTCACGACCCAAAACAGGGGCCATGACCGGCGCTAGGGAACGGGAATTCTTTCGAATCCGGAACCCGTAGCAAGCCTAAAAATAAAATAAAGCATGCCATAATAACAGTAACAGTATGATATGCAGCGGAAAATAAAAATCATAATATCATAATATCATCCATATCAACTGGATTTAATTCAAAATCTCATCACATAGATATATATAATTTTTAATACAAATCCAGTTTCAATATGATACATCTCTTTAAAATAAAGTACATGAAATCCAACACTTTAATTCACAACTACTGCAGTGTCTAGATAAAATAAATAAGACTCAAGTAGACAATTTACATAAAGAAGCCGGGGCGGAAGAAATCCGGCGTATCGACCTGCTACTGAGGTCTGAAGAAGTTGACTCTCCTGAAAAATAGTCAACGGAGGGGAGTCAGACCTCACTGAGTGAATTACTATAATATATATACATACACACTAAGTGATAATGCATACAATCAACAGTATATATAATATGTATATATACAGGCAAATTCATACAGATGCAGAAAAATCATTTTTATATATTTTACTGAAAAATCTCAGTTTATGAAGGATCACATAGAACCCTAGAATATCGCAATCTCAGAAAGTAGTGTTAAACAACACTCTAGCCACACAGGCTCACTTATTCCAAATATATCCACTTAATCCATTTGGACAGTAGACTGGCCCCGAGACACTAAGTCAACCGAGCTCCAGCAGTCTGACTGCCAGTGTGATTGGCCCCGAGACACTTGGTCAACCGAGCTCCAGCAATCACACCCACAAACCACATCTCACATATATCAATAATCATAATCAAATCAATCTCCACAAATAAGTTAGTAATATAGCCTAAAGCTATAGGCGTACCGGTACGTACTCGGTCCTAGTGCTGCCCACTAGGTAGCACGTTCTATTGATATCCTTCATTAATAAATAATATAAAACATTCATTCACAAAAATAAATGATGTATGAATATAAATGAAATAACAATATAAACCATATATATACCGGAAATATACCAAAAGTAAACCAGGTATATTTCGAGTATATATATGTCAAATGAATTCAATCAAATTATAACTTAAGCTAGAAATATATTTAAAAACATTTTAAATATATTTTATTTACAAAACATGCATATAATTTAATATATACCAAAAATAAACCAAAATATACTTAATATAAACTTAAGAAATAATCAAATTATTTATGCATATTTAATCTACATAAAACATGCATTTCTAAATCATGCATCCTAAGCATATATATATATAGTATAGTAACTCACCTAATGCGCTCCACGAGACAGGTCCGACGGGCCTGGTCCACTAGCCCTCGGTCTCGGCGCAACTAAACAAGAAATAAATAACCGATATCAGAGTAACCCTAATAGAAATCCTAGAATTAAATCTAGAGTATTAAACACAGAATCGAAAATTAGGGTTCGACTGGATATCACGTTTTACGAGAATTCTACCGAAAATCCGACAGAACCTCCCCTGTAAAACGGACATCTCTCTACTCAAAAGAGTAGAGCCGACCCTGCAAAGAAAATACACTTCGAAACACGAGCTCAACACAATCAAAATCCCACGGTCGGACTCCAAACTACAGTCCACCGATCGGGGTCCACAAACACAGAATGATTCCAGATATACCAAAAATATCCTTAAATCACAGAAATACATTTTATAGGTAAAAATTACATAATTGACCTTTAAACACCGTAAAAACCAAATAAAACTCATTTTATTTGAAAAACCGTATATTACATATATAATTGAAAATAATTCCCGAAAAATAGTTTTAATTAATTAAAAATACCAAATATTTTGTAGAAATCATTTTTATACCTTAAATAAATATTAAAACCAATTAAATTACATTTTTAGACAATTTAGGGTAAAATTACCAAAATACCCCTATATATATAAATATACTTAATTTACTTCAAAAATTCACCAAAAATCATACAATTATCCAAAATTAATTTTCTCAACATATTTATCAATAATATCAATATTTAAACTCAATTAAACAATTAAATTCAAATTAAAACACATTTAACCTAATTTTTCCAAAATTCCATAAACTTCAATAATTAAAAATAAATACTTAGAAATTCATAAAAATTCCAAATAAATTCCTATAATTAATTTCAACATCTAATTCAACCATAAACTCCAATTTCATAATTTAAATAATTAATTTCCGAAAATTAGAAAATAATATTAAAATATTCAAAAATACCCAAAAATCCAAACAATCTCCAAAAATTCTACAAAAATTCATACATGTAGATTAAGCTACTAGGAACAACATTTGTGAAGGGAGTTTCCATGAATCATCCAATTCAAAGCTCAAAAAAAATGAAAACCCTAATGTGACCGAATTGAGTTTTAGCTCAAACCTCAAAATCTACTTGATTTCAGGCCAAAAGGAGCTTGGAATTGGAATCACCGGAGCTCAAGGAGTCGATGAAGATCGGCGGTGCACGAAATGGTGGCCGGAATCGCAAGGTATGAAGAAATGGGGATTCGGCCGGAAATGGAGGAGAAAGGGCTTACCGGCGCCGGGGAAGGGAGCTGGGGGCGGCAGAGTGGCTGGCTGAGGAAGGTGGAGCTCCTGGCGGCACACAGACGGCCGGAAATCAGAAGTTGCAGCGGTGAGGAGTGAGGTGGGTGGTCGGGCGCGCGGGAGAGAAGGGAAGAAGAAGAAGAAGAAAAAGAAAAAGAAAGAAAAGAAAAGAAAGAAAAAGAAAAGAAAAAGAAAAAGAAAAAAGAAAAAGAAAAAAAAGAAAAAGAAAAAGAAAATAAAAGAAAATAATTAAATATTAATAAAATAATAATAAAATAATTTAATAATAAATAAAATAATTAAATAACAATAAATAAATAATAAAATATTAGGGTTATATATATTAAACCCTAATTAAATAAATATTCACACACGACTTTATTTAATAATTTAAAAATACGCATGAGTTCATGCAAGTCCGTAAATACATTTAAAATAATTAATAATACATTGTTTACGTGAAAATTTCCCCGAAAATGCAAGTCCCGGGAAAATTTTACGTAAAATACTGAAAATAATAGACAGTAATTAAAATAGGTTTAAAATACATAACAACTCATAAAAATATCGTAATATATATACAAAAATTATTGACACTGTATATCCCGGTACAGTGTAAAAATATTTTAAAAACACGGGATATTACAGTCTCCCCCCCTTACAAGAATTC
Organism: Mallotus nudiflorus; assembly: GCA_947683625.1. Lineage (NCBI taxonomy): Eukaryota > Viridiplantae > Streptophyta > Magnoliopsida > Malpighiales > Euphorbiaceae > Mallotus > Mallotus nudiflorus. Next base: position 2,894,718 of record CANTUR010000095.1, on the reverse strand, counting down.
GTCCCCGAATTCTAAAAGATAAGATCAAGAAGGAAAGAGATACGGGTAAGAAGCTCGCATCTCAGCTTCAGTCTCCCACGTATGCTCTTCAACTCTGTCGCTACGCCATAGAACCTTGACCATCGGAATCTGCTTCGATCGCAACTGTCGAACTTGATAATCAACGATCGCCACAGGTTCTTCCACAAACGTCAAATCTTCACTCACTTCTACACTGTCAGGCTGCAACACGTGTGAAGGATCTGAGATATACTTCCTCAACATCGAGATATGAAATACTGGATGCACCTGTGACATACTCGGAGGCAAATCCAACCGATATGCAACAGTGCCAACTCTCTCCAGAATCTCAAACGGTCCAATGTATCTCGGTGTTAACTTACCCTTCATGCCAAATCTCATCACACCCTTCATCGGAGATACCTTCAGAAAAACGAAATCTCCAACCTGAAACTCTACATCTCTGCGCCTAGGATCCGCATAACTCTTCTGTCTGCTAACTGCGGTCTCTAATCTTCGCTTGATCACGGTGACTTTCTCTGCAGCATCCAGAACCATCTCTGGTCCAGTCAAAGCTCTCTCACCAATCTCATCCCAACTCAACGGGGATCTACACTTCCTTCCATACAACGCCTCATATGGTGCCATGCCAATACTGCTATGGTAGCTGTTATTATATGCAAACTCAACAAGCGACAAATGATCATCCCAGCTACCTCCCAAATCCAGGACACACATCCTCAACATATCTTCCAGTGTCTGGATCGTCCTCTCAGACTGACCATCTGTCTGAGGATGAAAAGCAGTACTGAAATCCAACCTAGTGCCCATCGCTTCCTGCAACTTCTGCCAAAAATGAGAAGTAAACACCGAACCTCTATCTGACACAATGGACACAGGTACTCCATGAAGGCACACAATATGCTTCACATACAACTTCGCCAATCTAGCAACTGAATATGTGGCTTTCACAGGCAAGAAATGTGCAGACTTCGTCAATCTGTCTACAATCACCCGGATGGAGTCGTATCCATCCTTCGAACGAGGTAAACCGACCACGAAATCCATAGCTATCCTTTCCCACTTCCACTCGGGAATAGGAAGAGGCTGAAGCTTCCCAGAAGGCTTCTGATGTTCGGCTTTCACATGCTGACACGTCAAGCACTTAGCAATATAATCAGCAACATCCTTCTTCAATCCATCCCACCAGTATAAATCTCTGATACTGTGGTACATCTTAGTAACACCTGGATGAACGCTGTAGGCTGTAGAATGTGCTTCCTCTAAAATCTCCTCTCTCAAGTCATCCACATCAGGAACACACAATCTACCACTGATCCACAACACACCATCATCATCGAGTGTGAAATCAGTGAACTTCCCTGCTCTGACATTCTCTGCAAGCTCTTCCAGAATAGGATCTCGGCTCTGAGCTGCTTTAATCCTATCCCTTAGTACAGATCGTACTTTAAACTGAGCTAACAGTCCACCTGATCTACTGATCTTCATCATCAGACCTTGATCCACCAACAGATGCAATTCCTGGATCAATGGTCTCCTCTCAACACCGATGTGAGCAAGACTACCTGAGGACTTCCTACTCAAGGCATCTGCTACAACATTAGCTTTACCCAGATGGTAAAGAATCTCGCAATCATAATCCTTCAACAATTCCAACCATCTCCTCTGCCTCAAATTCAAATCTCGCTGCTGGAAAATGTACTTAAGGCTCTTGTGATCAGTAAATATCTCACAAGTCACCCCGTACAAATAATGTCTCCAAATCTTCAAAGCAAAGATCACTGCAGCCATCTCAAGATCATGTGTAGGATAGTTCTGCTCATGCTTCTTCAACTGCCTCGAAGCATAGGCTATCACCCTTCCATTCTGCATCAACACACAACCAAGACCAATTCTAGAGGCATCACAGTAAACTGTGAACTTATCCACACTATTAGGTAAAGCTAATACTGGCGCTGTGGTCAACTTCTCCTTCAACAATTGAAAACTATTCTCACAAGCTTCTGACCACTCGAATCTAACATTCTTCTGAGTCAAGCGAGTCATAGGGGCTGCTATCCTGGAAAAATCCTGCACAAACCGCCTATAATACCCGGCTAAACCCAGAAAACTCCGAATCTCCGTAACAGAAGTAGGTCTAGGCCACTCAGATACTGCCTCAACCTTCTGTGGATCAACCTGAATACCTTCTTTAGACACTACGTGTCCAAGAAAAGAAACACTCTCCAACCAGAAATCACACTTCGAGAATTTAGCATAAAGCTGATGATCTCTCAGTGTCTGTAGTACAATCCTCAAGTGATATACATGCTCTTCCATATTCCTCGAATATACTAGTATATCATCAATGAAGACTACTACAAACTGATCCACATACGGTCTGAATATTCTGTTCATCAGGTCCATAAAAGCTGCTGGTGCATTAGTCAAACCAAAAGACATCACCAGAAACTCATAATGACCATATCGAGTGCGGAACGCTGTCTTCGGAATATCGGATTCACTGATCCGCAGCTGATGATAACCTGACCTTAAGTCAATCTTAGAAAAGAACTGTGCACCCTGTAGCTGATCAAACAAATCATCTATCCTCGGGAGAGGATACTTATTCTTCACTGTCACCTTATTCAACTCTCTGTAATCAATGCACAGTCTCAGGGTACCATCCTTCTTCTTCACAAACAAGACTGGTGCACCCTAAGGAGAAACACTAGGCCTAACAAAACCCTTATCCAACAACTCTTGCAACTGCTCCTTCAATTCTCTCAACTCTGCAGGAGCCATACGATAGGGTGGCATAGATATAGGAGTAGTGCCTGGTACCACATCTATACAGAACTCAATCTCTCTATGAGGTGGTAAACCTGGCAACTCCTCGGGAAAAACATCAGGAAACTCACAAGCAACAGGAACATCTGTGAGTGACAACTTCTCCACTGACGTATCCCTAACCAATGCCAAAAACTCCTGACAACCTTTCTTCAACAACTTCCTAGCTGTAATAGCAGAAATAAGATTCTGAGGTGCTGAAATCCTATCACCAACAAACTTAAACTCTACTTCACCAGGAATTCTGAAAGTCACCTCCTTATTCCTGCAATCTACCACGGCAAAGTGCTGAGATAGCCAATCCATTCCCAAAATAACATCGAACTCCATCACATCCAACAAAATCAAATCAGCAGGTAATTCTTTATCTCCCACGAGAACTGGACAACCAGAAAGAACAATATCGGCGTCCAAAGAATCGCTCAGAGGAGTGGCAACAGACAAAGGAAAAGCCATCCTCGAAGCATGCCAACAAGATTTAGAAGCAAAAATAGGAGAAACAAACGAATGCGTGGCACCCGGATCAAACAAAACCCATGCATCCAGGTAACAAACAGAAACAATACCTACCACGACTGCATTAGATGCCTGAGCATCTTACTGAGTCAGATGAAAAACTCTGGCCTGACCTCGACCTCCCTGCTGACTGGTAGAAGCCTGGCCAACACCTCTAGCACCTCCTCTAGTACCTCTACCACGACTCTGCTGTGGAACAAACTGAGTGGAACTCTGATGCTGGGCTGGTGGTAACTGAAATGGCACGGGTGCTGCACTAGCAATCGACTGCTGTGGGAATCGCGGAATCTGCTGCTGCTGATACCCGGAATAAGGACACGATCTGGCAAAATGTCCTGTCTGCCCGCATCTGAAACATGTCAGTGGTGTCAGATAACACGGTCCCTGATGGACTCTACCACAAGTCTGACAAACGCTAGCCGCTGATCCAGAACTACGACCACTGCTACTGCTCGAAGCACCTGATCCGAATCTAAACGATCTACGCTGACCTCCACGGCCATGTCTACTGCTCCGATGCACTCGCTGCTGCTGTCTCTGACTCTGTTGAGTCGAACCTCGCTGCTGACTACTCGAACCAATATGAAAACTCGAATATGGAGTAGCCTGTGATCCACTCGACTGAACTCCTAGCTGGTAATAATCAGGCATCGCTCCCTGCCTAACTAACCTCAGCTCGATCTCCTTAGCTAGCTCAATCACGGACTCCAGAGTAAGACCTGCTGTAGGCATACCAGCAAAAGCTGAACCCAAACCAGTAACGTACGTAGTAACAGCGAAATACTGATCTCGCATCAGATCCTCAGCATATCTACCCAGACGAAGAAACTCTAGGGTATACTCCTCTACAGATCGATCTCCACGAGAAATACTAGTCAAACGAAGACGATAACTCAAATGAAGAGGCTCTGGATAAAATCTCCTCATGAATCGCTCTCGAAACTGAGCCCATGTCATCGTCATCATAAAGGGCTGGATCATCTGAATGAACCAATCCAAGGCTGGTCCCTCAACAGATAACTCAACGATCATGATCCTCTAGTACTCGGTATGAGCAGTCCGAGTCCTAGTCTCAATCGCATGCAGAAAGTCTAAAGGATCAGAAGTACCATCAAAAGCAATCCTGCCAACTCGGGTATAGAACAAAGCTGCCTCAGGGTCAGACATACCCTGCTGATAGGCAGGCTGAACAACTGGAGGAACAGGAACATCAAACTCAGGCTCAACAGGCTCCTCGTCCTGTAACTCTCTCTGCCTACGGCGACCTGCCGCTCCTCGAGGTCTACCTCTGCCACGACCTCTACGTCTAACTGGCTGCTCAGGAGGTAAAACCTCATCCTGAAAAGACTCATCATCCTCGGCCTCAACGACCGGTGGAGCGACACGCGCTCGCCTCCTCATTCTGAAAAGACAAATGGAAAGATTCAGACAAAACAGACAACGGAGGAATAACGTTGAAAACTATAGCAAGGAATACTTATCAAGACATACTCGAACCTAATACACTGCAGTAGTCCAACAGAAAACACAACTTTAAAACTAGGGCCACAACTCACATAACTAAGCCCTGACACAGAACTCCGCTCTGATACCAACTTTGTCACGACCCAAAACAGGGGCCATGACCGGTGCTAGGGAACGGGAATTCTTTCGAATCCGGAACCCGTAGCAAGCCTAAAAATAAAATAAAGCATGCCATAATAACAGTAACAGTATGATATGCAACGGAAAATAAAAATCATAATATCATAATATCATCCATATCAACTGGATTTAATTCAAAATCTCATCACATAGATATATATAATTTTTAATACAAATCCAGTTTCAATATGATACATCTCTTTAAAATAAAGTACATGAAATCCAATACTTTAATTCACAACTACTGCAGTGTCTAGATAAAATAAATAAGACTCAAGTAGACAATTTACATAAAGAAGCCGGGGCGGAAGAAATCCGGCGTATCGACCTGCTACTGAGGTCTGAAGAAGTTGACTCTCCTGAAAAATAGTCAACGGAGGGGAGTCAGACCTCACTGAGTGAATTACTATAATATATATACATACACACTAAGTGATAATGCATACAATCAACAGTATATATATAATATGTATATATACAGGCAAATTCATACAGATGCAGAAAAATCATTTTTATATATTTTACTGAAAAATCTCAGTTTATGAAGGATCACATAGAACCCTAGAATATCGCAATCTCAGAAAGTAGTGTTAAACAACACTCTAGCCACACAGGCTCACTTATTCCAAATATATCCACTTAATCCATTTGGACAGTAGACTGGCCCCGAGACACTAAGTCAACCGAGCTCCAACAGTCTGACTGCCAGTGTGATTGGCCCCGAGACACTTGGTCAACCGAGCTCCAGCAATCACACCCACAAACCACATCTCACATATATCAATAATCATAATCAAATCAATCTCCACAAATAAGTTAGTAATATAGCCTAAAGCTATAGGCGTACCGGTACGTACTCGGTCCTAGTGCTGCCCACTAGGTAGCACGTTCTATTGATATCCTTCATTAATAAATAATATAAAACATTCATTCACAAAAATAAATGATGTATGAATATAAATGAAATAACAATATAAACCATATATATACCGGAAATATACCAAAAGTAAACCAGGTATATTTCGAGTATATATATGTCAAATGAATTCAATCAAATTATAACTTAAGCTAGAAATATATTTAAAAACATTTTAAATATATTTTATTTACAAAACATGCATATAATTTAATATATACCAAAAATAAACCAAAATATACTTAATATAAACTTAAGAAATAATCAAATTATTTATGCATATTTAATCTACATAAAACATGCATTTCTAAATCATGCATCCTAAGCATATATATATATAGTATAGTAACTCACCTAATGCGCTCCACGAGACAGGTCCGACGGGCCTGGTCCACTAGCCCTCGGTCTCGGCGCAACTAAACAAGAAATAAATAACCGATATCAGAGTAACCCTAATAGAAATCCTAGAATTAAATCTAGAGTATTAAACACAGAATCGAAAATTAGGGTTCGACTGGATATCACGTTTTACGAGAATTCTACCGAAAATCCGGCAGAACCTCCCCTGTAAAACGGACATCTCTCTACTCAAAAGAGTAGAGCCGACCCTGCAAAGAAAATACACTTCGAAACACAAGCTCAACACAATCAAAATCCCACGGTCGGACTCCAAACTACAATCCACCGATCGGGGTCCACAAACACAGAATGATTCCAGATATACCAAAAATATCCTTAAATCACAGAAATACATTTTATAGGTAAAAATTACATAATTGACCTTTAAACACCGTAAAAACCAAATAAAACTCATTTTATTTGAAAAACCGTATATTACATATATAATTGAAAATAATTCCCGAAAAATAGTTTTAATTAATTAAAAATACCAAATATTTTGTAGAAATCATTTTTATACCTTAAATAAATATTAAAACCAATTAAATTACATTTTTAGACAATTTAGGGTAAAATTACCAAAATACCCCTATATATATAAATATACTTAATTTACTTCAAAAATTCACCAAAAATCATACAATTATCCAAAATTAATTTTCTCAACATATTTATCAATAATATCAATATTTAAACTCAATTAAACAATTAAATTCAAATTAAAACACATTTAACCTAATTTTTCCAAAATTCCATAAACTTCAATAATTAAAAATAAATACTTAGAAATTCATAAAAATTCCAAATAAATTCCTATAATTAATTTCAACATCTAATTCAACCATAAACTCCAATTTCATAATTTAAATAATTAATTTCCGAAAATTAGAAAATAATATTAAAATATTCAAAAATACCCAAAAATCCAAACAATCTCCAAAAATTCTACAAAAATTCATACATGTAGATTAAGCTACTAGGAACAACATTTGTGAAGGGAGTTTCCATGAATCATCCAATTCGAAGCTCAAAAAAAATGAAAACCCTAATGTGACCGAATTGAGTTTTAGCTCAAACCTCAAAATCTACTTGATTTCAGGCCAAAAGGAGCTTGGAATTGGAATCACCGGAGCTCAAGGAGTCGATGAAGATCGACGGTGCACGAAATGGTGGCCGGAATCGCAAGGTATGAAGAAATGGGGATTCGGCCGGAAATGGAGGAGAAAGGGCTTGCCGGCGCCGGGGAAGGGAGCTGGGGGCGGCAGAGTGGCTGGCTGAGGAAGGTGGAGCTCCTGCCGGCACACAGACGGCCGGAAATCAGAAGTTGCAGCGGTGAGGAGTGAGGTGGGTGGTCGGGCGCGCGGGAGAGAAGGGAAGAAGAAGAAGAAGAAAAAGAAAAAGAAAGAAAAGAAAAGAAAGAAAAAGAAAAGAAAAAGAAAAAGAAAAAAAAGAAAAAGAAAAAGAAAATAAAAGAAAATAATTAAATATTAATAAAATAATAATAAAATAATTTAATAATAAATAAATAATAAAATATTAGGGTTATATATATTAAACCCTAATTAAATAAATATTCACACACGACTTTATTTAATAATTTAAAAATACGCATGAGTTCATGCAAGTCCGTAAATACATTTAAAATAATTAATAATACATTGTTTACGTGAAAATTTCCCCGAAAATGCAAGTCCCGGGAAAATTTTACGTAAAATACTGAAAATAATAGACAGTAATTAAAATAGGTTTAAAATACATAACAACTCATAAAAATATCGTAATATATATACAAAAATTATTGACACTGTATATCCCGGTACAGTGTAAAAATATTTTAAAAACACGGGATATTACAGAACTCTTAGTGCATGGGTAGCATCATCAAAACCTTGAGCCACAAGCTCCTCATTCTATTGTTCCCGTTGTTTATGGTGACTACTTGGCCCTCTAGATTTACCTCTACCCCTACGCCTAGCTGGCTGCACATGAGGTAGAATCTCATCCTTAAAAGACTCTTCATCATCGGTCTCATCGACCGATGGAGCGACTCACGCTTGCCACAATCTTAAAAGAACAAAAATAAAACATACGATTTAGATATAAACAGACATCCTAATGATGACACAGAAAACTAAAACAAGGAAGACTTATCAAAGACATTGTCAAACCTAATTTCGTAGCAGTAGTTTCAAAGAAAACTCAACTATAATAACCTAGGTCCACAACACTAAACCTAGGCTCTGATATCAACTTTGTCATGACCCAAACCCAAAGAGGCATGTGACCGACACTAGAAAATGGGAATACATAAAGTACCCAAAACCCATAATCAGTCTTAAGAAAAATTTCAATAAAATAAGGACAATGATGAAATGAAATAACTTAATAATAATAAATAACACTGAAATCCAAAAAAAATCTTTGATAAATTATAATAATTATCTTTATTACAAATTTCTAATACATATGACAATACATAACATACAACATAATAGTTAACCACTTCTACTATTGTCGTGTTCTAGATTTAAAACATATCTATAATAATGATACATCTCATATTAACCTACATAAAATAGTCGAAGAAGAAAATTGTGGTTGATTTATTGAAATCCTCTTTTACTGAAATAAAGTATTTAAAAATCATAAAATACTATATAAAATACAATAAAATTTTATTAAATCATTTTTATAAGAAAACTAGGTAGAACCTTAGTTCACAATTCTAATAGCCTTTAGGCTCTCTTATAATCCAAAGACTATCAATTCCTGAGAGCAAAACATCAATCGAGTTACCAGCCACAGTCAATTCACTTAAGTCGATAATTATTGGAGGTTCCCAAGAGCAAAGCATCACCGAGCTACCGACTTAGTAATATAAAAATTATGCCTGAAAGCAAAGCATCAACTGAGCCATATAACTTCTAACACTCACTCTCAATCCTACCAATGCACACACGGTTCTGATGAAATTCATCAAGTAGCCCGTTCTACCGTAGTTTATTTTAAAATAAATAAATATAAATAAAACAAGGAAGATTACAATACAATAAAATAAAATTAACTAATCATGTGAAAATTTAATATAAACATGCTAATATAACTATAGCAGTAATAGGAGAATTTAATTTAATTCAAATATATATTTTTATAATAATATAATTCTTTAATAAATTCTCCCATTTATCGAATCAATAAATTTATATTTAATATAATTATCCTATATACAAATTAGTTATTAACTTACAAGTTGAATGAGTTCCTCTGCGCAGTCATGCTCGACCCCGACCTATTGACTCGAATAGATGTATGAATAAAGAAAATAAATAAATAAAAAGAGAATCAAAAACGGAAATCCTATAAATTATAGATTTCTAAGGAAAGACTCAATTAAAATACAACTCTAATAAAATCGACCCAATGTTATATTTTACGAGAAATCTACCAAAAATTCGATAAAATCTCCACTGTAAAATGGACATCTCTCTGCTAAAGGTGGAGTCATTTCTGTATGCAAACACATTGCAAATTCACAAAATGCTCAATTTCTCGGGTTGGGCCTCTGAACTACAATTATTGCCCAATCGAGAACCAATATACTAAAAATCAATAATATAATAATAAATATCATAATTCACTAAAACTCATAAAATACCACAATTCAATTTATTTAAATAATAAAAAAATCAAAGATATTTATTTTCAAATTAAATAATAAAATCCCAAATACAATTAAATAATATTAATAAAATTCATTTTTCAAATATTCAAAATTAAATGGCTTAAATTACCAATAATTATTTAAATTGCTCAATATATAATGAAATAGCTAAAATTTCATTTAATCATAAAAATAATAAATAAAACTATTTTTTGAATATATTTCCGGAAATTATTATTAATTAGCTAAAAATAGTAAATAATTCATAAAAATTATTTTAATAATATTTATTACTAAAAAATTATCCAAAAAATATTAATTAACAATAATTTCAATTAAAATACAAAATTTACTAATTTATACTAATTTTTCAAAAAATTCAATTTTTACATAAACATTCAAAAATTCATAATAAAAATTCGGAATACAATTTCAATAAAATTCCTATACAAAATATGCTTAAAATAGTATGTAGAATTTATTAAAAATATAATTTTTCTGAGTTCAGAATATTACAGGAATAGTAACCCTCGAGTCCAAAAATTCAAAATTTTTAGAAAAATAAATAAATATCACATTTAGCTTCCTCACAACCTATATAACAATTAATCTCAAAGCAACAATAGCTAATAATATCAAGTAAAGGCTTAAACTAACAAAAACTCAAAATACTAAAAAATAGAAATATAAAAAAATAAGATAGTTACTAAAGTCAAAACTCAAAACGGTTTGAAAATTTGAGAAGCCCAGAGGATGAGCTTCTAAAAGAGACCAACCTCACACCTTAAGGTGGTGGTGGCGTTGGGGGGTGGTGCATTGTGCATGAAAGGAAAGGGAAAAAAAGAAGAAGAAAAGAGCAAGAAGACAAGTGAGGGGGGTGTGGGGTGCACTGGACGTTTTTTAAAGATTGATTTAAAAAAAAATTAACAGAGGAGAAAATGATAAAATAATATTTTAACTTTTTTCTTTTTTTAAGTATAAATAGTACATATATAATAATATAATTTAAATAAAATATCCTCCACCAAGTACATATACACAAATAATAATATCATAAAATAATTAAATAATAATCAATACTAATAAATCTCACAATCTAATTTAATAAATAATTAACTAAAATAATAATTTAAACTCAATTATTCTCACCCACAAAAAATATATATATACACAATATTAAAATACACTACACCAATAATTCACAATGGTAAAAATAATAATATTAATAATACTAAAATAATATTCAACACTAAATCTTCAAATTTAATTTCACAAAATAATCATAATACAAAAATTTAATAAAATATTTATTAACACTACATATCTCATAAATTAATTTAATAATTTATAGAATTTTGAGTTCTAACACTCAAATTCCTCTTTTAGAAGCACTCATACAATAAGCCATTCTTTAAGAATTTTGCATGTTTAAACCTGCAGATTTTCCTCCTTTAACCTAAAAAACATATAGCGACAAAGCCTCTCAAACATTTGTCTTGAACTCTAATATTGTAGACCCTGTTAGCAGATGATATTAACCCTAATGATATAGCAAATAGACCCAATACCAAATATTTAGCAATATTATAATCATTTCTAAACATATTGTAAATAATTGATTTCCCCCCTTGACCCACTGATTAGCAAACCAAGAAATAAGAAAAAGAAAATAAATGAAATAGATGCCACTCCCTTTTACAAAGCTAAGTAGAGGAAGATAAGTTAGGTTAGACACCACAATCAAAATGATTAATAAGTTTGAAATCAGTTCTTTTACGAACTAAAGAAAAAGCTTCTATAAAAGTGATATATTATTTCTCATTGATGCTTCAAGTTACAATTAGTTAAGCCTTTATATGGTCTTAGAAAACATAACTTAAAACTCATTTAATTAAAGAGACATAAATAAGTTATGATTAACATTTGTTGTTATTGTAGTTTGTAACTCATTTTCAACCTTGAAAACATCCAAATTAATTGCTGCTCAAAACATAAAATTTGTTGTTCCAGACATTAGCTTTAAAAGCAATCAAGAATCATATGATTTGGTGTTGTATTGAAGGAGATATGGGCTGAAAATTTGTTAGTGTGCAGGCTGCCCATTAAAGCTGAAATTTAGAGCTTAAAATAGTGGCCCATTGTTTATTAGACTAATACATAAATAATCCCCTCAACTTATGACATAGGATCAAATAGGCCCAAATTGAACTTTTCAACAAATAGAACCCAAGACTTCTACTTTTAGTACCAAAGAAGCCCAATTTTAACTCAAACTTTGTGTGTAACCCAAATTTTATGAAAATAGAGTGAAAATTTATACTGAATATTTTATTAATATTATTAAAATAATTTAAATTTAAAATATTCAAAAAATCTACATTAATCAACTAAAATTTTTATTTTCTACTCTTTCTCTCTCTCTCTTTTGTCACTTCCTCTCACATTAAATAAAGAGTTTTGAAAAGTTAAACTATTATAAATACTTTTTTTAATATTAAATAAATTAGGACTAAAAAAATAATTTTTATTGAGAGTTCGATTATCACGCTTATCATGATACCAAAATTGGGCTTATTTAGTATTGAAAGTAGAAGTATTGGGTCCTATTTGTTGAAAAAGTTCAATTTGGCCTATTTGATCCTGTGTCATAAGTTGAAGGGTCTATTCATGTATTAGTCCATTGTTTATTTGGATCAAGTTAATACAAATGTTGGCCCATTGCTTAATTAATCCAACAATTGACTCAAGTTAACAAGCCTTAGTGAAGCGTTCAAATATCTTAAATCATGTGAAGTAATATTCTTATTTTGAACTTTACAAGTTAGCCCATTAATAGCTTCTTTAGCTTTCTTTATTCTTGATCTTGTCATTAGCCTGCCAATATTATTGAAAACATCTAATCCTTTATTATTTAAATCAGCCCCATGTTGATCTCCATCAATATACCAAGGAGTCTTACTGAGGCACTTTTAAATTAGCAGACACATAATGTTTATGCCCAAAATTAAAAGTTGAAGCAGATTGAAGAAAAGGTTGATGATGTAGTAAAACAGCTAAAACAGACTGATAATCGACTCTCTGCATTTAAAAAGAAATGAAGTGAATCCATGCATAGTTGATTAGAAATACGAAGATAAAATACTAGGAATTGCTATAAATAATCAGCAACAAAGGCATTTTAACCAACATTCAAATGAAAAAAATTAAAATTTAAGGGTTAAAAGATTATACTGATGAGCTAGAGCGAGATATGAACAAAAAGAAAAGTTCTCAATCACAATCTTCTCCAGAAAGATTGTTTTCTCCAGATCTTATGAGATTTTCATACAATTCATTTCCTATGCCAAGCTATTCAAACCAACCATTATTTCCTATTATTTCTTCTTCCTTGAATATTCCTTAAGGATTTCAAGGATTTAATCCACCCAGTCCATCTATAGAAACTACTAGAAAAAGGAAATATAACTCATTTTCCTAAGCTATAAATACCCAAAAGAACATCTTAAAAAAAGATACAGCTCTCTTTTTCTTTGATTGAATCAATTAAAGTAAATAAGCTTTCAATAATGATGATGAACCTAATCTCTTCATTTTTTGAAAAATGTACAACCAATATAATGCCCAGCGTTACTATTAATTCTACAATAGAATATTTTTCAACAGTTAATCTGTCTAATGAAATTAACTCTAATGAGATAAACTCTTCTAAAGAAGAAGATGAAATTCCTTTTCAACTAATGGTTAATGCTCAAACTTCTTAAGCTAGAAGTCCACTTCCACCACATATAAAAGAACCAACTAAGAATATGAGTATCAGTGACTTTAACATTAAGCACAATAATGGCCGCTTAAAATCATCAACCACTGGAAACTATTTTACTCCAGATGATGTTCCTCTTCACAATACATGAATAAATTCTTAGAGTTTAAAGCATGGATAAATAGTCAAATGCTTTATCCAGGAGTTGAGTTGAGGATTTAACTTTAAACATTTCTTACCAGAATAGTGGGAAAACTTTCAGACTAGTATGGTGCACTCAATGTTTACTCAAAATCCCAATTGGTTGGAGTAGCGTTAGTTGAGGAAGTCTTAGGACTGTTGCATTATGAGTTTCTAAGAAAATGTGTTGATGATCAGGAAATTACCAAAAAATAATTTTATTAAATGAAGTATTGTTCTTTAAATAATAAAGATCTAAATAAGCATTTTCAAAATATATCCACAAAGTTTTATCAATTAGGCAGAACAACAAATCCAAATTTAAAATAAGCTTTTGTGGCTTCTATTCCTAAAATTCTGTCCACTGAAATGTTTACTATTCTTCAGTAAATGAAGCAAAAGGTTGGAGATGTTCCTTTAGGACATTTGTACTAGGTTATGATTCAAGCTCATTCTCAACTCTATGAGCAGAGAAAGATTATTAAACTGTACTTGGGAATTAAGAAAAATTCTTTAGGAAAACTATCTTGTGAAAGGCCTGACTTGCATTTTAAATGTAAAGATTTGTTAAAGTGTGAATATTTAGGCAAAAAGAAGAAGCACCACTTTTCAAGCTAAAAGGAAGAGGGAAGAAAGAAAAATTGAAGAAGTGGAAGTATTACAAGAAAAGCAAGTACGGAGGATTGAAAAGCACAGATAGATGTTGTATTTGTGGATGAATAGGACATTTTGCTAAAAATTGTCCCTTAAAGACAAAGATAGCAGAAAAGATGATTTAACATCGTCAACAGATCACAATAGTTGACTTGAAGAATGCTGATATTAAATCTCTCTTTTTTGAAGAAGATGAGCCATTACTAGAAATTTTTTTTTTGTATGCCATGATTTAAACTCAAACTTCTAATTCTAATAAAGAAGCACTACCATATCCTTAGAGATTTTCTATTGACAAAGTTATAGCATTAACTCATGATGACCATCCTATCTTATTAGTCCTTATTCAAATCTACCTAAGTAGTTATTCCAAACCCATTAGACTTATAGCCTTAATAAATACTGGAGCCAGAACAACCATCTTAACCTAAAAGCTCTTCCAAACAAATGTTAGAAAGAACATTCCAAATATTTTTATATAGCAAATGGATAGCTCTTTGAAACCACCTATAAAACCAGATAACCCATACAAATCCAATTTTTTTCCAAGATGTCATGTGTGGACAAATGTTATTGGATCCCCTTTACCTAAAAGGGACATTATCCTTAGTTTGATGTCTATTAAAAGGCTAAGGATTTACAAATCCTTCCATGTGGACTTAAATTTAAGAAATATTTCTAGCTTTACCTCAAAACCTTTAATTTTTACCTTAGACCTAACATTGTCCCCAATAAACTTTGAACCCATCCATGAGTTTTTATTATAATAATGCAGTGTAGATTTACACACTTAGTTTTTGAAAAAGTGTTCGTCTCCCTTATAGAAGAATCCTGAGTTCTTTATCTCATTGCCTTTTAAGCAAAATGAGGATGTCAATCCTACTAAGATAACTCACCTAGGAATGACTCCTGTAGATTTAAGAATGACTATTGAGGAATGCACATAGTTAAGAGATCAAGGTCTAATTGAGCCAACAAAAGTATAATAGACTTGTCAAGCTTTCTATATGAACAAACACTCTAAACAAGTTAAAGGAAAAAAAGACTGGTGATAGATTACTAACCCTTAAATTTCTTTTTAAGGGACGATAAGTTCCATTTTCCTAAGATCTCTTCTCTATTCACCTTTTTGGCAGGAGCCAAAATCCTTTCAAAATTTGATTTGAAGGTAGAATTTTAGCAGCTTGGAGTAAAAGAAGAAGAAAGACATAAAATAACATTCTGCATTCCAAACCACCATTATCAGTGGACTGTGATGCCATTTAGATTGAAAGTGGCCCCATCACTTTTTCAAAACTCTATGATCAAGATATATGAGCCTATTCTATATAGTGCTCTAGTGTATATTGATGATATATTGCTCTTTTCTCTAAATGAAGAAAGTCATAAACTTTACTTTGATAATTTGTTAATCTTACAAAGTAATATGAAGTCATGTTATCTCCAACAAAGATGTATATTAAAAAAGAAGAAATAGATTTCCTTAGAATGTAGTTCAAGGATAAAAGCTAACAACCTGGTCCATATATTACCTTAGAATTACAAAAATTTCCTGATGACAATTTGTCTGTAAAATAAATCAGATAATTTCTTAGAATTCTTAATTATCTTAGAGATTGCATTCCTCATTTGACTAAGAGGACAACACCGTTAAGGGCATTATTAAAGAAAAATCCTCCACCATGGTCAGAAGAACATACCAAGGTAGTTATTTAACTCAAGAAAGATTCTCAAAGTCTCCTTATATTATAAATTTCATCAAAAGGAAAGCAAATTCTTTAGACAGATGTTAATGATCACTTTTGGGGAGTAGTTAAAAATCCAAACATTTCCTTTTAGATAACAATATGATAAATAAAGTAATTTTATTCAATTGTCAAGAAATATACTGATGAAACAGAGCACAACATGGGAAATCATTTGTGAAAAAGAAAAAAATGTTAAAGCATGACATTGTATAAAAACTAGATGTATTTTTTTAAAATTGTCAGGACGAACAATCTTGACCAAGTTTTTTGACAAGTGACTTTTCTAAAAAAAAAAAAATCAACTTCTAACTTTCCAATTGATATATATGTCACATGGAGTTTAGTTGCATAAATAGTTTCAACTCAATCATAACTACGTTCGCTACCACAAATTTTAGGCATTACACCAGTAGTACCTTAACTTTGCCATATATTTCATTTTGCTACCAAATTTTTAATTTTTTTCTTTCTAGTTATTGAAGTTCTATTTTTATTTTAGGTTAAAGTAATTCAAATATATCCGATCAAATTTAGTATACATGGTAGCTAAAATAATCATATTCTTAGTATATGCGCTATATCAGCATCTTTGTAAGTAGCCTAATCATGTTGTGGGCCTTCGACTCTTAAAGCCCCTAACTTTTCTAAAAAAACAAAATTAAAAACATAAGACCTTAATCCTTGGAATTGCTCCATATTTCTCTTTAGTCCATTTTTATCGACAACAATCCATCTATATTTCTCTTATTTTTATATATGAATCTCTTATTCTTAAAATCCTTTATCTCCTGTTCTTTGTTAACATTTTTTGGCTGAAATCTCAAGAGCAAAGAACAAAAGATGAAGAATTTCAACAAAAGATGTTGATATTAAAATAAGAGAAACAAAGATAGATTGTTGTCAATGAAAATAAATAAGCAAGCACATGCACAACCTATTAGCACAAAATAATATTGACTGCAAAAGTTGTGTGGTGTAATATGAAGAATAAGACTAATATTTACAAATAGAAATTTTGGTTCATAAAAGTTATAATCTTCACCAACAATTCTATAAAATATTTCTTATTTTTCTAGAATTGGTGCATATTCAAAAAGACATGAATTTGAAACATATAAACTTATAATTAAAATCGACAAAACGTTTTTTAAAAAGTTCTCAAAAAAAGTTCTTATTTTGAAATATATGGAGAATTATTGTGAATGTTTCAAGAGTATCTCACATTGCTATGATATAAGCTAGTTTTATAGTTTATTACTATAATTAAGTTGTTAGCCTTGTAAAGGGCTAAAGATGGAAGGAAGTCTCGTGATCATGGGAAATGGACCAAAAGCCCATTTGTAGTGAAAACAAGTGAATCCCCCTTACATGCGTAAATTGTGCGGAAAGCTTAATCCAAGGCCAATTTTATCACTTCAATTTTTATTTTATTATCATTATAAATTTCAATTTTAAACCTTACCAGTAGTACCTAATTTTTAGTTACATGCATTATTTCAATTTAGTTACATGCATTACAAATTTAAATTTTAAAACTTACCTACAGTACCCAATTTTTAGTTATATGCATTATTTGAAAGATTTTACAATTATTTTCAAATCCTTTATAGTTGAATAATTTGAAGGCTTTAATCTTTACATTAATATATTGTTAATGACAGTCTCTTCAAAATTCAAAATAAAAATGTTGTTGAGTTAATTACAGAGATTATTAAACTTAATTTGCAAGATTCTACCTCCTATAATAATAAAAAAAATCATTTATGAAAGGGTCTATTTTATCCTAAGGATACAACTAAAAATCCTTATAGGACAGTGCTCTCTCTACACAGCTTAAACTTTTGTTTGCTCTTCTTTCTTATTTTTTTAACATGTATCTTATTCTGCTCTCTTCTTTCTAGACCTGGAGAGTATATAGTTCTTGAGCTAATGGGTTCTTTGGCATAATAATTAATCAAGTTGAATAACTATAACCTGCTTGACTTTTTTTATTATTAATGTTAAATCTTTATATAGAACTTCTAAATCAAGTTGAAGAACTTAATTTTCAAAGGTAATAGTAGTGTCACCATTTTTTGTAGCTTAAATATTAGTGGGATTTTTGCTTGAGAATCCTACAATTAATGAATAAATAATGTGGGAGAAAATAGTTTCTTTGTTTAAAGGAAGAATTTTTATGGTTCACAAAATAATAAGAATTGATGAAAAATAAGAACTTCCATGCTCACTGCACTAATGATAATTTGGTTTCCATGAGCCTTACCTTCAATAGAATAGAGATTGAATTGTCAATAAGGGAAGGATAAAGGCAATCTTCTTCTTATAGAGAAAGAACTATGAATAAACACACTTTTAGAACTCAGCCTGTGCTTATTCCCTTTTTAGTCATTCCTAGATGATATGTAAGACAAGACACGTTAGAATAGGGTCAAGTAGTGTTCCCAATATTCCTACTCCAATGCTTAAGTCAATATGGGAAGATAAGTGGATAAACCAAAAGTGGTTGTTGGTGTTTGAATGACTTACCTTATTGAGTTGGAGTAAAAGTCTATTCAAGGATTAAGAAATTGCCACATGTGGAGAAGTTTTAGACTTTATGGGAAGGGGGTTACATGGTTTATAATTTTAAGAGAACTAACCCTGTAATATCCCGTGTTTTTTAAAATATTTTTACACTGTACCGGGATATGCAGTGTCAATAATTTTGACTATATATGTGATATTTTTATGAGTTGATATGTATTTTAAACCTATTTTAATTACTGTCTATTATTTTCAGTATTTTACGTAAAATTTTCCCGGGACTTTCATTTTCGGGGAAATTTTCACGTAAACAATGTATTATTAATTATTTTAAATGTATTTACGGGTTTGCATGAACTCATACATATTTTTAAATTATTAAATAAAGCCTGTGTGTGTATATTTATTTAATTAGGGTTTATTATTACCCTAATATTTTATTATTTATTTATTATTATTTGATTATTTTATTTATTATTAAATTATTAAAATTTATTATTTTATTATTAATTATTTATTAATATTTAATTATTTTAATTTATTTTATTTTATTTTTTTTTCTTTTCCTTTTTCTTTCTTTTTCTTTTTCTTTCTCTTTCTTTTTTCTTTCTTTTTCTTTTTCTTCTTCTTCTTCTTCTTCTCCCGCGGGCGCCGACCACCACTTTCCTCACCGCCGTTTCTCCCTCCTCCGGCCACCGTTTTCGACACCGCCGGTCTCTATCTTCTCCTTGAGCTCCGGTGAGTGTTATTCTAGCTTTGGTTTGAGCTAAAATGGTCTAGAATTGCTTAGGTTTTGATTTGAAGTTTTCGGCCTCTTTTGGTTTTTGATTTTTTTGAGCTTCTATTTGGATGATTCATGGAAACTTCCTTCACAAATGTTGTTCCTGGTAGTTTAATTTTCATGTATGAATTTTTGTAGAATTTTTGGAGGTTGTTTGGATTTTTGGGTATTTTTGAATATTTTAATATTATTTTCGAATTTTCGGAAATTAATTATTTAAATTATGAAATTGGAGTTTATGGTTGAATTAGGTGTTGAAATGAATTATAGAAATTTATTTGGAATTTTTATGAATTTCTAAGTATTTATTTTTAATTATTGAAGTTTATGTGATTTTGTAAAATTAAGTTAATTGTGTTTTAAATTGAATTTAATTGGTTAATCGAGTTTAATTATTGATATTATTGATAAATATGTTGAGAAAATTAATTTTGGATAATTGTATAATTTTTGGTGAATTTTTGAAGTAATTTAAGTATATTTATATATATAGGGGTATTTTGGTAATCTTACCCCTAAATTGGTTAAAAATGTAATTTAATTGGTTTTAATAGTTATTTAAGGTATAAAAATGATTTCTATAATTTATTTGGTATTTTTAACTAATTAAAATTATTTTTCGTAAATTATTTTCAATTATATATTTAATAAACGATTTTTATAATAAAATGAGTTTTTTATCGGTTTTTATAGTGTTTCAAGGTTAATTATGTAATTTCTACCTATAAAATGTATTTTTATGATTTAAGGATATTTTTGGTATATTTGAATATATATTCTGTGTTTGTGGACCCCGGTCGACAGATTGTAGTCTGGAGTCCGACCGAGGGGTTGTGATTGATTGTGGTGTTTATTTTTGAAGTGTATTTCTTTGCAGGGTCGGCTCTACTCTTTTGAGTAGAGAGATGTCCGTTTTACAGGGGAGGTTCTGCCGGATTTCCGGTAGAATTCTCGTAAAACGTGATATCCAGTCGAACCCTAATTCTGTTTCCGTATTTTAATACTCTAGATTGAATTCTAGGATTTCTGTTAGGGTTATTCTGATGTCGATTAATTATTTCTTGTTTAGTTGCGCCGAGACCGAGGGCTAGTGGTCCAGGCCCGTCGAACCTGTCTCGTGGAGCGCATTAGGTGAGTTACTATATTATATATATATATGCTTAGGATGCATGATTTAGAAAATGCATGTTTTATTTTGACTAAATATGCATAAATAACATGATTTATATTCAAGTATATTTTTGGTATATTTTTGGTATATAATAAATTATATACATGTTTTATTAATAAAATATATTTAAAATGTTTTTAAATATATTTTTAGTTTAATTCATGATTTGATTGGATTTATTTGACATATATATACTCAAAATATACCTGGTTTATGTTTGGTATATTTTCGGTATATATATGGTTTATATTGCTATTTCATTTATATCCATGCATCATTTATTTTTGTGGAATGAATGTTTTATATTTAAGAATGAAGGATATCAATAGAACGTGCTACCTAGTGGGCAGCACTAGGACCGAGTACGTACCGGTACGCCTATAGTATTTAGGCTATGTTACTGAATATTTGTGGATATTGATTTGATTATGATTATTTGATATGTGAGATGTGATTTGGGTGTGATTGCTGGAGCTCGGTTGACCAAGTGTCTCGGGGCCAATCACACTGGCAGTCAGACTGCTGGAGCTCGGTTGACTTAGTGTCTCGGGGCCAGTCTACTGTCTAAATGGATTAAGTGGATATATTTGGAACAAGTGAGCCTGTATGGCCAGAGTGTTGTTTAGCACTATTTTCGAGGTTGCGATGTTCTAGGGTTCTATGTGATCCTTCATAAACTGTGTTTTAAATAAAAACTTATAAAAAGGATTTTACTGCATCTGTGTGAATTTGCCTGTATATATATACATATTAGATGTGTATCATTGACTGTATGCATTGTCATTTAGTATGTATGTATATATATTATAGTAATTCACTCAGTGAGGTCTGACTCCCCTCCGTTGACTATTTTTCAGGAGAGTCAACTTCCTCAGACCTCGGTAGCAGGTCGATACGCCGGATTTCTTCCGCCCCCGGCTTCTTTATGTAAATTGTATACTTGAGTCTTATTTATTTTATCTAGACACTGCAGTAGTTGTGATTTTCAGTAGTTGTGAATTAAAGTATTTGTTTTAAAGAGATGTATTATAGTAAACTGGATTTGTATAAAGATTATACATTTATGAGATTA
Source organism: Mallotus nudiflorus (assembly GCA_947683625.1). Taxonomy (NCBI): domain Eukaryota; kingdom Viridiplantae; phylum Streptophyta; class Magnoliopsida; order Malpighiales; family Euphorbiaceae; genus Mallotus; species Mallotus nudiflorus. The sequence goes on along the minus strand of CANTUR010000095.1, from coordinate 2,872,843 downwards.
TATATGCGATGTGATGAGTTTTGAATTATATCCAGTTGTTATGGATGATATTGTAATATTTATGATTTTATTTTCCGCTGCATATTATATTTTTATGGTTATTATTGCATATTTATTTTATTTTTAGGCTTGCTACGGGTTCCGGATTCGAAAGAATTCCCGTTCCCTAGCGCCGGTCATGGCCCCCTGTTTTGGGTCGTGACATAACCAGCAACAAGGATATGGGGATCATGTGTAATGATAATGGAGAAGTGGAAGAAGGCCTACGGGAAGGAAATCAGGCTGAAGATTTATTTACCTGTAAAAAGTGGAAAGTTGAAGGTCTAGAATAAATTTGCTGACCAAATTATGACTAGGACTTTGACCCTCGTCTTAAGAAATTTATTTTTGACCTTATTACCATTACTCATGATAAACATTAATATTACAATGTTTCACACTTTATTAAAAGAAGTTATCCCTTTTTATTCATTTACATTCACCTACCAAGTTGTTTGATTAAAAAAATCTTCAGTTTAATATACTAAAATGAAAGCATATAAAATTATTAATTTCATTGTCATAGAGTAATAATATAATATTGTTAAAGAAAGGAGGCATTAGAGTAATTACCCAAAAAATGGTATATATTAAATGGATCCCGATGTAGCCAATACTACAAGTTATTGGATTCATTTATCTTAATAAACAACAAATCACTTCATTAGACTAAATGGTTAAAATTGAATCCTTATTAATCTAAGGATACAAAATACTATAACATCAGCTTTTTAGCACACTAAAGACCAATACAAAATACTATAACATTAGTGTTTTAGCACATTAAAGACCAACTCCATAGGGCTAAATTATTAATTTCAACCTTTAATTATAGTATGAAGTTTCTTTAATTAATAAGAAAATAATAGCAACAATATTAAAAAGAAATAGCATCAAAGTGAAAAACATCCTTTTGCATATAGGATTTTATATGATCTGGAACCAAAACTAGGCATAACAAAATTGAAACTTAATTGTTTATCACATGCCCAACAAGCTAAATTATAGCGACATTATTACAAGAGTTAGGACCATAAACAAAAGAAATCTATGAAAAAGAAGCACACATACTATGAATATTATGTAACACATAAGAGATAAGGGAAAAGTAAAGAGATTTGCTTCAAAGTCCATTTATAATTGCTAGGGCATCACTCAAGTTCTAACTTATTATAATGGTGTTGTAGAGCAGTTCTAATGTTAAATTTGATGGCCATAGCTTCAACATCCTCAACAAATAAAATTCCATTAGATTGAAATGTAACTTATAGTAACACATTACATGAAGAATCACAAAAAAAAACACATCCAAAACTTGAAGCTCTTGAATCTAAATAAGCAAATGCATCAACAAAGAGGACGGGTGGCTTGTAGTAGATGAACTATGTTGATGCACTCATTGCCAAAGTTTAGATAATTGATAATATGTTATATACTGTAAACCCAAATCAATAAAAGAATGCTCATCTAGGTCTCTTACTTCATGAAAATGCTTATTGCGAGCAAACCACAACTTATAAATTACAGCAGTAATATGTTTTAAGTCTTTTTATTAGTATCATTAAAAACTTTTAAAATATCTAAAATTTTTATGCGAACTTCTTAATTTTGTGGATATAAATTAATCTATGGTACATTATTGAAAATAAATGTGTATAATAAATCTTTATATTCATATGACTCATTTAATAATTTATAAGTTCAACACTAGTAAAAACAATCTATTAGCGATAGAAATAATCTATCATTAATTAATGACAAATTAGAGAGGGATAAGAATTACAAGAAAAATGAATAATATTTGGAGATGAATTTAACGATGGATAACCAAAATTGTCTCTAAATTTTGGTGAGTGTTTGGCACTATTATATCAACCACTGATTAGTGACAGATTATTCTTCATTAATTAAGGATGAATTACATGTCGTCATTAAATAACAACGACATTTTTAATCCATTATGAAGGGGTTATTCATAGGAAAACCCTAAAATTTATATACAAATTAGTCTATAGTGAATTTTAGTGTTAAAACTACACTCCTCCTCTTTCGACAAAACTAAATAAGAACAAAATTTCAAAAAAAAAACTCTTCTTTGCTATAAGCACTAGAGCAATAACCACCATCACCAGCTCAACCACCACCCACCACCAACAAAGACTACTGCTAGCGATGTCTCCACCACCACACAACACCTCTTTCTGACATAACCCGTCAAAACTATTAGACCCTAACTCTTGGACACCGTGGCTAGTTGCTATGATAGGCATTACTCCTAGAAATCATGACAAATAAAGGCATGTAGAGGCAAGCATGTCAAAGCAGCGATAGGTAGGGGTATAATTGAGCCGAACTAAACTTTTAAAAGTTCTAGCTCAGCTTATTTAAAAATTAATGAACTCAAGTCGAGCTTGAACTTATTAAATTTTTAAAAGTATGGCTCAAGCTCGACTTGAGTTTGTGTTTGACAAGTTCAAGCCAAGCTCACAAGCTAGGCGAGCTCAAAATGTAGCATGTATAATTTCTTATTAACTTAGTAATTTAGGCTTTATTTACTTACTACTAAATTAATGTTATATAATATTTACTTGATATTATATTTACTTCATAATTAAAATTTTATTTACTTAATATAAATACTAATTTACTTCAAAACTACAAAATTTATCATCAAATTAAAATTATATTTAATTAATATTAATGCTTAATAATTTAAATTATATTTACTTAATGAAACTTTTAATATTAATATTAATTTATACAAAAATTGTATAATTTTATTATTAATATCCTATTTTTATTATAAAATTTAATAATTTTATTACAAATATAAATTTTTTACTAGACTTAAAAACTTTAATGTATTATGTTATACTTAATGGTATACTTTATATTAATATTACTTCACATCAAAACTATATAATCATTATTATTATGAATATATAATTTTTATTATATTTAGTAATTTAAAATATATATAATTTTTATTTAATAATACCACTTAATACTAGTATTTAAATTAATAAGTTAGTATATGAATATGTTTATGAGTCTATTGGTGAGCTAGCTTACAAGTCTTGAATGAATTTATTGACAAACTTAAAAGAGCCAAACTTAACGAAGTTCGAACTCACCTCATTTAGTTTATAAATCTTAAAATAAAATTTAAACTCGACTCATTTAATTTAATAAATATATTCAAATAAATTTTTTTCGAATCGATTGCCGAATGAATTATGAACCGATTGGCTGCTTATAACATTGTGTTTTATTGTAATTTTCAAATAAAGCAAACGGAGCAGTGACGTAAGCGATGTCAGAAAAAGCGAAAGAAGTTACAACCGCATGTGACGAGAACTCGATCAGTTTTATCTAAATCTAATACCATTGGCTCTTCTTTAACATATCGAAAAAGAAAAAATCTTATTTATTTATTCAAAAATCCGTTCATTTAAGTCTGACCATTTCTTCTCATAACGTTATTTTCTTCCAACCTCTAAACCTCTCTCCATTCACCACAAGCAGAAGCAGAGCAGCGAAGAAAGCTTACACTGTAACCAAAACGATGTCGTTACCGGTTGTAGACACCGATTATCTGAAGGAAATCGACGCGATCTCCGTGCTCTCATCGCTTACAAGAACTGCGCTCCTATCATGCTTCGCTTAGCGTAACTAACTCACTGATAAATTCTCTATTGATTGATTGATTGATTGATTGTTGTATTGATCGTTTTGTGTTTGTTTGAAAGATGGCACGATGCAGGCACTTATGATAAGAACACGAAAACTGGTGGACCTAATGGCTCTATAAGGAATGAAGAAGAGTACTCTCATGGCTCTAATAATGGCTTGAAGATTGCTCTTGATTTTTGCGGTCTGTCTCTCTGCGTGTTTTCTTTTTTCTGGAAACTAAAACCCTAATATAGTTTAGATTATACGTGTTTTAGTAATTAACAGTGTTTTATCTGTTCTTTGTAGAGGAAGTGAAAGCTAAGCATCCAAAGATTACATATGCGGACTTGTACCAGGTTTTTGTTTATTTAATTTTTTTAATGTATTTTTTTGTTCTTTGTAATAGATTTTTAGCCTGTTGTTGCAGTTAATTTTAAATTATTTAAGTTTCTTTGACAAGCTCTACACTAAATGAGTTTGGAATTCATTATAATTTTTCAAATAGCATATGAGAAAGACTCGGCACCAAATACAATTGAATTGAATTATACTTAGTCAGTTTCATTTTTGGTGAATCCATAGTTGCTAGATCTTAATTCTTTCAACTTCAAAAAATAAAAAATAAAAAATTGAAAGATATGGAAGCATGCAAAATTGGCATAATATTGTAACGTTTCATTTACAGATGATTTATTCCAAACAAAGCCATGCACCTTGTTTGGGAAGCCTACGCATGCAAAAAATTCAATTTAGTTAATAGATTCTACTTCATCTATTCTGATGTTGGGAAGCCTTACAGTTGCTAGAATTGAATTCTTTCTACTCACAAAGAAAAATTGAAAGAAAATAATTCATGCTGAAATCAATATGATCTTACAAGATTTTGTTTCAAATACACATGATTTATTCCAAAAAATGTCTTAACGGATATGAGTTTGGACATATTTGGTCTAGCTCTGTTTCTGCAAATTGGAAAGTCTGTTTGCCAAGTCATGGATTGAATACAACTCCGTATAGTTTATAGTATCCATCAAGATTTGAGGTCAATACTAGACAGTACATTGTTTTGCAATGGCTTGGTATCTAATTCAATAATTGGTATACATATCTACTTATCTTCTTTGTGACCACACAAACACACAACAGAGAGAAACAGAGATAGAGCAAGAGAGATTATTGACCATCTTGTTAATATTTCAGACTCTATTAATGGTTGTTATTCGTTGATATTAATAGATTTCAGCACTCACGAATTAACGTCGTATTTTTTGCAAATGAGTGAATTGACTTGTAATAGATGCTTCCATTTGTAGCTTGCAGGTGTTGTTGCAGTTGAGGTCACTGGAGGTCCATCCATTGACTTTGTTCCTGGTAGAAAGGTTTGTTTCTTGTAGAAAGGTCTTTCTTAAACTTCTGGCTGCTTTTCAAAGTTTAAAATCACTTACTATTTTTTCTCTTACAGGATTCAAAAATTTCTCCTAAGGAGGGCAGACTTCCTGATGCTAAACAAGGTATTCTTGAGGTTTTAACTAATCTCAGTCTTTTATTTCTGAAGCCATGCGCACTAAAAGTTTTTAGATTAAAATTTTCATCGTAAATTCTGTTAATGACACCAATGAGCTTTGGCTCATTGAGATTTTGAATTTTAAAGTGAACCCCAGTTAGAGTTCAATTAACTGTAGAAAAATTATGTTAATGATGGGGCTTGAACTTTGTAGTTATAACTTTTAAAGTAATGCTGTGCATGATAATAAATTTTTAACTCCATTACTTCTAAGGCATGGGAAGATGGAGTGAGTTTCTTTGAATAACATAATTTGAAGATAATCTCTTGGTTTATAAATGCAAATAGGAATAATGAACTCATAGGCTATTACATGCAAAATTCTAAAATTGAAGGTTTATTTGATCATGCGTTGCATTCTTGAGTTTCCTATGTTTAATTTGATCACAGTAGGATCTTACATATTTAATAGCAAAAATTAGTCAACCATAACTTAAAGTGTTTGTTTAGTTGACAATTTATGAGAAAGAGAGTTCATGCGCACATGTCTTTCCAGTTTCCACCTTTCAGGTCATATGTCTAGCATGCAGTACAATCTTTTTACTACTAAGCCAGTGTAGTGGTCAAGTAGTCAGAGGGATTACTATCGAGTTGTGGCATTTCATTGTTACAAGTCTAGTATGTCCTTCAGTATGCTGAGTATAATATCTGTGCTCATATGCTTCACGCTAGTTTTGCAGTCTGCTTTGTTTAAATAAGAGTACAATTTCTCTGCCTAAACTTATCTCTGGATGGGCTTATGTTGGTAATTGTACATTCAGTCAGTGTTCAACCTGCCCTCATGCTTGGATTCAGAAAAAGATATTCCTCTTTCCATAAAAATGCTTTTAGTCTTGATATCTATCATGCATTCCAGATTCTGTTGTTGTTTGCTGTTTCTTTGCATAATAGTTGAAGTTGACTGAAAGCTGCTGTGTGCACGCAATGTATGCACCAGCCTAACCTACCGTCAATAGCTTATTTCAAGCTGAGGTTGCACTCATTTAAGTTAACACTTATTAGTTATTACTTAAAAGGTGTTAGAACTGCTTTGAATTGTTTTTTATTGCTGTATTCATTCATTATTTTAAGAATTTCATCATAACAGTATCCCATCATGTTTTAGATGAGATATGGATTCAACGAAATATAGCACAGCTTGAACTGTTGCTTAAAGGCCTTAGTGTCTATTTTTAACAAGACTGCAGCTACGTCAAGAAATTTGCCAATGATGTTCTACTTAGTAGATGAGAATAGTTTGCTGTTTGAGAATGTAGGGCTTTGATATGCAAGAAAAATGCTGGAGATTAATCAACTTTGGTAGGCACCACAGTATCATTAAAATCTACAGTTTGGAGAGCAATCAACTGTTTGCTAACAAAGCTCTTGAAACTAATAGATGAAGGGTTCAAAGTTAGTGGGACTGAAAGTGCATGGATTGGGACAGTCTCTTGATTTATTTTTGGTAGATTAGTTGTCTTGAACAGTTCAGGTCCAATTTTGCAGTATATCTTATTTATTTGGATAAGAAACATATTTCAGTAGGCTTGCTAGTGTATAAAGCATCAGGCAAAACACTAGAAACTTGGAGTTTGTTTGTGTTGGGGGATCAAATGCTTGTTATTTATAAGCAATGGGCAAGAACAAGTCATCTACCTGTATATAAGATTTTTATATATTAATATTTTTTGGATCTGACATTGAAATTATTTGTTGATTTTCTTCATTTTTGAATTCCTGGCATTGTAATTATATCATAATGGTTTGTAAATGATTTTGTTGAATCATATTAAACTGAGGAAGTATAGTGAGAAATGATCACCATATGAATTCTTTGACTAAGTTATATTAAAATTAGAGAGGAGCAAACTAAGTTAGGTATTATCCTAAGGAATATTAAAAGCTACTTTTAGGAGGGGCAAACTAAGCTAGAGTATTGTTTGAGGACAGAGAAAAGGATGTCAGAGAGAGGAAATTTAAATTGCGGTGACTTGAGATGATAATTATTTTATTAACTGTAGATTAGTCTGTGGGCCACATGGCATTTATGCATGTTCATTCATACTGTTAATCAGGCTATATGCCTGTAGATGTTTTGCATCTTTGAAGGATCAAATGTTTTTTTTTAACAGAAACATTTTTTCCGCTGCTGGCCCCATCTCAACTCTTTCCCCTAGTTGTAGTGTTAATTTATTATTTGCATATCTCCTAAGCTTACTCCAAAAATGCATAGAAAATTTGCAGCTGGTAGGTGAGGCTTCTATTGCCTTTTGATTATTCATTCAAGACTGTTTGGTCATTTCATAACATGCAAATATTTTTACTGCCTTGCGATTATTTTTTAAATCATTTTGGTAAGAATGATTTGTCAAAATGTAATAAACAGCTGCTATACAATTGTTAAGATTGATAATGTCCCCAAATATAATAATTGTTGTAACTCTTCCACTGACACTTGAGGGCAAAGTCATGAGAAGTACAATGTTGATATGGAACTATGAAATTTTAAAAATTATGTCTCATGTGGTAAGCAACTCTATGCCAATGCCTTTTTATGTGTGCCCTTTCCTAACTTAGTGTTGATGGATCTTCATAGAAGTGCTTTGATGCAAGATTGCAAATGCCTGCTGATAAGCTATATGCTTATTCATGCAACTGTAGGATCTGAATTTTCCTTCCGAATTTAATTTTTGGCAGGCGCGCCGCATTTAAGGGATATCTTTTACAGGATGGGTCTATCTAACAAAGATATAGTGGCACTCTCAGGGGGTCACACACTGGTATATATTCATACCTGTTTTATGTAGTTGTCGCAAACTGTTACATGCAAAAGTTTATGTGCAAAAGTATGATTGTTTGGTTGGCTGTTGTTATATAGGGAAGGGCACACCCTGAGCGGTCAGGTTTTGATGGCCCTTGGACCAAGGAGCCTCTGAAGTTTGATAACTCGTACTTTGTGTAAGATTAGAACTGAGAATAGCGAGATTATACTCCTCTTGATATATAGTTTATAAATTCAGACGTATTTATTGCTGATCCCAGGGAAATGTTGAAAGGGGAGACAGAGGGTTTACTGAAACTACCAACTGACAAGGCTTTGTTGGAAGACCCTGATTTTCGTCCATATGTTGAACTGTATGCTAAGGTAAAACAGGTTTCAACTTCTGTTTTTTCTACCAAATGATTACCTTGTTGAAGGTCAGCCATGCGTTGACATTGAGATGTACAGTTGCAGTATGTAAATGATCTCCTTTACGGTGACTCCTATTTGTTGTCAGGATCAGATAAAACACCTAATAGTTCAGGAGTTTAATCTGATCCTGACTGCTATTGGAGTGAATAAAATTGGGATCAATTTAAAAAAATAAAATAAGAATCAAGCTTTATTAGGCAAGTTATTAGTAACTTTCAATCTGCGAGGCATGCTTTCATGCAAAGTTGGGTCTAAATTAGCACTGATTTGGTCGACCTGAAATTGTCTAATCCTGTATACAGTATTGTGTTTCCTTTTACAGGATTTCTGATGATACATGTTAGTTACTTAACTGTGGGCCATGTCTGGGTTCAGCTAGTAGACACAGATTAGCCTACCCAAATGTGCAATAATTAGTACTAGCGAACAGAAATTAGCCTACCCTAAATTTACCAGTGTGCAAAGACTAGTATTTCTTTTAGGTTATTTTGTCCAACTGAAATTTGATGATTACTTGGGCCTGGGCTTGTGTCGTGCCTCCCTTGACTAGAATCGTATGTAATAACTTCGCAGATCCGGGATTGATGCCTTATTTGATTTATAAGATGTGAATAATTTCTTCTATGCAAATTTTGGTGGGTGGCAGGATGAGGAGGCATTCTTCAAAGACTATGCCGTATCACATAAGAAACTTTCAGAACTAGGATTCACTCCCAGTTCCTCTGGGTCCAAGGTTATTGTAAAGGACAGTGTAATATTGGCACAAAGTGCAGTTGGAGTGGCAGTTGCTGCTGCTGTTGTGATCTTGAGCTATTTCTATGAAGTTCGCAAAAGAATCAAGTAGACTGGTCTTGATCATTTCGCCCATATATTGTACCGAAAGAATTGTGGCATTTTTAGTTCATTTTCACGGCCTAGAAGCTGGTTACTGAATATTTTATATTTGACTTAACAGTAATAAGCTCGTTACTGGATACAAGCAATTGAGGGAAATATTAAGATGCATGGATGGCGAATCAAATCTCCTGAATACCTATTTCGTAGCAAATCATAGTGTGCACATTTATTGCAATGTTTTGTGCTTTAGATTTGCATCTGATGGGTTATAACGCTAGACATAGTTACATGCCCTCCTTTGAATTCGATTGCTAATAGTTACAGTCACATGACACATTTTCTAAATGCCATCATGAACTATATACAATAAATTCCGTCTGCATCTCTCTGGTCTTCCACTTAGACCCCTAAAAACCCGGAATTCATCAAAAGTCAGGGCAACTGAACTCAACAATAATTACATGTGTGTGTTTGCTCCTTTTATCCTGTGTAATGACTTGGTTTATGACTTGGTTATAGAAAATCATACCTTTATTCAAATGTGGCATCAATGTGTGATAAAACAAACTCGACCTTTATCATTATCAATTCTGAATATCTACTGTTATTGGTATGGCATGACCCCAATTTAATAGGCAAGAGATGCCACTATTGCTTGGTAGTTGATACAGGAAAGGATGCCCTAAAAACAAAAGGGTGGGTAGGATGAGGAAAAGATCTGATTGCTTATCTGTGCCAATAATGTAAGCAAATAATAAACGGGAAATAATTTTGAAGAGAGGTAGCAGCAGCATTGTTTAAAAAGGTTTATCCAAAAGTGGGACACTGAAGCTGACCTTTGTGCTACAAGGTTGAGGAGAGGAGTCCCACATGAGTCAGGACAGCCATTCCGCCAAAGAGGTAGGTAAGGGCTTTTAGGACTGTCCCACTTAACAATCTTCTTCTTCTTTTTTTTCCCCTCTGCAGTACCTAAGCACATGACATCCACGTGCTTGCTTTACTGGTTGTCATAACACGTTCTCTGATTATTGTCTGCCTCTTCTCTTTTAAAACCGGTTAGGTAAAAAAATTATTAAATAAACTTTTATTTCTTGATAAAAAAAATATATTTTTAATTTTGGTTTGAATAGTAATAATTATAATAATTGTCTTCATTTCAATGGCCATGTAACATTTTCTTTACAAAGAGTAGTAGCCATGTGCTTGTGCGTGCACTTTGTAGGAGAGACCGGTTGGGATAGAGACATTTGCACCCAATCTATTAGAGTTACAACAACCTAACTGATAGTGATGATGAGTTCCATCCGATTGAAGCAATTACTTATAGGAGTCATCAATAATTAATGTGTTTAGTTATATGTTGCTAATTTTATCTATAGTTTTGATTCTTGGTCACCCTTATTATTGTTGTTGTTTATTTTTTTACTTATAATATATGTAATGTACTCCCCCATCCCAAACCCCTTCACTCCTTCACCTTCTTCCGTTTCTTCACTCTTTTTGAGGTTTGATTCAATTTGGCTCCGTAGTTGGTTTAATTTCTGAAAGCAATATGGATAAGCTTAGGTGGTGGGTTTATGTTAAAAAAAAAAAGAAAGAAAAAAACTAGTTTCTATGGAGAATAAAATCATAAAAAGTTTCAACATCAAAGTGAGGCAAAGTTGGACTAGGTGCAAGGACAGTCAGAAAGGGTGAAAAAGTAGGTAAAAACACACACAGATAATTGCACACACACACACAGATAATTGCACACACACACACAACACACAAGTGGATATCTTTTTTCTTTTTTCTTTTTGGCTCTCCCCATGACAGCAACTTGTGCCCATGATCCTTAATCCTTACCATCCACTTGAATTTTCTTCTATCATCTACAGATATATCTTATGGTGATGGTGGTGGTGGTGGTGGATATCATTCATAACAAATAATCTGCAACTTGTAAGAAGGGAGATAACAACAAAAAGGTAAAATCAACCTTCCCCATCCCTAACCCTCCCCCCCCCTCTTTTGATGCCTAAACTTGCACCACAAGGCTGGAGTTAAAAAAAAAAAAGTGGAAGGTGAACCAAAAGCCCACACACAACCACAACCACACTCATTTTTTTTTCTTTTTCTTTTTTTTTCCCCTTGAACCCAACCTCCACCACTTCTAGAAGCCCTTCTTCAACTTCCCTCCTCTTCATGCATGATATAGTGTAGTGTAGTGTACCAATAGAATAAAGAACCACAACTACCATCTCTATACATATGCACAAGAATAGCCAAACCACTAGGCCATTTCTTTTCCAAATGCCCCCCCTCTCAACTAACTTACTAAAACATATCAAAATTTTATATTTATATTCTTATATATTTTCATGTCAATTTCATTGTTTCAATACTAATGGACTACTCTCTCTACCTGCTGCAACCAAAATGATTCACCTCACTTGAGTGACACCCATTTTTCTCTTACCCAATTGAAAACTAGGATCAAAACATGTCATCATTATTGTATTATACATGTATGTATATTCAAACAATAGCCTAATTTTTTTCATTAAAAACACCCATTTTTCTCTTACCAATTGAACTAAGATCAAAACATGTCATCATTATGGTATTATACATGTATATTCAAACAATAACCTAGATGCTATATATATTATATAATATATACACACACACGCACATAAGTTTATATATATGGATGGAGAGATGATGATAACTTGATAGTCAAGAATTTAATTTGAACAGAGAACAAGTAAATGAAAAGTTGCATATATGGGGTCAATTTAGTTGCAAAATAAAACCCAATTAAGAATTATAGAAGCAAAGCTGCTTGGTCATATAAAAGATATGAAGGTGGACCTTCTCCGGAGACCCACACCAATTGGTGTTAGTTCCAACAACATGATATATAATATCTGTTCTACATGAATTCTGGTGTGTGTTGGTGTAGTGAATTGGGGAGGATTTTGAGAGAGAACTAAAATAAATTATCAAAAGTTGTCCAGAGTTTAATATAATATTATTAAAGATAAAATATATATCCAAAAAAAGAAAAAGAGAAATGGGAGAAGATGGTATACTGTACAAATTGTCTTGTTGCCTATACTTTAATATACCTTACTTTACACCTACCTGAAGGTTAGCTATAGTTAATGTCCTTTTAACTTATTATATGATTGATGCTAATATCATCAAGAGAGAGGCCACCAGCCACTCCTCTCTAACCTGTCTCACCAACTCGCATCTAGAAGCATTTTTCAATTAGGCTTCACTACTTTCCCTCTCTGCCTCTCTCTCTCAGAAGAGTCAAAAGCCTATATAAAAACCTCACCTCAAGTCCCCTCAAGGGCCGGCCTTAATGTTCCAGCAACAACAAAAGAACAAGCCCTTCATTTCATTTCTTCTACCATAAAAAAAAGTAACTAAAAAAGCAAAATAAAAAAATTGAAAATTGAAGAACATCAAGAAAACAGCATCACACCCGGATACATAGCTATTGAGCTTTTCAAGTTTTGATCGAGTTGTACAATTCCCAGCTCCAAATGGGAGGTCTCCTTGCTGTGAAAAAGCTCATACAAATAAAGGTGCATGGACTAAGGAAGAAGATGATCGCCTTATTGCTTATATTAGAGCTCATGGTGAAGGTTGTTGGCGTTCACTTCCTAAAGCTGCTGGTCTTCTTCGTTGTGGTAAAAGCTGTAGGCTTCGTGGATCAACTACTTAAGACCTGACCTTAAGCGTGGTAATTTTACTGAGGAAGAAGATGAGCTTATTATCAAACTCCATAGTCTTCTTGGTAACAAGTAAGTGTTCTCTTGATAATTATTTAATTCACCCATTAATGATTATCTCTTGACTTGCATCATTTGGAGGGCTTTTACAGGCTTTTATGGCTAATGGGTCTTTTTTTTTTTTTTTTTCTGTTCTTGTTGTAGATGGTCTCTTTAGCTGGTAGATTACCAGGCAGAACAGATAATGAGATAAAAAACTATTGGAACACGCATATAAGAAGAAAGCTTTTGAATAGAGGAATAGATCCTGCTACTCACAGGCCACTTAATGAGCCAACACAAGAACCACTAGCAGCGCCATCACCAACAACAAATACAATATCTTTTTCTACTATTAAAGAAGAAAAAGAGAAGATTAGCTCAGCTATTGCTACTACTACTACGTTCATATGCAAAGAAGAGCACAGCCCAGTTCAAGAAAAGTGTCCAGACTTGAATCTTGAACTTAGAATTAGCCCTCCATGCCAAAGCCAGCAACAGCCAATTGAGGCATTAAAAAACTGGAGGAAGAGGTGTTTGTTTTGCTTGCAGGTTGGGTCTACAAAACAGCAAGGACTGTAGTTGTAGTGTCCTCATGGGTTCTGGAATTGGTAGCAGCAGCGGCAACAGTAACTCTGGCTATGATTTCTTAGGCATGAAAAGAGGTGTTTTGGAGTATAGAAGCCTGGAAATGAATAAAACAAAACTGGATACCATAATATTAATTAATGTTGATCATCATCATCAGTAGTTGAAAATGAATGCTCAGAGAAATGAGAAAGGGATTTACTGTATTAGATTTTAAAAAAATCTCTAATTTCTCTAATTTGTATGTTCATTAGTGCATTTATAAAACTATATATACATAGTACAGATGATTATAATTGTTGAATGTTTTTGCCACTCATTAAAGTATAATTGTTGTGATGATTGTATGATTTTCCAATCAATTTTTCTCTTTACTATTATTATTATTTTGCCGTTTTTATTTTTTCTAGGAAAGAGGGGCTTTTGTCAGGCTCTTATCAGATCTCAAAAGGGTCATTTTATGGTTGTTGCTATGCCACCAGCAGCAGGTAAAAGATAAAGTAAAGATTAATGTTTGATTAACAATCTGCTACAGCTCTTAATTATCAAACTCTGTAGCTTATTATGGCTCTTTCATTATTCTTTCAAACAAATGATTACCCTTCTTTTCTTTTTCATCATTATATATTCCACAAGCTCCAAAAAATTTAATCATAATAATAATCTAATACGTTTTGTTTTATCTAATAATTAATTGGCCAAAAGTTTTATCTAATAATTAACACTAGAAGTCACTTCCTTTCTCATTCTTTTCTTGATTTTTCATATCTTCTAAAGTCATACAGATATAGTTCAGTAGTGTAGTAGTATGTTTATGTCTTTCTTCTATTCACTTAAATCTCATTACAAATGATTGTTAAAAAAAAAAAAGAAAAATCTCATTACAAAAATATTTAACTTTTATTTATATTAATGATGATATGAAAATTTCAAGTTGGCATCTATTCAATCTTCATAGCATTTAACATTAAATCAAAACTAATACTTTTACATAAGTTTGTTTTTCATTATTATTTAATAGAAAATTTCAAGAAGAGATACATCCAATTAATAAGTAAATCAGTATAATTTTTGAAATATTTATCACTTTGATAAATTATTAAGTGTAAAGTACTAAAAAAATTCATATCAAAGTCGATCAATCCCTTTCATTTGAATAATAAATATATAGCATTATTATTATTTCTTTTTATTGATATACATGAAGTATATTTAATTAGAACTTTTTTTTTTTAAATAAAAATTTAACATTTAATTATTTTCTTTTGGAAAAATTTTAGACATACATTTCCCATATTAGCTAGATATATTTAAAATGACATATATTTTGTTGGAAGACTTTTGCTCTAAATCATATTAGATTGATAAGAGTTAATTAGATTATAGATATTGATAATTCATATTAAAAAAGGTAATATTATTTGTTTAATTTTGGTGTCAATGATGAATCTGTAGATGGTTTAGGATATATGACACTATTTTTTATTTTCTATTTTGAGAATCTTTTTGGGGTTGTCTCTTGTGGGCATAGGAATGGGAAGAAAAGGGTTGATTTTTTTCTCATGTAGGAATTGAAACGGATAAGCAGCGAGAGGAGGAGAAACGAGGAAGAGAGGAAGTGGCTAATAATAATAATAAAAATAATTTATTTTTTTCTAAAAGAAAAAATAAACAAGAGACTAATAACGAAAATGAAAATAAAATAAAAAGCGTGAAGAAACTAACAACTGTCCGTAGTACCATCCAATTGTTCTACCAACCTAACAATAATTAATAACTATCTAAGCCATGAATATGAATATGATCCAACCAACCAAACCCACATTGCACCTTTCAGTGTTGGTTTAAAAAACAACCCTAACCCATTTAGGTCTTTTTTAGGTTTTGTTTTCCTTGTGTACTTGCATTTCTTGGCATCAAAAAAACCCTAATTTCTACTTTGATCATAAATCTAGTGCCAACATATTTACAATAGCGATCCTCTTCTCTTCACCTCTCAAATCCCATAAAGTACCCCCCCCAACAACCCAAAAAAAAAAAAAAAATCTTTTATTAAATTCAATTCATGGTTGTTCGTATTATGCACATGCTCTCAATTCTCAAACATTGGGTGGATCTTTTAACATTTGTTAGATCTGTCTTGTATCAATACTGACATCTATGCATACAAATATATATACTGATTATGTGATTTTTTAGTTGATATCAAAAAATATACAAAAATTTGATATTATATTATTATTTTTTAGATATATAAATATCGAACTTTAAGAACGTATCATATATCGATTTAGTGTTATTTATAACGTATCATATATCATATTAGTGTTATTTAGGTTAGGTTGTCAAATATCAAAATGTTTGGATATAAAACCAATGAAATTGATGGGGTTTGATTCAAATTGTTGACTTCACATAAAGCCTCAATTATCAATATTTAATTGAAATTAATTTGAATTAGTTAACAATTAGTTCTAGACACTTTGTTAGGTAAAACAACATTCAGCAAAACAAGCCAAAAGAATCACTTAATTATTATTATTATTTAATTTGTTTATATACATACACACGTAGCGTGAGAGCCATATTAACATTTAAGTACTCATTTAAAATGTGAGCTACACTTCATGTATGCTTGTGGTTGTGGGTGTCAATTATTTATATTTTACAAGATTAATCGGATTTTTTTATCCTTAATGCTCTCACTTAAATGACAAAAGTTAATTAAATTAGTTCTTTTCGATTTTTGACTTAAAATCAAATCAATAAGAGTTCACAATAAATTAAAATAAAATTAAGAGAATTTAATTAAATTATGTATATGTGAGAAATCCTAAAAAAAAAAAAAATGCTGGATGCTACATAATTCCTTCTGATCTTGTTTTGGAAGTGGTGATAATTAAAATATTGTTGAATTAATACTGACAAATAAACCCTTAATTACTTTTAAATTACATATTCACATAATAAACAACTATACAATTAGCCGGTGTGTGCATATTTTTATGAATAAAATATTATGGCTAATAGATTTTTAATTTATTTAATTATTAAAAAGTTATATAACTCAAATGGTATTTTGTGTGTAAATAAAAAGTCTCTATATATATATATGTATCTTCAAAATTATTAAATTTAAAATTTGATAAGTCTCTTTTCATAATTCAACATTCATCTCTAAAAAATTATGTGTTGAATTATTAAAATTCAAAATATTTTTTTTATAAATATATAAACAATTTTATTTTAAATTACACATGTTAAATTGTAAAATACTCTAATTTTATTACATTTAAAACATAATTCTTCCTTTTTATCAAAAATTATATCTTTTATTTTAATTAAAATATCTCATTTTTAAAATTATTTTCTATTTTTTGTTTATTATTATTATTATTATTATTATTATTATTATTATTATTATTATTATTATTATTATTATTTTTATTATGTTTGTACTCTTAATAAAAAATAATAAAATAAAATTATTGTATTAAATTTTTAAGTTATATTTAATTACATTGTATTTTTAATTTATTAAAATTATTTAATTAAATATTTTTAAAATATATATACAATTTACAATTCATGTAAATTAATAGCTATGCTAACCATAATCACAATATACACAAGTTGTTGTTGTTATTATTGTTGTTGTTATTATTATTAAGTACTATGCATTAGCTTTTAGAATCTGATATTTATTGCTAGAACTTTAATGAAGTTAGGAATAGATCAAAATATTATATTTCTCATATATAATTGTCAGTACATATAAATAAGTCAACAACAATTATATATATATCTTAAATCAGTTTTAATTAATAACTTTAATTTTTAAGTTGAATATATAGAGGTTAATTAATATATTTTCAACTTTTTTTCTAAAATTTGTTAACATGATATCAGGACCTTTGATGTTAAAACAAATTATTTTTGATGTTCAAATACATGCTAGTCGGATTTAACAATTAAAAGGTCTTATTACAAACAGCCATGCAAACAATCAATCTTATATGTTTCATAAATAAAATTAAGTGGCTTATAATTATAAATTAGTTAGAGACTTTCATTTGAAGACTCAAAATTTTAAATTATATAGAGATTTAATTGTTATATTTTCGGTTAATTTTCTTTAAATTTATTTTCAATAATAAAAAAATTCAATCCTAAAAATGAAGTTAATTTTTCATACACCGTAATATTTTATATTGAAATATTTAATTATTGAAATTACACCTCTAAATTTTTTTGGTTATAAAAATTTCGATATAATAATATTAAATAACAATTTAATTTAAAAATTTTAAATTTTAAATTTTAAATGAATTGATTATCTCTAATAATTTTAACATGGTACTTATCCCCGCAGCTCCAAATGGTTGAAGAAGTGGAGATGAATGAAGAACAACTACCATCCAAATGGCAAACAGGAAGCATTAATTCAAGCTCAAGTCATTTTAATTGGGAGTTAGGTCCTATGTACTTGGCCTTCCCACAAACTTTGGCTTTCTTCATGAATCAACATTTAGTAACATATTAAATTTTTGAACGACCTTATAAGAAGCATCATTTCTTTAAAAAATTATTTATTTTAAATTTGGTAGACTCATCATGATATAATATATTTTAATTAATTAAGTATGAAATATTCTATATATAATTGATATAAATGTTACATGACTTAGAACTTAACAAATTATATAATAAAAAAAATTTTTTTTCTTAAATTAAGTGAAAATAAATTTTATAAATTCACAGCAGCGATAACTTAGAGAAATATATATAATTTTTTTAATCTTTCTTAATGTTGATATGGTCAACAAATCATTAAAAACTAACCAAATTAAAAAATAAAAGAAGATTGTTGACAAAGAAAGCTCAAATTAAGAACAAATAGATGAACTCTTAACCCTAATTTTCTCTAAGAAACAAAAAGTCTAGAACAAAGATGACGATGGAGGAGCAAAAAGGACACAAGGGTTAGTAGCTACTTAGAAAGAAGATCCCAAGAAAACACAACACAACATCACCAATGGCCATTCCTAAATGAAAAAGGTGCTCACTTTTCTACTATTCGCCCTCCTTCTCAACCCTTTCTTTTTCTTCTTTTTTTACTTTAATTTTTTTTCTTGTGCCCTTTTTCAAAGGTGTTAGGTAGAGACATTAGAAGCTTCCATGAGTTTTTTTTTTTTAAATTAAGGCTATATATTTTATGTCACTTACTCTAAAGAGAAATAAAAATAAAAAATTAATTAATTAATTAATTTTAACTAAGTAAATAAATAATTGTTGCTTCTCTTCACTCTCTATCAATAGCGTAATAATTATTGTCCTACCTTAATAGTTTATAGTTCAACTTCTACCAACATCACATGCATAGACCTTTCTAATGGGTCCCTATGGCCTCTAGCTACCTAGCTTTAACTTTTTGGATCCCCTAACCTTGGCAAAATCACACCTCAATAGTTCAAATTGAATTATTTAGACAATAATTGATCAAAATCCAAGTACAAATATCTTTTTTAGGTAGAAATTGTGTAAAGAAAAAATGTATTTTTTTTTGTTTTTAATTTTTCGAATCCTTCCAAGGATATCTATATCTATATATAAAACCTTATAATCTTTATTTTTTAATTATCAAAAAATTATATAATCTAAATATTCACTGACTATATAAAAAGAGATAATTCTTTCATTTTAATTTAATAGTGATAGAATTTAAGTTTTATATTTTAAATTGGTAAAATTATACAGTAATTTAAAACCACCACCTTATCGTAACCAATTAGAAAGCTAATTTAATAATAATATTATTTTATTACCCTCTCACGGGCAAACCTTATAGCCTTAATCAACACTCTATTGCCAACTTTGAGCTTTTAATTTGCTTGCTTCAATGTTTAAAGCACTCCAAAAATGAGTTACACAATTTACCAAATATAAGAATAAAATGCCATAATTTCTTTTAAGGGCCAGATCTTTTCATTGAAATATATATCAAGCATGTTCATGATGTGGAAGATGATATTTAATAATCACCTTCTTATCTAGGGCAACAAAAGCTTTAAAAAACTAGTGCCCTAAAAAAAAAAAAAAAAATCAGGTAGGTGTACCTGCTTTTCTCAGAAACAAGCTCAAAAGCAATGAATGAGGATCGAATTAAAGATCCAATAGCTTTACATCAAGAAAATTGATTGAAGTAAACGGTCAAGTTTGAGTAGTTTTTTTTTTTTTTTTTTTTCTTTTAACCGAGCAGAAATGGTGGATGTATTAGTTGTTAATAATGAAATGACTACAGCTCGAGTCATAATGTTTAAAATTATCAAATTTAAAAGAAATATCAGTGGGTTATATGAATGTTGACAAGTTATTGATAAATTTAGGTAGTTTAACCAAAAAAAAATTATTTTAAAATATTAAGAGATATAATAAGTTTGATATGCGTCGAGTTTTTTTATTAAAAATTAAATAATTAGTAATTTTTTTAAGCAAAAAATAATTAGTAAAATTAGATAAAATCGAAAAAAGTTTAATAATTAGGATTGCAAAACATGAAGAGTTAGAGGGGGGATTTTGAAAATAAAAAGTGGAAGAAGGCGATGTCAGTATCCTACACGTTACCAACTCCTCGCTTTTTGGGCGGTAGTTGGCAGCCGTCCGACGTGAGCACATGTGCGCGGTTGCGGCGGTGGGTTCCACATCTCTTGTCACCCTCAGCCTCGTCACTTCCTCTTTTACCTCTTCTTATCTCCTGTCCCCACTCTGATCCGCATTTCTTGCTTTCTCTTTATTTTATTTTATTTATTAGTTAATGATATTAATTATAAATTGTTTTATTTAATTTCGAAATATATGAAAGTTTTTTTAATTTGTATTTTATGTATAAGAAATTAGGAAAAAAAAAACATATTTCCAATTTAGTAATGCATTTTTTTCAAATGAGATATTTTTGAAAATCACCCATCTACTGATTGAAATTTTTGTGTATTTTAACTTTTAATATAGTATTAGTTCCAAAAAAAAAAAACCTCTTAATATAATATTAAAATTATATTTAATTTAGAAAGGCTAAAATTATTTAATTTAGGTTAGTCAATTTTTATGAAAATGCTAATTAACTTATTAAGTGATTTATTGAAGAAAAAAAAGTCACAAATACATTTTAATTTTTTAATTTAATTTTATATTTATCATTAATATATACTCATATTATTTTACAAATCATTTATTTAAATTTCATTATGAATGATGTTTGTTTTTACCTTTAGTAGGATCCAATATTTTCCTCATATCAATGACAAATTTAAATTAAGATATATTTTTATTCCAAATATTTATAAGGAGTAATAAATTTTATCTTAAAGAAAATTTAGAATAATTTAAGTACTATGAACTCCTAATTTCGTAGAAGTGTTAAACAACATTTTCTTCTTATATTTACTAAAAAAAGTCACACACACACCATATATGCACATGTGTGTATGTATATATATTTCTTTTTTTATTTTTTTATATAAAATAATATGAAAAGGATAGCGATTTTATAATAATAAGGATGTGTTTGGTCCATATTTTAAAAAAATAGGGTGTAGCAGTTATAAATATAACTATTATGGAAATAATAGTTATAAATATAGTAGTTTTATTGTTAACTTTATTTGGTAAATAAAGGATAATATATAAGCTGTGTAATTGGTTTAAAAAAAACACTATTAATATGTATGAAATAATTAAAAAAATTAATTACATTTTTTATAAATAATAAAATTAAATTTTAAAATATCAAATAGTTAAAAAAATTATTAGAAAAGATTTTATAAAAATAAACTTTTGTAATATGTTATATACATTTTTACACATAAAAAATAGTAAAAATTTTATAAAATAGAATTGATAAAGAATAAAATTAAAAATTAAAAACTTACCTGTAACAATTAATTAGTTTATGCTTTACAGCTAGTATACTAGTTATATGACAAGATTTCTTATGTATTAAATCCAAAATGATGAAAATAATATTAATCGTTATTAATATGATTAATTCATTAACATTTTCATAAATATTCAAATACAAAATTAAAAATATAAAATATAAACTAGTGACAATAACATAATCAAAATAGAAATAATAAAACCAACATAACAAATTAAATTGATTTATATATATATTTTTATAAATTTGATTTATATTTTATTAATGTAAAAATTTGAGAAGATGAGTAATTTATAAATAAACATAAAATGATAGAAAAATGAAAAATATGTATTTTGAGTAATTTATAAATAAACATGAAATTATAGAAAAATAAAAAAATATGTATTTTTTAATAAAACTTTTTTACATACTTTTTTTTCTATTTCAACTAGATTAACAAGAATATACAAAGAGGGTTAACAGTTAATATTGATTGTTTAAAATTTGTCAAACAAAGTTCAAGGGTTAATACATTACAGAAGTAACATTTACCTTGCTTTAACTCCGATCGAAAATCACTTTAATCATACCAATATTAGCCATTGAAGATAAATGGCTTAACAAGAGGTTCTTTTGTAAAATATTTTTCCTATATATAAAAAAAATTATATGTGAAATCTCTTTAAAATTTGTTTGATTCAAATGAATTTCATAAAATTTTGTGGAATTTATTTGTAAATTCAAGTGAGTATATTAGGTTTAAATAGAATTTTATAAAATTCTTTTTGAATTTCAACTTTTGAATTTCATAGAATTATTTGAAACTAAATCAATTCTTATTAATGAACTATATTTGATTTAAATGTTCATTTGAAAATAAATTTTATTTGGAATTTATTTAAAAATAAAATGAATTTTTTTTGGAATTTAACTAAACAAGGGGTTAATGTCAGGTAAGAATCAATAAATTTTATAGATGGTAGAGGCAAACGGTTAGTTTAACATTTCTGTTAAATGGGAAGTTAAATACTTTATTTTTCAATTTTTGTATTTGAATATTTCTAAGTTTTTTTAAGATCACATTTGCTACTAATGAGTTTTGAAGGTAGACATGCACATTCACCCAATATTTCTTACTAGTAGGAAGAATCAACATTACAATATTGAATCTAAAAATTTAAACCATTAAGTAGAAGTATACAATTAATATATGATTCCACTTAATAAATATGCAACTTATGTTAAATTTATTTATTTTAATACGAATTTTTTGGCATATACTAAATCCAATAAATATGTGACACAATGACATGACAAGTTCGTCACGTGGTAGAAAAGAAGAAAATTTTAATTAAAAACTGTTAGTAATTTTATACTTAACTAGCATTATAACATGTAATGGTGAAATTTTTTGAGATGAGTCCAATTAGGAGGTAAAGAAAGGACGTTTCAATTGATAATGACCGTGTGATGCCTAATCACGAAGTTAAAAAAAAAAAAGAAAAGTGTTTTAATTGAGTACCACAAGAAAAATTACAAAAAAAAATAAAAATGGAATAGAGACGCAACAATTTGGACATCTATCCAATCTAAAAGTTCGCATTATTAAGTGGATGTATCTAATTAATATAATTTTTATTTAATTTTAATGTAGCTAATTAATATAAGTTTATTTAATTTTAAGGATATAACTAATGTGAGATTGTTATATATATATATATATTATTTGTGATAATATAATATTGTCACTATTAGTATTCTTTATGACAACAATAAAAATTGTACTGAATTTGACTTTGATATGTATACAAATTGTGATAATATTATGTGTTTATATGACAAGTGTTATATTTTATTTTACGACACAAACTGTCTCAAAATATAATTAGCATGACAACAATTTCATAGATTAGATTTTATTATGACAATTTTTTATTGTCATAAATTCAATAATTTAATGTAGTTTGTGTGTATATATATATATATATAATTTATCTATAATATATATAAATGTATTAAAGGGGGACAGATAAAATTACGAACAAATTTTTACTCATTATTATATAAAAATTGAATAATTCAATCATTTGTTAATAAAAGTAAAATTAAATTAATTAAAATATAATTTTAATTTGATAGAAAGTCCATTTTCTATTTTAATTAGGTTAATAAAAATAAAATTAATTAACGTATAATTATAATTTAATTATATCAACTTTAATTTTATCTTTAATAAAATTAAGTTATCAAAATTTTAGCATTAATTAAAAATATTTGCTTTGTGACCAACGTGACTATTATGTTGCAAAAAATTAGCTTCCTTAGATTAACCAACTCTATCAAGGATTTGTGTTCTTTAATTGGAATTTAATTAGAATTTAAATTAATATGATTGGAATTTAAATTTTTTTATAATTCTAATTGTAATTATTATATGGAAAAAATTCTTTATATAAAGGCTTTATTTCAATGCGAATTTGAAATTTGTAGTTTTTATTATTTTTTTTTACTCCATCAATAATTTGATAAATATGTCTACCAATATCAATAGTGAAATCTCTATACTTGATTCTCTTGAAGATGAGATAAAACAATTTACCATAAAAAACATTTGATATTAAAGAAAGTGCAATTGAAGGAAGCGAAGAAAAATAAAAAAAGAAATAAAAATTACATAGTATGGTCATATTTTTTAATATTGTAATTGTAATATTTTATATTATAACATACATGTAAGGAACTATTTTATTTATATTTTTTATATTCTTTTACAGATTTTTTTAGGTATTGTGGTTCATATCAACTCAATTTTCAAAATAAAGAATGGTGGTTGGAGGAGAAGTGCTATCATTATTAATAATAAGTGATTATTTTTTAATTTTTTAATTATACTGTCCTTTAATTTAATTATATTTTTTAATTATATATATATATATATATATATATATATATATATATGTACCTATATATATAGGTTATAAAAATTGGAATTAGTTTTATAGGATGATCCAACTCAAAATGAAGGGGAAATTGTTGAAGAATTGGATAGAAATAGTGAGGAGAATCTAATTGTTGTATTATCAAATGTTCATTGTTTTATTTACAAAGGTAATTTTATTTTTTTTATTTGAAATTTTCAATAATTACTTTTGAATTTTAGTTAAAGGTATATGATTCATTTTTCATTTCATTTGTGCGATATTCAATTGTTTACAAATCATATAACTATAATTTAAATTAATCCAAATATATTACAAGTGAATGAATTACGAGATTTGTAAGTAAATATTTTGTTTTTTAATCACTATGAAACACGTGATAAAAACTAATATATATATATGTATACTGGCTATTGAGAAAAAATGAGTGGATGATTAGGAACACTAAGATATTCAAAAAATTAGTAATAGAGATTTTTAAAATTATTTATCTAAAAAAATATATTTGGGAAAAATATAAAAGTATATTAATTGGGGCTTGTTTGTATATCTTTATTCTATATTTTATCTAACTCTCATTTTGTTGTTGATGCACAGCTCCTTATTTTGTGGGAGCTATAAATATTTTAATTCTATTATATATATATATATGAAAAATATTATTAACAAATATAAAATTAAGTAAAAACATTTTTCTTTATTTAATAATAGTACTTTCTAAAATCTTTGGCATTCTATTTGAGAGTCATTGTAAAATTTTCTCCATTTTACATCAGTAAAAAATTTTAATAAGAAAAAAATAAAAGATGTTTTTATTTAATTTTATATTATTAAAAATATTTTATAAAAAATTTGAAAATTACTCATAAGAAAATTTCAGTAATTAATAATCAACTTTAAAAAAAAAAAAATTCTTTGGCTTGGGTAGGGGTGGATTGGTTCACCTGTTAATAATCAACCTTACTGTTGAAAGACTTAAAAAGTGGAAGTCAATCACAAAGCACGAGCTCTTACTTCCCGCAAAATACCAAAATTTAAATTGCGGTATCATCATGTCATTTACTCTCAAGACGTGAACTTACAATGCAAGTGTTGATATTTTCTTTTTGTTTTTTGTTTTTTTTTAAATTGTCAAACATATGAATAGTACGAAATTACAAATTTTTAATATTTTAAAATATTATAGATTCTTCTTTTCAAAAAAAAAAAAAAAATCTTAAGTAAATTAGTGCAATCAAATGATATTTTTCATACTTATTTCTAAAAATTAGTTTTATGATTAAATAATTAAGTTATGTCTACAACAGTTGCAATTTTATAAAAATTCGATTTAATTGGTGTTTTGTCATTTTGTGAATAATAGTTGGATATTTATCTACTCTAACCCGATACTATTTTGCACAAAAAATTGATTAAATTGAGTACTAACCTCTTTAGAAGCCAAAGTGCAAATGTGGGAACTCAAATCTACTGTTAGTGGAATCTCATCCCTCAAAGAAAAGCCAAGAGTGTGAAGTGGGTGTACGGGTGGTGGCACAGGGTCCCACTTAAGAAGATCCGGTGTATGGATAATCTCTATAATGAAAGTGAAAGAAAGTGCAAGAAATTTTAAAAAGAAAGTGGGGAAGAGAAAAGGAAAAAGAAGAGTGGAGAAAAGGAGTGAGTCTTTTCAACTTATAGGGAAACTGGACTTAAAAGATAAGAGTTTTAAGAAATGGTCTCTTGCGTTGTACCCTAAGATTGACGACTCAAAATTTTAAAATTAACCTCTCGAGTTGTACTCGGAGGCTGACAGTATGAATTTCAAAGTAATAATCTCTTGGGTTGTACCCAAGGTTAATGGTACAAAATTAGAAGAATTAGCCTCTCAGATTGTATCCCGAGGTTGACAGCATGGATTCTATGAAGACATGGTTTTGTATCCTTTTAAAATTTATTATGTGTGTTGATTTTTTGAAAATGTTTAATTTTATGAAATTAGATTTTAAAAAATTAAGGGGGCAAACTGTGGATACTCGATTTTGTTAAACATTTGCATCATCAAGTGTTAATCCATTCCTATTGTGACTTTAAGAAACATTTTTTTTTATCATTAATGTTCTTTGTTTAAGTGTGATTATAAGCATAGGTACAATATTACTCTTAATAAAAGCCAAGTCAATTGACCAACCTTTTGAACATACTTGAAGACATTTGAATCAGATTTGAAATCTTCAAATACTCCTACACATGTCCCCTAAGGCGTGGGAAATGAACGAGATGCAAATGAGTGCATTTGGAGGCATAACGAACAAATTTTAGTAAGGTTAGTTTACGCTCACAGCCATGACCAAAACATGAGCGTGACTTGGCCATGAGTGTCCATATGAAAAATGGCTGATATGCTCACAACCATAAGCATGTCGTGATCATGAGTGTCCATGAGAAAAATGGCTGATCCGCTCATAACCTTGACCAGACCATGAGCGTGTCCTAACCATAAGTGTCTATAAGAAAATCGGCTAATACGCTCACGACCATAACCAGACCATGAGCATTGCCAATGATCATTTTTGCAAGTAACTGTTATATTTTTTCAAACGTTCATGACTATGGGCGTCAGAAATCCTGCAAAAGTCAAAATTTCATTTATTGAAGGAAAGAGACGTTGGAGACATAATAATGGCTCCAACAACCATATTTTTGAAGCTTAATCTATATATAAGTGCTCTACAATTATAATAGAAAGAATAATACATTAAATTACTCTTTGACTATCAAAAACTCTCTAAGCATTCATTAAGTTTTATTTTTCTTTTTGTCAATATTCATTATATTGATTAACTATTTTGAGAGTTGGTTGTATGTTAGAAATATAATTTCTACTTTATTTAAGTCTTACGATAGATTAAAAGTGGAGTGAGATTTATTTCTAAATGAATTGGTTTAAGTACTTAACCATTAAAACAATTGGAAATTGGTTTAAGAGTGAGCCTAGAAACTCTTGATTGTAGGGTTAAAGAGTGAGCCTTAAACTCTTATATAATCTCAATCTTATGAATAAGATTGTGTGAGACTGAAAATCCTAACTTGGGGATAAGTTAGGTGGAGACATAGGATTGTTGAGAATCCAAACTCCTTAAATCATTGTGTTCATTGTTCTTCCTACTCTATTCTCTTTTAATTCTTGCTCAATTCTTTAAAATTGTTTTTATTTTTCTAAAATCCTTATTAGCCTATTCACCCTCCCTCTAAGGCACTTTGAATTGGTATCAAAGCTTGCATTCTAAGAATTTAATTGAATCATAAACCATTTCTTCACTTAGACCATTCTTCAATCATAATGACTATCCTTATTGGAAGTTCAACATAGAGCTATACCTTGATTATGATTCCATCAAACTTTGGGATATTGTCTAAAAAGGTTGGAAACCACCTATAACTATCATTGATGGTGTGGTAATTACTCTTGTAAGAAGCCAATGGAATAATGAACAAAAGGAGGAAAATCATAAAAATAAAAAGGCTATGATCACTCTAGTCTCTTCCATGATAAGAAAAAAAGGAGGCAAGCTTCAACATTGCATGTCGGCTAAAGAAATATGGGAGACCTCAGAAAATTATTAGAAGTAAGAAGGTTCAACTTCATATTTATGAATATGAACTCTTTAAGATGATCAAGAGTCAATCACGGAGATAATAAATTGACTCAATGCTCTTCTTATAACCCTCAAGAAATTTGGTAAACATTTTACCAAGGAAGAGGTAAAAAATAAGATTCTAAGAATCCTACCTAAGAAGGATTGAGAATCTCAGGTTACTTCAATTGAGGAAGCTCAAGACCTTTCTACTCTTTCCACCGATGTGCTTATTGGAAAGCTCTTAACACATGAGCTTACAATTAAGCAAAGAGGAGAAGAATAAAAATAAAAGCATTTCACTAAGAGCTTCACAAAATGAAAGTAAAGATGAAAATCTTGAAGACTCTAGTGATGAAGATGGTGATGTTGCTATGCTTACTAGAAGTTTTAAAAAATTCTTGAGAAAGAAGAATTTTTCAAGAACTAGAAACTCCAACAAGAAGCATGAAGGAGAAAGCAAAAAGAAAATAAAAAAAGTCACTTGTTATGAATGCAAGAAATCGAGACACATCCGAAGTGAGTGCCCCAAACTAAAATTCAGGAACAAGAAAGCAAAGGATAGAAAGAAGGCTTTCAAAGCTACTTAGGATGACTCTTCTAAATCCGTAGAGGAAGAGAAACAACAACAAGTGGCCAATCTTTACTTCATATGGATCTTGAAAATGAAAATAAGTTACTTTCTACTTATAATTCTTCTTATGATGAGAATTTTGCTTATGATGAATATTGTAATACCTTATATTTTTATTTAACTAAAGTAATTTTCAAAACTTTATTATTAATAATCACTTTTGAATTATATTATACAATTGTTAATATTATTTTTAGGGATATTAATTTATGAAATGATTATATGTAAGTATCATTTATTTATTGTCTAAAAATTTCATTGTTTATTATTACTATTATTATTATTATTACCAATCTAAACTATATTAACTTCATGGTTAATTTATGTGCTATTTTGCACATGCATATATATATATATATATATATATATATATATAAATACAGGACCAAAAGAGAAAAAAAAAAAAAGAAAAGAAGAAAACAGCATAAAGAGAAGAAAAAAGGAAGCCTCCCGTCGACCCTCTTGCACCTCCCATCTCCGCCCCTCACTGTCTTTTTCTTCCCTCTCATTGTGCCATTCCTTCTTCCACCGCTTAAGAAGCCATTGCCGTCGCGCCAAGCTGCCAGGGAAGGTGCTGCTACTGCCATTCCTCATCTTCTTCCTCTGTCAGCTTCGATCCGAGCTGATCCGGTGCCACCAAAGCTTCCCCAACTTCCCTCCCCCTCTCAGGCGTCAGTCCAAGCTAGAAGCCACCGCTGCAACTCACCTCTGGCGCCGGAATTGGAGGTTGAAGGTGAGTTGCTCTGGGTTGTTCTTAGGTTGTTTTTAGATTATTTTCTAGTTGTTGATTGAAAATGGGTGTTGATTTTAGGTTGTTTTTATGTATATGTTGAGTTATGCCACTTAGTTACTCAAATTTGAATTTTTAAGCATTTTTTTATGAATTTTCCTTAATTTACAGAATTTTTGTAAATTTTATTTAATTTTTTTAGTTGAATTTGTTGGATTTTTCCTTGGGTTAATTAGTGAATTTATAGTAATTAAGATTATTTTTTGTAAGGTTTTGGGTTGATTTTAAGGTTTTAGGAATTTTGGTGTTAATTAGAAGTTTATATAAATTTTAGGTATTTAATTAATATTTTTATTAATTTTGAAAATTATTGTGAATAATTATAAAATTTTGATAATTGAGGTTATTACTAAATGTTATTAATTTTAGAACTCAAATTATAATATTTGTGATTTTTATACTTTTTTTATAAATATTTTTGAGTTTATGTCAAATGTGATTATTAAGTTAAATTATATTTTTAGAAGAAATTATTGGTTGATTTTATGTTTTAATTATATTAGGAAGATTAATTTTTGAGAAAAATAATTTTTGGGATGATTAAATAATTTTAAGGAATTTTTTTAGTACTAATAATACATTATGTAATTTATGTATTTAGGGGTGAAAATGTAATTTTATGCTTATTATAGTTAAATATATATTTTAGTTAGTTTTATTAATATTTAAGAAGGTTAGAGAATTTTTTTTATATTAATTGATATTCTTACTTAAGTAGTGTTAATTTTAAATATTAATTCTAAATCTTATATATATATATATATATATATATATATATATATATATATATATATATATATATATATATATATATATATATGTGTGTGTGTATTTATAATACATTATTTTGGCAATAAAAGTTGAAAATAAGGTTGCATTTAGCGTATTTGGGTATAATGATTTTAATTTAGGCTTTAATTATATTTTGATAATGAAATGCAAATTTAGTTGTTTAATTTCGAATAATTGAGATTTTATATATTTTAGTATATATGTATGTGTAATATGTATTTTGAAAAATAAATGATATTAATTCTTGATGTTTTGTTGAGTTGTGATCTTGGTCGAGGCTAAGTGTAGTTTTGGGAGCCCGACTCGAGTGTGTATGTCTGTGGTTATTAGAAGTGCATTTTCTATGCAGATTTGGCTCTACCTTTGGTAGAGAGATGTCCGTTTTACAGAGGAGACTCTGTCGAAATTTCGATAGATTTTCTCGTAAAACGTGATATTCATTATGAATTTCTACCGTTAATTAGGCTTTTTCCTGTCTATCGTGTCTTGTCCGGTCTTCCTCGAGTCAGCCTATCATTTTACCATTTTGTTGATTTATGATTTCAATTCCATATTCATGTTTTAAAATCGATTTATTATTTCTTTATAGAGCATATTAGAGTAGAAGCCGTGAGATCGAGGCAGACGCGTGGTCGTCAGCTTTCGCGTTCATCTTGTAAGTCAATAGAACGATCTGTGCGTGTGTTCATTTAAAGAATGCATGCACTCATATTCTTAATATTGATTATATGATTTATTTAATTTAATGCTGTAATTTAAGATTTAAAACTCATTTTTTTTTATTTATTTAAAAGTCGAATTTGAGAAATTTTTGTAGAATGGGCTACTTGGTGGGCTTCACCAGGACTATGTGCACATGGTAAATATTGAAATATGGATCCATAATATATATGATTGGTGAATGTTAAACTGGGACGGGTGCCTCGGTGGAAGCCTATGCTCTCGGGGACCGCCGGTGATTGTAAGGCTGGTAATGGACTGGGACGGGTGCCTCGATCGATGCCTTTGCTCTCGGGGACCGCCAGTGCCATATATTTGGATTAAGTGGATGACTACGACTTGGTGCCTCGGTTGATGCCTTTGCTCTCGGGGACTGGTAGTCTAGTTGGAATAAGTGGGCCCAATTAGCCATGTAGATTTTTGGGTTCTACCGATATTTTTCAAAAGCTATACCTTTACATTATAAATTATTTTCACTATAATTATATAGTTTTCAAAAAGGTTTTCAAACTGTACAGCTCTTTTATTGACTTACTCAGTGAGGTCTGATTCCCCTCAATTTATTTTTTTCAGGAGCTTGGGAGTTCGACCTCAGACTACCTCCACGTCGGATTTCTTCATCACCGGCTATTTTATGTAGGTCATTATAAGTTGTACTGTTGTATTACTCTAGGACACTGCAGTAGTATATGTACTAAGAATTGTATGGTTTGAGTATATTTGTGTAATTTATTTGTATAAACCACGCTTATGTATAAAGGTTTAAGTTTGATTTATAATTTGTGATGTTGAAGCACATTTTATTTAGCACTTGAATTTGTTTATTTTTGAGAAAAAATAGTTTGATAATGTGTTCTATTTTAAAATAAGGTTTTAAATTGTAAGGAGTTGTTTATTCTTTCTTTTAGGCTTATTACGGGTTTCGGGGGCCTTATGCCTACCCATTCCCTAGTGCCGATCACGTGCCCTCGGGTTCGGGTCGTGACAAAGTTGGTATCAGAGCATAAGTTTGATTAATTGTCCATGTCTGTCTTTCTGTGTAACTACTGTAGCTTTAGGGTTGATAATTGTTTTTGAGATGTTCTTGTTTCTAATTCCGCATTACGTTAAATATTCTTACCCTGTTTTGAATTCAATTTTCCTTGTCTTCTTTTCAGAATGAGGCGTGCGTGTACTGACCCCGATGCCGATCCGACTCTTAGACTTGATGAGCAATCTATGCACGATGAGGCTCCCCCTCCTGCTCCACGTCGTAGGGGCAGAGGTCGAGCCAGGGTAGCTGTAGTTGAGATTCCTGATCAGCAGCCAGTCGAGCCTGAAGCCCCAGCCGTAGATCCCACAGCCTTTGCAGCTAGACTGGCAGGGATTAATCAGGGTCTAGCAGTATTGAATCAGGCGATGCCCCTTGTACAGCAGATGCTTCAACAGAGGAATCAGGGGATGTCAGATATTAAGGCAACACTTCTTTACTCTCGGATTGGTAGAGTTTCTTTTGATGGTACGGGTGATGCCTTAGACTTCATTAACGCGATTGAGGCACGTACCAGGATGGGACACACGGATTATCAGAGGATTATGATTCTGGAGTTATCAGTTCAAGCCGCAGCTCAGGACTGGTTTATGCAGTCGATTTAGCCAGCTATGCATGAGTTAACTTGGCCAGAGTTTAAGGACCGTTTCTTGAGATTCTTCTGTCCTCCCACCACTAGAGATGCCTACAGGTGGCAGTTAATCCACATCACTAGGGGCGATAGGTCAGTGGAGGACTATACCAGAGAGTTTAATAGGCTGTCTCGACATGCAGAGGATATCAAGAGGGACCCTTACAGAGTAGTGGAGCTGTATGTGACTGGATTGGGACCTGCTTTTATTGGTATATGTACCGAGGACCGCACCCTAGAGAGTGTGATTGAGGAGGTGACATATCCACCAAGGCACCATGATAGATCCCTATATGGTTGGGGGCAGTGGATGTGGTATAGCTCTCGGGTACCAGCAGCCAGTATTTCACATCGGTAGTTCGAGTCAGCAGGCTGCGGGTAGTTCACAGCAGAGTGGTAGGAGGTCCAGGACTCATCGAGTTGGCTGACATGGGTACGTCACGAATAGGAGGAGTGGTAAGGGTCATAGATTCAGTACTGGAGTTAGTAGCAGCAGTAGTGGGCAGAGTTCCGGGCAGAGTAGTTCTGGGTCTGGAGCCAGTGCTTGCGCGAGTTATGGATGATTCAATCAGGGCCCGTGTCATATGTTGATGGGCGCTTGCTTCAGATGTGGGCAGGTTGGACATCTTGCCAGAGCTTGTCCTTACTTCGGATACCAGCCACAGTACGTTCAGGGTTTGTCTTCGTCAGTGGCTCAACCCTACTATTCGATGCCTCAGCAGTATCGAGCACCAATGTAGCCACAATAGAGACCACCTCAGCCCATGAGTCAGCAGGGTTGAGGTTCAGTGGGTAAACCGAGCAGTTGTGGATTTGCGCAGCCTTCGACTTCTCAGCAGGTAGGTCATGGTCAGGCTTGAGTGTTCACTTTGACACCACATGATGCTCAGACTTTGAATGCAGTGGTAGCAGGTATTCTCTCAGTCTGTGCATGTGATGCTAGAGTATTATTTGACCTCGGTGCTTCGTATTCATTCATTTCTCCCGTGTTCGCTTCGAGAATCGAGTGGCAGCCTTCTAGGTTATCCTTTCCTCTATCTGTGTTGACTCCTCTTAATGATGATTTGGAGATAGATGTCTTCTTTCCTTCGTGTTTGGTGTTAGTTGATGGCAAAGAATTATTGGTGGACTTGGTGTTGCTTGATGTGTTGGAATTTGACGTCATTTTGGGTATGGATTGGTTGTCGAGGTACTATGCTTCGATGAATTGTAGAGAGAAAGAAGTGGTGTTTAGAATTCCAAATGAAGAAGAATTTTATTTCAAAAGTGAAAAGAGCTTTATGCCTCATAATCTTATTTCTGCCATTACAGCCCGAAAAATGCTTAGAAGGGGTTGTCAGGGTTACTTGGCAGTGGTAAGAGATGTTGATCAAGAGAATGGGGCGATTGAACAGGTGCTAGTGGTGTGTGAATTTTTGGATGTCTTTCCTGAAGAATTACCAGGATTACCACCAGACAGAGAGATAGAGTTCTGTATTGATGTCATACCTGGTACAAATCCTATTTCTTTACCACCCTATAGAATGGCACCAGCAGAATTACAGGAGCTGAAGGAGCAGTTGCAGGAGTTGCTTAATAAGGGTTTCATTAGACCCAGTACATCACCTTGGAGTGCTCCGGTGTTGTTTGTGAAGAAGAAAGATGGTAGCCTTCGACTTTGTATCGATTATAGGCAGTTGAATAAGGTCACCATCAAGAACAAGTATCCACTTCCAAGGATCGATGACCTATTTGATCAACTTTAAGGTGCTACATGCTTCTCTAAAATAGACTTGAGATCTGGATATCACCAGTTGAGGATCAGAAGAGGTGATGAGCCCAAGACAACCTTTCGAACAAGATATGGCCATTATGAGTTCTTAGTAATGTCTTTTGGATTGACTAATGCTCCAACAACCTTTATGGACTTGATGAATCAGGTGTTCAGGCCATACTTGGACCAGTTTATGATAGTTTTCATTAATGATATCTTGGTTTATTCCAAGAGTGAGGCTGAGCATGTTATGCATTTGAGAAGGGTACTTCAAACTTTAAGAGAGCACAGGTTGTATGCCAAATTCTCAAAGTGCGAGTTCTGGTTGAATCAAGTGGCATTTTTAGGCCACGTGGTTTCTAGAGACGGCATACAGGTGGACCCTAAGAAGATAGAAGCTATTATGGAGTGGCTGAGGCCGACTACAGTTAGAGAAGTACGGAGTTTCCTAGGTCTAGCAGGCTATTACAGAAGATTTATGAAAGACTTCTCTAAAATTACTGAACCTTTAACAAGGTTGACCCAGAAGAGTGCTAAGTTTGTGTGGACAGACAAATGCGAAGAGCACTTCCAGTTATTAAAGGACTTATTGACGTCGGCTCCAATTCTAAATTTGCCCTTCGGTAATGAAGGGTATATAGTGTATTGTGATGCTTCCAGAGTAGGATTGGGTTGTGTGTTAATGCAAAATGGCCAAGTGATTGCTTATGCTTCGAGGCAATTGAAGAAGCACGAGCAAAACCATCCTACTCATGACCTGGAGATGGCAGCCATGGTGTTTGCTTTGAAAATATGGAGGCATTACTTGTATGGGGTGACATGTGAGATATACACTGATCACAAGAGCCTGAAATATGTCTTTCAGCAGAGGGACTTGAATTTGAGGCAAAGAAGATGGATGGAACTCCTTAAGGATTATGATTATTCCATTTTATACCATCCAGGCAAAGCGAATGTTGTCGCGGATGCCTTGAGTAGAAAATCAGCAGGTAGCCTTGCCCAAATTAGCACAGAGAGAAGGCCCATTATCAAGGAGTTGCATGGGTTGATTGATCAAGGGTTGCAGATGAAAGTTACCTGAAAGTGCCTTTTAGCTCAATTCAGTGTACGATCAATATACTTGGATCGGGTTAAGGCAGCTCAGCGTAAAGACCTATAGTTGTAGAGAATTATATATGAAGTGCAACAAGGCCAGTCAAGGGACTTTACGATTAACGGAGAAGGTGTACTGCGGTTGGGCACTAGGATTTGTGTGCTAGATGTTGATGACTTGAGGAAGGAGATTATGGAAGAAGCACATTTTTCTGCATATAGTGTTGATCCAGGTTCTACCAAGATGTATCATAATCTGAAGGATACATATTGGTGGAATGGAATGAAGAGGAATATTGCAGAGTTTGTATCCAGGTGCCTGACTTGCCAGCAAACAAAGCTTGAACATCAGAGACCCTCGGGACTGTTGCAACCCATGCCAATTCCTGAATGGAAATGGGATATGATAGCTATGGATTTCGTGACTGGGCTACCTCGGACTACTGGAGGTTATGATACTATTTGGGTGATTATTGATAGGCTAACTAAGTCAGCGCACTTTCTGCCAATAAAGAAGACGTACTCTACTGATAGATTGGAGAGACTTTATGTCAATAGGATTGTTTATCTACATGGAGTACCTGTGAGCATAGTGTCGGATAGAGGAGCCACCTTTACCTCAGTCTTTTGGCAAGAGTTACACAAGGTCTTGGGTACCAGATTGGATTTCAGTACGGCCTTCCACCCTCAGACAGATGGTCAGTCAGAGAGGACCATCCAGACGTTAGAAGATATTTTGAGGATGTGTGTAATGGATTTTGGAGGACAGTAGGATTCACACTTGCCACTGATTGAGTTTGCTTACAATAACAACTATCATGCTAGCATCGAGATGGCTCCGTATGAGGCACTATATGGCAGAAAGTGTATATCACCATTGTGTTGGGAGATTGATGAAAGGCAGTTAACGGGTCTAGAGTTGGTGCAGATCACTTCAGAGAAAGTCCCCATTATACCGTAGCGATTGAAGACAGCCTTCAGCAGACAAAAGAGCTATGCTGACCTTAGGAGGAAGGATGTATCCTTCATGGTTAGAGACATGGTGTTCCTGAAGGTGTCTCCAATGAAAGGAGTCATGAGATTTGGCAAGAAGGGTAAGCTAGCTCCTAGATACATTGGACCATTTGAGATTCGGTCTAGAGTGGGTGAAGTGGCATATAGGCTGGTGTTACCACCAAAACTGTCGAGAATCCATCCTATATTTCATGTATCCATGCTGAGGAAATACGTCCCTGATCCGTCTCATGTATTGCAACCTCAGACCGTAGAGCTTAGTGATGATCTGACTTATGAAGAGTACCCAGTGGCGATTGTAGATCGCCAAATTCGATAGCTGCGGACTAAGGAGATACCGATGGTGAAGGTGCTATGGAGTAACCATTCTGCTGAGGATTGCACTTGGGAAACTGAAGCTGAGATGCGAGTTTTTTTCCCATATCTCTTTCCCTCTTAGCCTTGTAATTCTTCAATTTCTTCTTCTCTTGAATTTGGGGACGAATTCATATAAGGAGGGGAGACTGTAATACCCTATATTTTTATTTAACTAAAGTAATTTTCAAAACTTTATTATTAATAATCACTTTTGAATTATATTATACAATTGTTAATATTATTTTTAGGGATATTAATTTATGAAATGATTATATGTAAGTATCATTTATTTATTTTCTAAAAATTTCATTGTTTATTATTACTATTATTATTATTATTACTAATCTAAACTATATTAACTTCATGGTTAATTTATGTGCTATTTTGGACATGCATATATATATATATATATATTTATATTTTCATAGTTTATAATATAATATGGTATGTGTGTATGTATATTCGTAGGCTATATATATATATATGTCTATATATGTAGAGTATATCAATTATATATATATATATATATATATATATATATATATATATATATAGATATAGGACCAAAAGAGAAAAAAAAAAGAAAAGAAAAGAAGAAAACAGAATAAAGAGAAGAAATAAGGAAGCCTCCCGTCGACCCTCCTGCACCTCCCATCTTTGCCCCTCACTGTCTTTTTCTTCCCTCTCATCGTGCCATTCCTTCTTCCACCGCCTGAGAAGCCATTGTCGTCACGCTAAGCTGCCAGGGAAGGTGCTGCTGCTGCCGTTCCTCATCTTCTTCCTCTGTCAGCTTCGATCCGAGCTGATCCGGTGCCACCAAAGCTTCCCCAACTTCCCTCCCCCTCTCAGGCGTCAGTCCAAGCTAGAAGCCACCGCTGCAACTCACCTCCGGCGCCGGAATTGGAGGTTGAAGGTGAGTTGCTCTGGGTTGTTTTTAGGTTGTTTTCTGGTTGTTGATTGAAAATGGGTGTTGATTTTAGGTTGTTTTTAGGTATATGTTGAGTTATGCCACTTAGTTACTCAAATTTGAATTTTTAAGCATTTTTTCTATGAATTTTCCTTAATTTACAGAATTTTTGTATATTTTATTTAATTTTTTTAGTTGAATTTGTTGGATTTTTCCTTGGGTTAATTAGTGAATTTATAGTAATTAAGATTATATTTTGTAAGGTTTTGGGTTGATTTTAAGGTTTTAGGAATTTTGGTGTTAATTAGAAGTTTATATAAATTTTAGGTATTTAATTAATATTTTTATTAATTTTGAAAATTATTGTGAATAATTATAAAATTTTGATAATTGAGGTTATTACTAAATGTTATTAATTTTAGAACTCAAATTATAATATTTGTGATTTTTATACTTTTTTTATAAATATTTTTGAGTTTATGTCAAATGTGATTATTAAGTTAAATTATATTTTTAGAAGAAATTATTGGTTGATTTTATGTTTTAATTATATTAGGAAGATTAATTTTTGAGAAAAATAATTTTTGGGAAGATTAAATAATTTTATATGTAATTTATGTATTTAGGGGTGAAAATGTAATTTTACGCTTATTATAGTTAAATATATATTTTAGTTAGTTTTATTAATATTTAAGAAGGTTAGAGAATTTTTTTTATATTAATTGATATTCTTACTTAAGTAGTGTTAATTTTAAATATTAATTCTAAATCTTATATATATATATATGTATTTATAATACATTATTTTGGCAATAAAAGTTGAATATAAGGTTGCATTTAGCGTATTTGGGTATAATGATTTTAATTTAGGCTTTAATTATATTTTGATAATGAAATGCAAATTTAGTTGTTTAATTTCGAATAATTGAGATTTTATATATTTTAGTATATATGTATGTGTAATATGTATTTTGAAAAATAAATGATATTAATTCTTGATGTTTTGTTGAGTTGTGATCTTGGTCTGGGCTAAGTGTAGTTTTGGGAGCCCGACTCGAGTGTGTATGTCTGTGGTTATTAGAAGTGCGTTTTCTATGCAGATTTGGCTCTACCTTTGGTAGAGAGATGTCCGTTTTACAGAGGAGACTCTGTCGAAATTTCGATAGATTTTCTCGTAAAACGTGATATTCATTATGAATTTCTACCGTTAATTAGGCTTTTTCCTGTCTATCGTGTCTTGTCCGGTCTTCCTCGAGTCAGCCTATCATTTTACCATTTTGTTGATTTATGATTTCAATTCCATAGTCATGTTTTAAAATCGATTTATTATTTCTTTATAGAGCATATCGGAGCAGAAGCCGTGAGATCGAGGCAGACGCGTGGTCGTCAGCTTTCGCGTTCATCTTGTAAGTCAATAGAATGATCTGTGCGTGTGTTTATTTAAAGAATGCATGCGCTCATATTCTTAATATTGATTATATGATTTATTTAATTTAATGCTGTAATTTAAGATTTAAAACTCATTTTTTTTATTTATTTAAAAGTCGAATTTGAGAAATTTTTGTAGAATGGGCTACCTGGTGGGCTTCACCAGGACTATGTGCACATGGTAAAGATTGAGAGATGGATCCGTAATATATATGATTGGTGAATGTTAAACTAGGACGGGTGCCTCGGTGGAAGCCTATGCTCTCGAGGACCACCAGTGATTGTAAGGTTGGTAATGGACTGGGATGGGTGCCTTGGTCGATGCCTTTGCTCTCGGGGACCGCCAGTGCCATATATTTGGATTCAGTGGATGACCACGACTTGGTTCCTTGGTTGATGCCTTTTCTCTCATGGATCTGTAGTCTAGTTGGAATAAGTGGGCCCAGTTGGCCATGTAGATTTTTGGGTTTAGGGTTCTACCGATATTTTTCAAAAGCTATACCTTTACATTATAAATTATTTTCACTATAATTATATAGTTTTCAAAAAGGTTTTCAAACTGTACAACTCTTTTATTGACTTACTCAGTGAGGTCTGTTTCCCCTCAATTTATTTTTTTCAGGAGCTTGGGAGTTCAACCTCAGACTACCTCCACACCGGATTTCTTCATCACCGGCTATTTTATGTAGGTCATTATAAGTTGTACTATTGTATTACTCTAGGATGCTGCAGTAGTATATGTACTAAGAATTGTATGGTTTAAGTATATTTGTGTAATTTATTTATATAAACCACGCTTATGTATAAAGGTTTAAGTTTGATTTATAATATGTGACATTGAAGCACATTTTATTTAGCACTTGAATTTGTTTATTTTTGAGAAAAATCAGTTTGATAATGTGTTCTATTTTAAAATAAGGTTTTAAATTGTAAGGAGTTGTTTATTCTTTCTTTTAGGCTTACTACGGGTTTCGGGGGCCTTATGCCTACCCATTCCCTAGTGCCGGTCACGTGCCCTCGGGTTCGGGTCATGACAAATATGATGATGATGATGATGATGATGTTTAGAGCTCTATTAGAAGTAAACTCTTGCTTAAGTGCAAAAGATTACTTTCTAGAAAGAAGCATTATAAGCATAAGTTAAATAGCTTAACTAAGGAATTTGAGAAGTTAAAAATTTAATTTTGTAGTCTTGTTAAATCAAATGATAAACTTGCTAATGATTTAAAATCTTTTAATTCCTTGAAAGAGCAACTTAAGAAAGGAAGTGATGAAAATCATAAACTTTCTAATGAGTTAGTTGAGCTAAAAAATTTCATATCAAAATTCTAAAGAGGAAAAGAGAGTTTAAATAATTTACTTGACTTCAAAAATTTCATGTAATTAGATATACTAATGGAATGGCCTCATCTTCATCATCATCACATATTAAATTTGTTAACGCATCATGCAATTCCATTCATTCTACACCTAAACTGATTAAGACTCAAGTTTTCAAAGCTAATAAGTCTTATGTGTCAAATATCAAAGGAAAGTCTTATAAGACTCAACCTCCATTGGCACAAAGAGGTAAGACACATGTTACAAAACCACAACCCAAAAATGCTTATATGTACACTAGACTTAATGCTCCTAAATATGTTGCATAAACCCATTAAAATACACATTTTTATTGTTAATGTATGTCTCATATTATGGCTTAAAATAATTGTAGGAGGCACACATAATTGTAGCATAAAAGGC
Organism: Mallotus nudiflorus; assembly: GCA_947683625.1. Classification (NCBI taxonomy): domain Eukaryota; kingdom Viridiplantae; phylum Streptophyta; class Magnoliopsida; order Malpighiales; family Euphorbiaceae; genus Mallotus; species Mallotus nudiflorus. The sequence goes on along the minus strand of CANTUR010000095.1, from coordinate 2,831,842 downwards.
ATGCTTCATATATTAGGAAATCATATGCTACTAGAAGAAATAAGTTTGCAAATGTTGTATGTTTGTATTGGATGATCAAAGGACACACCAACAATGTGTGTTTCTATAGAAGACTACATATTAATTTACTTCCTTTGGATTATCTTGAAACTAACCAACCTAGACCAAGAAAGGTTTAGGTTCAAAAGAACACTTAAATTATTTTGTGTAGGTGTGCTTGAAATCCACAAGAATGAAAAGCATGTGGTATCTCCATAGTGGATTTTCAAGAAACATGACAGGAGACGAGTAATTCAATAAGCTTGATGCTAAAGATGAAGGATATGTCACATTTAGAGACAATGTAAAAGGAAAGATTATTGACATTGGAGAAATCAGTAATCCTTAATCCTTATCTATACATTATGTATTGCTTGTTGATGGTCTTAAACATAACTTACTTAGTATAAGTCAATTATATGATATGGGAAATAAAGTCACTTTCTATCCTAAAAATTATTTTATTAGTAGTCTTAATGAAGACAAAGTAATTTTTATTAATGAAAGAGTCGATAGTGTTTATGTTATTCATTTGAATGAAATTAATAACAAAGATATTAAATGCTTGATGTCTATTTCTCATGACATATGGACATGGCATAGAAAGTTAGGACATGCAAATTTTGAGCTATTAAATGATTTTGTAAACATGAACTTATGATTGGTTTACCTAAGCTTGAATTCACCAAGGATAAACCTTGTGATGGTTATCAAAAGGGAAAAAAATCCAAGTCTTCATTTGAGCTATAAAATGTAGTGTCCACCTCTAAACCACTTAAACTTATTTATATGGATTTATTTGGATCAACTAGAGTTGCTAGTCTCGGTGGAATGCACTATGCTTATTTATTGGTTAATGATTACTCTAGATACATTTGGGTGTGTTTTCTTGCTCTTAAGGATAATGCATTTAAAGCTTTTGAAAATTTTTCAAAAAGAGTTAAAAAAGAAAATGGATTTTGTATTTCATCCATTAGAAATGATTATGGAACTGAATTTGAAAATGAATTCTTCAAAACCTTTTTGTAATTAAATTGGTATTTTACATACATTTTCATCTTTTAAAACTCCTCAATAAAATGGATAGTTGAAAGAAAAAATAGAACTCTTGTGGAAATGGCTAAAATAATATTTCATGCGTATAATTTGTCTTTATACTTTTGGGCGGAAGCTATCAACACGTCTTGTTATATTTCAAATAGAGTTTTTAAAAGACAAATTTTAAATAAAACTTCTTATGAGTTGTGGAATAATAGAAAACAAAAAATCTCATATTTAAGAGTATTTAGATATAAGTGCTTTATATTGAATACCAAGGATAATCTTAGAAAATTTGACTCTAAAGCCAATGAAGGAATTTTCCTTGGCTATTCTACTTCCAACAAAGCATGTTTTTAAATTATCAAAAGCATTGTATGGATTGAAACAAACTCCAAGAGTTTGGTATGAAAGATTGAGCAAATTTTTACAAGAGAAAGGGTTCTCTAAAGGAAAAGGTTCTATAAAGGAAAAGTTGGCACAACTTTTTTTATAAAGAAATCCAAGCTTGATTTATCAATTGTTTAAATATATTTTGATGATATTATTTTCGGTGCTACTAACCATTATTTGTGTAAGGAATTCTCCAAGTTAATGTAAGGTTTGAGATGAGTATGATAGAAGAACTCAAATTCTTTCTTGGACTTCAAATCAAACAATGCAAAATGGGATTTTCATCAATCAAACCAAATATACAAGAGACATTCTTAAGAATTTTGGCATGGATGGAGGTAAGACAAGCAAAACTCCAATGAGCACAACAACCAAACTCAACAGGGATGAGAATGGTAAACTTGTTGATGAAAAGCAATTTAGAGGTATGATTGGATCCCTTCTTTATTTAACTGCTAGTAGACCTGATATTATGTTTGCTACTTGCTTATATGCTAGATTTTAATCAAGTCCTAGAGTGTCTTATTGGAATGTTATCAAAAGAATTTTCAAATATCTTTGTGGCACAATGCATTTAGGACTTTGGTATCCTAGGAATTCATCCTTTGATTTAATTAGTTATTCAGATGCAGACTTTGTCGGTAGTTTACTAGATAGAAAAAGCACTTTTGAAACTTGTGAAATTTTGAGAAATTTCTTACTTTCTTGGTTTAGCAAGAAACAAGTTTCGGTTGCTTTGTCCACTGCTAAAGCAGAATATGTGGCGGCTAGTTATTGTTGTTCACAAGTTTTATGGCAAAAACAACAACTTTTGGACTATGACTTTAATATAAATCACATTCCAATTAAATGCAACAATACAAGTGCTATTAACCTTAGTAAGAATTCTATTCAACATTCTAGAACTAAGCATATAGACATTAGATATCATTTCTTACGAGATCATGTTCAAATTGGTGATATCTCACTTGAATTTGTTGATACAAATAATAAACTTATAGATATCTTTACCAAGCCTCTCAATAAAGAGAGATTGAATTTTATTAAGATGAACTTGGCATGATTGATGGTTCTAGTTTGTCTTGATTTTATGCTTAATTGATGGTTGGACTATTTCATGTAAAATCATGTTGTGCTTATTGATTACTTTGATTATTAAATGTTTTGATTTTGATCTTAACATTTTTTTAATTTTTTTTAATTGTCATGCATTTATATATGTTTAAATATGCATTATGATTTTTTTTAAATTGTCCTACTCCTCATCAAGACCAGTTTCTTTTTCTAAGTTTTTGTTAATTTTATCGTTAGTTTCTATTTGGTTTATTTTTAGTATATTTTCCATATCTAAGCATTGAACTGTTTATTTATTTTTACAATTATTTTATGACAGTTCATGTTTAGTTTATTTTTTGGATATAAGCCATGAGCTATTAGTTTATATCTTATTATGTTTCTCTTCAGTTTAGTATTTTAATATCAATATAACTCTATCCCTTTCGTTAATGCTTTTTCATTTTCTTTTGTATTTTGAAAAAGGAAGAGAAATAATTAAGTTTTCAGTATTTAGTAAATTTCTTTTAATGTAGAGATTTTTTTTTTAAATTTTAATTTTTTAAGATGTGTTTATGTTAATAATATAACTATGTGATAGTGTATCCTTAATAATAATTGTTTGAATTTATTGTACATAATTTTGTTTATGCATGCATAGTAACATTGTAAGTGTGGCTAATTTTGTCATAATTTAATAATCATGCTTTCATGATGTTATACTTATGATTAAAGACCTTATTTTGCTTACTTTGTTTATGTATGACATAAATTTTATAAAGATTTAGTTTATCTTTGTTTTCATTGTTTTGGTTCTTGATCTTTTCTTCCCTTTAGGATTTTTGGTTCCTTTAGGTTTATTTCCCTTTATATCTCTCTCTTTTCTTTTTGTCTTTGACAAAGGGAGAGAAAAAGCTATGTTTATGATATGCTAAGTGCTATATGATCATCTATGTTAGCTAGTTAAGCTCTATATAATTATGTGATAGTTAAACTTGTGAAGTGCTAGAAGGCGGTTAGTAGGACTGTCTAACAATAATAAGAAATTAAAATGTTTGAACAAGAATTAAAAGAAATGTTGAGAAGGAAGAATGAAGAACACAATAATTTAAGGAGTTTCAATTCAATAACAATCCTACATCTCCACTTAACTTATCCTCAAGTTAGGATTTTCAATCACCCATAATCTTATCACAATATTGAGATTACACAAGAGTTTTTGTGGCTCACTCTTACAACTTTACAACTTGAGTTTTTAAGGCTTACTCACAAATCAAATTATAAGTGTTTTCAAGGCTCACACTAAAACCGAATTCTCATGTGTTTTAATAGCTATACATTTAAATCAATTCCTTTAGAATAGAATCTCACTTCCCGTTTCCTAATCCTAAAAAATAGAAGAATAAGAATATCTATTCTAACACTCATAAACTCTTACAAGTGTATACAATAATAAAATGGATTTTAAAAGAGTTTTCAAGAACTTAATTGAATTCTTGAAAGTATAGAATGAATAAATAAGTTTCTTAACCTCAAAATAATCTTCAAAGATTATACTTATACTTGAGTAATCCAATTATAGTTGTTGGAAGCAATAATTTCATTCCCAACAAAAACAAAGTCCATTTGAATAAAATTTAAACTTTTGAGTTGCATTTTGTTAGTTCTCAGTCAAAATATAATCAGTCCCGATTGGGACTAGAATTGAATAGCCGTTATGAGCTGTTATATTTGAAAAATTGCTCTGGTCCCGGTTGGGATATCTATGTCATGATCGGGACTACCATGTCCTGAGCAGTGTCCCGATTGGGACATTGGATCAGGATGGATTTTGATATTTTTTTAGTTTTATGCAAAAATTGGTCTCCCTTAGTCTAGGTCGGGACTGCTTTGGTCATGGTCAGGACTATGACAAGAATTGCACTTTTTTTATGCAATTTAGTTCCTATGACAAGTTCGATCGAGATGGTATTAATAAGGACTTTTCGGAATGATTTTTCTCAGATAGTTCATCATTATTTTGACTTCTAAATTGCTCATAACTTATACATACTTAAAGAAAACACAGTAGTTACTCAAAATTAAGTCTGTTAAGAACAACATCAAGATTGATAACTTGCTAAGGTCAACAATCTCCCCTTTTTTGATTTTGACAAACTTATTTTGAGTTTGATAAAAAAAATATAATGTAAAGTGTGTGATTGATAACAATTATGATAATAATGATGATATGAAATTAAATTAAATATATTTCTTTATTTCTCTCCCTATGCATATGGACATTATAAGAAATACAAATTTTAATATATTCTTAATGACAAAAATATAAAATATATCATGAGAAAAAATTGTAGCAGATGTGTTAAAAACATAAAAAGAATGTTTGATAATATAAAGGAAATAATTTCAAACATATATGCATATAATGCATCACAAAAATAGTACATATAAAAAGACCTCAGATGATTATATAGAGTTTAGCTAGTTAATTAATCATGTGACACTTAAAATATTGCAATCATAAATACTAAGCACAAATACTACATTGCTTCTTCTCCCCCTTTGTTAAAAATAGAAGAAATAAAAGACCATAAACCAAAACAATGAAAGGTAAAGATACACAAAATCTTTATGAAATAATATGTCATTTAAACAAATTTCTCCCCCTATTTCAATGAATGAAAAAATATTTGATATTAAGGATACACTATCACATAGTTATGTCACTAACATAAACACATCTTTAAAAAAAACTTTTAAAGTAATTAACTAAGTATACATGCAAACTCAATTATTTCTTCTTTTTGTTAAAAGCAAAGATTAAAACAATTCCTAAAAGGAATTTATAAATGAATGAATTTTGCATGTATAAATATAATTAAAAAATGCATAAACATAACACAATAATTAATAAGTCAAACAAACAAATAAACAAATTCAGACATTTCTCCCCATTTACAAACAAATAAACAAATTAAGACATTTCTCCCCATTTGTCAAAAATCAAAAGGAAAGAATACTAGAGAAATTTATTTTTTAATGAAAGAAAAATTTCATTAATAAGAAAAATGGATTCAGTACAAAAATAAGATACTGGAAATAAATAGAAAATAAACTAAACATAAACAAGGATAAAATGAGCCTAAAAAAACTAACAGATAGAGGCTTATATATGAAAAATAAACCAAACATAGACAAAAAATAAAACAAATGAAAAGTACATATAAGATCAATTCTTTAGGGGGAATGAAAGAGGAGGAGGATAGGTGCAAGTGTAGCCTTGTTGCTCATTAATATGATGAACATCATGTTGAAAGTGAGTAATATTTTTATCAATTTGATTGAAATGAACATTGAAATTGGATTCAACTTTATAAAAGCTAGAATTGAAGTTGGATTTCATTAAGGCCATGTGTTCAAAGAGTTGTCCTACCCAAGAATGTTCATCATCTTAAGCTTGAGCACCTTGAGTTGATGTAATCTTCTAATTCTTGAAATATAACTTCAATGTTTTCACTAGCTCTAAAGTCATGTTTCCAAACCCAAACTCCACTAATATAGGTGAATTATTTAGAATTTTGATAAAGGATGCATAAAGAAACATGGGTTTGGTAGAGGGTAAAGAGTCAAGATTAATATTGCATAATTTAGCTAACTTTATGACAATTCCACCAATACAAATTGCATCAGTGTGACTATCACTAATTAGGTAAATTCTCCATTGTTAAAATCTTCCTAAAGCAATATTCTTATTATGATGAAGACAATAAAGAATAAAAAGGTCATCAAGAGAAAGTGCTTCATTAGAGAGAGCTATACCATTGATGGAGTAAGTAATGAAGCGATAAACATACCAAAGTGCTTTGGATTTTATGAATGAGGCTTTAGTATGTCCGACGGAGGATTGAGGAGCATTAGGAGCTTTGATTTCATCCCAATAATAAGAGGCAAGCCAATGAGGGTTAACTTGAATGTATCCCTTTTGAGAGAAGCCAAAAAGGGTGTTAAACTTTTGATAAGTCATGAAATGATCTCTCCCTCCCAATTTGAATCTCATGGAGAAGTAAGGATTGTCATAATCAAATTTGATGGAATGAAGAGTATAAGAAGAAAGAAACTCAATGATGAGAGAAGGGTAAAATGGAAAAGGTGAGAAAGTAAAATCATAAATCCTACCTTTGAGAAGAAGATCTTGGACTTTATAATAGCATCCAATTTCCTTGAGAGTAGGTTCATGCAAGAACTTTGAGGGAATGAGCTTGAGAAGATGAAGGAGTCTTACTTGGTTTCTTAGGAGCCATCAGGAGGGAATAATTATAGAATTGGTAGAGAAAATAAAAGACTTGAATTAGATGAAAAATCTAGGAGGAATAAAGTAGCATTTATAGGTAAAAAATTAGGGTTAGAAATAAAATAGATTTTAAACTAAATAGGAACCTTAAAAATCATTCCAAATTTTGATTGGAGAGTCAAAAGGTTGAAAAATTTTGAAATCATAATCCTATTAGGAGCTATGTCCTAGTCGGGATTTGAAGTCCTGATATCCATTCGGGATGAGTTTTGTATAAAAACATAGAATTTACAAATCATGTCCTGATCGGGACATGATTTAGTTTCTGGTGGGACCAAGGTCCTCTAAGAAAAGTTTGAGAAAAGTTTGTAATTAAGTCCAAAATGTCTTGCAGTTAAGTCTTTGCGAAGTTAATTAGCATTTATTGAAAGTAATTGAGGATAAAAAAAAATTTGAAAAGGTATATATATAAAAAAAAAATCAAAAGAACATACATCATATACCAAAAATAAACATAAATGAAACTTAAAGATCTATCAAAATCAAGACAATTATAACCATCACTATGCCAAGTTCATGTTTAATAAAATTCAATCTCTCTTTATTGAGAGGTTTGGTGAAGATATCAACAAGTTAATTATTTGTATCAACAAAATCAAGTGAGATATCACCAATTTGAACATGATCATGCAAAAAATGATATCGAATGTCTCTATGCTTAGTTCTAAAATGTTGAATGAGTTTCTTACTAAGGTTAATAGAACTAGTATTGTCACATTTGATAAGAATGTGATAAAGTTTTATACCATAGTCTATTAATTGTTGTTTTTGCCATAAGACTTGTGAATAATAAAGACTTGCTACAATGTATTCATCTTCAATAGTGGACAAGGCAACCAAAATTTATTTCTTACTAAACTGAGAAACTAAGCATTGTCCTAAAAATTGACAAGTTCTAAAAGTGCTCTTTCTATCTAATAAACTACCAACAAAGTCTGCATCTGAGTAACTAATTAAGTCAAAGGAAGAACTCCTAGGATTCCAAAGTCTTAAGTGCATTATACCATAAAGATGTTTAAAAATTCTTTTGATAGCATTCAAATGAGACTCTCTAGGACTTGATTGAAATCTAGCACATAGGTGTCACGACCCAAAACAGGGGGCTATGACCGGCGCTAGGGAACGAGAATTCTTTCGAACCTGGAACCCGTAGCAAATCTTAAAAATAAAAGCAAGCAATATAATATAATGGATAAAATATTTGTACTGCGGAAATTTAATCTCAAGTATAAAAATAATAATTCCTCAACTCATTTTAATAACATAAATTCTATCTCATATATAATAAAATCTTTCAGTACAAATTTTCAGTTTAACATTCTGAAATTTAAATCTCATACATGCATAAATATAAATACGGCTCATGACAGATCAAAGTACAACCACTAATGCAGTGTCTAGAATACAAAATAAACTCAAGTAAGCAGTTTACATAATAAAGCCGAAGTGCAAGAAATCCGGCGAACAGTTCTACTGCTGAGGTCTGAAGATGAAGACTCTCCTGAAAATTATCAATAAAGGGGAGTCAAACCTCACTAAGTGAATTGTTATAATATATATACATGTATAACTAAATGTCAAATGCAGACACTCAATAGTATATATATAATAAATATATATACAGGCAAATACACACAGATGCAACAAAAATCATTTAATATTGAAAATCATCAGTTATAAAGGATCAAATAGAACCCTATATGGTCACAACCTCAATACCAATAGAACTCACTTAAGCCATACATGCCCACTTAGATCCAAAATAATTCACTTAGTCCAATTGGACAGTCATAAGCCACAAATAGGTTAGTAATTTAACCTAAATTCTATCGTCGTACCGGTACGTACTCGGTCATAGTGTTGCCCACTAGAAAGCACGTTCTATCAATATCCTTCATTAAAATAAATCGTACATTCAGAAAATAAATAATGAATGATATCAAATTAAATGGCAATATAAACCATATATATACTAGAAATATACAAAAAATAAACTAAGTATATTTCGAGTATATATATGTCAAATAAATTCAATTTAATTATAAAATAAATAAAAAAAATAAACCATATTTATACTTAAAAAAAATTTAGGTATAAATCAAGAGTAAAACATGCATTTATTTCAAAGTATACAAAAAATATACTAAAAACATACCTAAAATATACTAATAATTTATTAAAGCAATTTATGCATAATTCATGCAATTAAAACATATATTTCTAAAACATGCAACCTAAATACACGCATATATAAAATAACAACTCACAGTTGTGCACTCCACGAGATGGGTCCGACGGACCTGGTCTACTAGGCCTTGGTCTCGGCGCAACTAAAAAATCAAATCAATACACAAAAATTAGAATGAATCTAACTTAACTTCTAAAGACTCGATCTAGGATTATAAAACACAAACAGATACAGAATCAAACCTGATGTCATGTTTTACGAAAATTCAGCAGAACCTCATTTGTAAAACGGACATCTCTCTACTTAAAAAGTAGAGCCGGTCCTGCAAGACAAATACACTTCAAATATAGAATCCTCAAAACCCCTCGGTCGGACCTCCAACTGCAATTTCCACCGACCGAGGTTCATAATTCACAAGATATATACAAAATATATTAAAATTCCATAAATACCAAAAATACCCTTTTTCTACCAAAATATAGCAATTTACTTATTTAAACATTAAAATAATTATATCACCGATAAATACTTAAAAACCCTAATATTAATATAATATTATTAAAAATTGATATTTCACGGTAAATACACCCATATTAATAGAAATTTGTTTTATAAATCCAAATTACTCAATTAGCCCAAAAACGTATGAAAAATTATTAAAAACCCATTTATTTACAAAAATAGTAAATTATATATAATTTGAAAATAATTTTTGAAAAATAATTTTAATTAGTTAAAAATAGTAAAAAATTTGTAAAAATCATTTTTATTCTTCAAATAATTATTAAAACCAATTAAACTTAATATTCAACTAAAATTACTACCAAATTACCAAAACACCCCTAATATATAAAAATTCACATAATATACTATAATTACTCAAAAATTCACTAAAAATTATATAATTACTCTAAAATTATTTTCTCAACATATAATTTAATAAAATCAACAATTATACTCAATTAACCAATTAATTTTAACAAAATACATATAAAACCTATATTTTCAAAAATAACATAAACTAAATAAAATTATAATAATTACAAAAAAATCGCAAAAATTATAAATTAAATTCTATAATTATTTTCAACCACTATAAACACTAAAAATCACAATTTCACAATTTATTTAATTAATTTACGAAAATTAGAAAATAATAATAAAATAATAAAAAATTCACAAAAATCAAAGTAAATTCCAAAAATTCCAAAAAAATTTCAAAGTGTAGATTTAGCTAGTAGAATCAACTTTTGTGAAGACACTTAACTTGAATCTCAAAGATCGAAGTTTAAAAAAATGGGAAAACCCTAGATGACCAAAATGAACAAATTGCCCACCACCAAAATCTAGGTCAAACCAAGTGAAACCAAGGTTAGGGACACTCTCATCGGTGCTCAGGGAAGGGAAAGAGACCAGCGGTGTTAAAATTGGTGGCCAAAAACACCTTGAACGAAGGTGAGGTTGATTTTCAGCTTTCACAGCAATAACCGGCGTCAGAGAGGGTAGAGGAGGGTGGCAGAGCAGCTGGGGAAGACGGTGGCACTCCGGAAGGCACTCTGACGGAGGGACAACAGACAGTGAGGGAAGGGCATCAGGGGTAAAGGGGATGAAGATGAGTTCTTTCTTCTTTATATATATATATAAACTTTATATTATAATATTAAAAACTTTATAATATACAAAATAAACACACACCACACATTTATATTATACACATATTTATATATACATATATACACACATATATATACAAATATATCACAAAATAACAAATAGCACATACATAAAAAAAAAAACCCTAATAATAATAATATATATATGCATGTATATGTATATATTTGAATACACAAAATAATGATCATGCATGAAACCATATAATTTAATAAAATAAAATAACATTAAACAAAATATTATTTCCCAAAATAATGAGTTTTGGGAAAATTTTTACGTAGAAAACTTTAAATAAACGTAAAATAACATTAATTATTAACAAAATGATTAAATAATCAAATATATATTAAAAATTTATTAACATTGTATATCCCGATAAAATATAAAAATATTTAAAAACTCGAATTATTATAAACGGCAAGTTGCAAACATGATATCGGGTCTATTAGCGGTTAAATAAAGAAGGGATACGATTATACCTCTAAATCATTTTTCTTTAACTGGTTTGCCATTTTCATCTTTGTTAAGTTTGGTTATGGTGCTCATTGGAGTTTTGCTTTTCTTAGTTAAATCCATTCCAAACTTCTTGGGAATGTCTCTTACATATTTTGTTTGATTAATGAAAATCTCATATTTGCATTGCTTGATTTATAACCCAAGAAAGAATTTTAGTTCTCTCATTATATCATCTCGAATTCTCCTTGCATTAGCTTGAAAAATTCCTCACACAAACAATGATTAGTGGCACCGAAAATAATATCATCAACATAAATTCAAAAAATTAGCAAATCATACTTGGATTTCTTTATGAAAAGACTTGTGTCAACTTTTCCTTTAGAGAACCCTTTCTCTAGTAAGAAATTGCTTAATCTTTTATAACAAGCTCTTGGAGCTTATTTTAATCCATACAATGCTTTTGATAATTTAAAGACATGATTTGGGGTATCCGAATTTTTAAAACCCGGAGGTTGCTCAACATATACCTCCTCTTCAATGAAAACATTTAGAAATGCACTTTTAACATCCATTTGCTAAAGTTTAAAATTCATGAATGATGCAAATGAAAATAGCATTCTAATAGCTTCCAACCTTACAACGAGAGAAAATGTTTCATCATAATCAATGCCTTCTTCTTGATTATAACCCTTAGCTACTAGTCTAACTTTGTTCATAGTTACGACACCTTATTAATTTATTTTATTTTTAAACACCCATTTGGCGCCTATAATATGATGTTATTTTAGTTTAGGAACCAAGGTCCAAGTTTTGTTTCTCTTAAATTAATTTAACTCTTCTTACATAGCAAGGACCCAAATTTCATCATTCAAAGCATCATCAATATTTTTGGGCTTAATTTGAGAAATGAAGGCTAAATTAACAATAGACTTTAATTTAGATCTAGTAATTACCCCTTTTGAAGTGTCACCTATAATAAGGTTTTAAGGATGAGCTTTTTTAAATTGTCAATCCTTTGGAAGTTCATCCTTCAAGGTAGGTTGAGATGTTTCCTCATTATCCTCTTTACTTGGACCTTCAAGTTCCAAAGGCTTACTAGCATTTTCTTTTTGATTTTCCACAATCTCATTTTATCTTACAAGATTATCAACACTACAAACATCCTTTCTAGGATCAAGTGAGTTTGATTCATTGAATACAACATGCATTGACTCTTCAACTACTAGAGTTCTCTTATTAAAAACTCTATATGCCTTACTAGAAATAGAATAGCCTAGGAAAATTCCTCCATCGGCTTTATAATCAAATTTCCCAAGATTATCCTTGGTGTTCAATATAAAGCACTTGCATCCAAATACTCTTATATATGAAATTTTAGGTTTTCTATTATTCCATAGCTCATAAGAAGTTTTATTTCAAACTAATCTTTCAAAAACTCCATTTGAAATGTACTAAGATGTATTAACGACTTCCATCCAAAAGTATAGAGGTAAATTATACTCATGAAGCATTGTTCTAGCCATTTCCACAATAGTTTTATTTTTCCTTTTAACTACCCCATTTTGTTAAAGAGTTCTAGGAGAATAAAATGTGTGTGAAATACCATTTTCATTATAAAAGGTTTTGAAGAATTCATTTTCAAATTCAGTTTCATGATCACTTTTTATGGATGAAATACAAAATCCTTTTTCTTTTTGAACTCTTTTAGCAAAATTTTAAAAAGCGTTAAATGCATCATTCTAATGAGCAAGAAAACATACTGATGTAGCGAAAGCCTACGAAATTGGATAAATACTACTCAACATTAAATCGTGCATGATTACTATCTAACAATCTTCTAAAACCTATTGATTTGCGCATAAATACCAGGAAATAGACATCAATAATCGTGATTCACATAAAGGAATACCGAATATTGGAAAAAATATAAATTTGATTTATTAATTCAAAAAAAGTCATCCTCAAACAACCCCAAAGAGATAAATAAATAGAGTTTAGGGAAAAACCATAAAAACAAAAAAGGAAGAAAATACTAAAAAAGCCCCAAAAGGAATATAAACTTTTAAGCCAAATTTAAGGGCCTAAACAAAGGAATTTAGGCCCAAAGATGGGTTGTTATAAATAAAGTGTGTAGCGCGTATTATAGGGCTCTGAGTCAGCTTCAATTTGATATATTATGGGCCCCGTGGTTTAATTGGGGTCACCACGACCATCCATTTAAAGCCCAAGTGCACACGCCCACTTTGTTAAATCCATCTATAAATGACAATACAACCTCTCCACATCACATACCTAAGTAAATCTAGAGTAATCATCAACCAATACATATGTATAGTGCATTCCACTGAGACTAGCAACTCTAGTTGGTCCAAATAAATCCATATGTATAAGTTTAAGTGTTTTAGAAGTAGATACTACATTTTTTAGCTTAACTAAAGACTTGGATTTTTTTCCCTTTTAACAAGCATCACAAGGTTTATCCTTAGTGAATTTAAGCTTAGGTAAACCAACCACAAGTTCATGTTTATAAAGATTATTCAAAAGCTCAAAATTTGCATGTCGTAACCTTCTGTACCATTTTCATGTGTCATAGGAAATAGACATTAAGCATTTGATGTTTTTGTTATAAATTTTATTCAAATAAATAACCTAAACATTATATACTTTTTCACCATTAAAATTTACTTTGTTTTCATCAAGACTACTAACAAAGCAATTTCTCATGTCACATAATTGACTTATACGAAGCAAATTATGTTTAAGACTGTCAAAAATTAACATATGATGTATAGATAAGGATTAAGGATTACCTATTTCTCTAATGCCAACAATCTTTCTTTTGGCATTGTCTCTAAATGTGACATGTCCTCCATCATTAGCATCAAGCTTATTGAATTGCTCCTTATCTCCTATCATGTGCCTTGAACATTCATTATCAAGATACCACTTGCTTTTTGTTCTTATGGATTTCAATTATACCTACACAAAATAATTTAAGTGTTCTTTTAAACCCAAATCTTTCTTGGCCTAGGTTGGTTAGTTTCAAGATAATATGAAGGAAGCAAATTCATGTGTAGACATATTGTTGGTGTGACCTTTGATAATGAAATATAAACGTACAACATATTCAAATTTATTTCTCATATGATATTATGGTTTCTTAGTGTATGGTGCATATCTTTCATGTTGTGTTGGTGTGTGCTTCCTATAACTCTTTTAAGCCATAGTGTGAGACATACATTAATAATGACAATGTGTATTTTGATAGGTTTATGCATTATGTTATGTAGCATGACTAATGTGATTGTGTCTAATGTATATATAAGCATGCTTGGGTTGAGGTACTATATTTTGAGCCTTACCTCTTTGTGTCATATAGGATTGAGTATTATAAGACTTCTCTTTAATATTTGACACATGACACTTATTAGCTTTGTAAGCTTGAGTCTTAGTCAGTTTTGAAGTAAAGGGAAAGGAAGTGCATGATGCTTTAATAAATTTAATATATGATGATGATGAAGATGAGGCCATTCCATTAGTGTATCTGATTCCATGAGTATTTCTATGAAATTTTTTAGATTCAAGTAAATTATCTAAACTCTCTTTTCCTGTTTAAAATTTCAATGTAGAATTTTTTAGCTCAACTACTTCATTAAAAAGTTTATGATTTTCATAACTAGCTTTCTTAAGTTACTCTTTTAACAAATTAGAAGATTTTAAATCACTACCAAGTTTATCATTTGATTTAACAAGACTAGAGAATTAAATTTTTAACTTTTCAAATTCCTTGGTTAAGCTATTTAACTCATGCTTATAATGTTTGTTTTTATATACTAAGCTTTTGCATTTAAGCAAGAGTTTGCTCACAATAGAGCTCTCAACATCATCATCATCATAATCATAATAATCATCACAAGAAGAGTTATAAGTATATGGTACCTCTTTTTCATCTTCAAGAGCCATAAAATAAAGATTGGCCACTTCTTGTTTTTTCTCTTCCTCTTCAGATTCGAAGGAGTCATCCTAAGTAGCTTTGAAGGCCTTCTTTTTACCCTTTGCTCCCTTGTTCTTGAATATAAGTTTGGGGCACTCACTATAGATGTGTCTCGATTTCTTACATTCATAACAAGTAACTTATTTGATTTTCTTCTTGCCATCTCCTGCGAACTTCTTATTAAAATCCTTTGTTCTTAAGAAATTTTTCTTTCTCAAAAACTTCTTAAAGTTCCTAGTGAGCATGACAATATCACCATCTTTATCCCTATAATCTTTAATGCTTTCCTCTTCACTATCTTTTTGAAGAGCTTTTAGTGCTATGCTTTTTTTCTTCTCTTCAATTTCTTTTTGCTCTTCACCTTTTTATTTAATTGTAAGCTCATGTGTTAGGAGTTTTCCAATAAGCACATCAGTTAAGAGAGTAGAGAGGTCTTGAGCTTTCTCAATTGAAGTAACTCGAGATTTCTAATCCTTCTTAGATAGGATTCTTACAATCTTATTGTTTACCTCTTCCCTGGTGAAATGTTTACCAAGTGTCTTGAGGGTTGTGAGAAGAGCATTGAGTTAAATTTTCATATCCGTAATTGACTCTTGAGGCTTTATCTTAAAGAGTTCATATTCATACATGTGAAGTTAAACCTTCTTGCTTCTAACTTACATGTTGCCTTCATAATGATTTTCTAAGGTCTCCCACATTTCCTTAGCTAACATACAATGTTAAAGCTTGCCTCCTTCTTCTCTTATCATGGAGGAGACTAGAGTAATCATAGCTTCTTTTTTTTTTATGATTTTCCTCCTTTTGTTAAATATTCCATTGATTTTTTGTAAGAGTAGTTATCACACTATCAATGATAGTTGTAGGTGGTTTCCAACCTTTTAGGACAGTGTCCTAAAGTTTGATGGAATCACAATCAAGGCATAACTCCATTTTGAACTTCTAATGAGGATAGTCACTACCATGAAGGAATGGTCCAAATAAAGAAATATTTTGTGATTTACTTCATATGATTTTGTATTCTAGCAATGAAGTTCCTAGAATTCAAGCTTTGATACCAATTAAAAGAGTCCTAGGGGGGTGAATAAGATAATTAAAAAATAATAAGAAATTTAAAGGTTTGAACAAGAATTAAAAAAATATATTGAGAAGGAAGAATAAAGAACATAATGATTTAAGGAGTTCAGATTTAACAAAAATCTTACGCCTCCACTTAACTTATCCCCAAGTTAGGATTTTCAATCACCTACAATCTTATTCATAAGATTAGGATTACACAAGAGTTTTATGGCTCACTCTTACAACCTTACAACTTGAGTTTTCAAGGCTTACTGAATAATCAAATTACAAGTGTTTTCAAGGCACACACTAAAACTGAATTCCCATGCGTTTTAATGCCTAAACACTTAAACCAATTCCTTTAGAATAAAATCTCACTTCCCGTTTCTGAATCTTAGAAAATAGAAGAATAAGAATATTTATTCTAACACTTACCAATTCTCACAGGAGTACACAATAATAAAATGGATTTTGAAAAAGTTTTTGAGAGCTTAATTGGATGCTTAAAAGTCTAGAATGAGTAAACAAGTTTCTTAACCTCAAAATAATATTTAAAGGTCATATTTATACTTGAGCAATCCAATTATAGCTGTTGGAAGTAATAATTTCGTTCCTAACAAAAAGAAAGTCCATTTGAATAAAATTTGGACTTTTGAGCCATATTTTGTCAAGTTATAATCGGGATATCATTAGTCCCAATCAGGACTAGTATTGAATAGCCATTATGAGCCATTATATTTGAAAAATTTCTTTGGTCTCGATCGGGATATCTATGTCCTGATCGGGACTGCGATGTCCCAAGTAGTGTCCCAATCGGGACATTGGATCAGGATGAGTTTTGCCATTTTTTGAGTTTTATACAGAAATTAGTCTCCCTAGGTCCCAGTCGGGACTATGACAAGAATTGTATTTTTTTTTGTGCAATTTAGTCCCTGTGACAAGTTCGATCAATATAGCACTAATGAGGACTTTCTAGAATGATTTTTCTGTGATAGTTTATCATTATTTTGACTTCCAAATTGCTCATAACTTATACACACTTGAATAAAATACATTAGTTGCTCAAAGTTAAGTTTGTTAAGATCAAAATCAAGATTGATAACTTGCTAAGGACAACAATCATGTTTTCATGTTTTTATGTTTTTAACACATTTGTTATGTTAGACCATATTTCTTTTTATTCCTCATGTTAAATTTTATGTTGCTTTTATTTTTAACAAAAGGAGGAATAAAATATTAAATTTATATTTCTTATCTTGTCCAAAAAAGAGGAGAAATAAAGAAATATATTTGTTAAAGGAGATAAATATTTTTTATTTCAATTGGTATTTTTTTAAAAAAGCATCTCCTTTATGATTTTTTTTTTAAATTTTCTAATGCTTATATATATGCTATGATATTTTTTTTATTATGCTCTAATACATGATAAAATAAGTTATACCTTTTGTATTAAAATCATGCATATATTAAGGGGGAGCAAATTATTTTCACATATTGCATTCATGGACTACATTTCCTATATTCATTAAAAATTTCATCTTCTTTAGTTATTTTAAGTTTTATATTTTTTCCTTTGACAAAAGGGGGAGAAGAATGAGATTTTGAATTATTGCATAAATTAATGTGCACTCTTAAATATTTTTTTATGTACATTAGAATATTTGGATACTTGATAGTTAAATTTATACTTTATGTCTTTATATGCTCATTCTTTTTAATCATTCAAGCATATATTGAGGGGGAGTATATTAAAAATTCTTAAATCCCTTAGTATATGTTAAGGGGGAGCCATTGAGCAAAGTTACACACACTTGCATGTATGATTTATTCTTTATCATTCAAAATTATTTGTCAAAGTCAAAAAAGGGGAGATTAATGAAATTTGCATGATCAAGTGTTAATCCATTCCTATTTTGACTTTAATAAATATTTTGGTCACTAATGTTCTTTGTTTAAGTGTGATTATAAGCATAGGTACAATATTACTTTCAATGAAATTCAAGTCAATTGACCAACATTTTTGAACATGCTTGAAGACATTTGAATAAGATTTAAAGTCTTCAAATACTCCTACACATGTCCCCTAAGGCATAGGAAATGAACCGAATGCAAAAGAGTGCATTCAGAGGCATAACAGACAAATTTTAGTAAGGTTAGTCTACGCTCACGACCATGACTAGACCATGAGCATGAACTGACCATGAGTGTCCATAAGAAAATGGTTGATATGCTCACGGTCTACGCTCATGGCCATGACCAAACCAAGAAGGTCCATGAGAAAAATGGTTGATACTCTCACGGTCTATGCTCATGGCCATGACTAGACCATGAGCATGTCCTAACCATGAGTGTCCATAAGAAAATTGATTGATACGCTCATGGTCTACACTCACAACCATGAGCATCACCAATGGTCTTTTTTACAAGTAACGATTATATTTTTTTAAACGCTCATAACCATAAGCATATGAAATCCTGCAAAAGTCAAAATTTCATTTATTGAAGGAAAGAGACCTTGGAGACATAATCAATGGCTCCAACAGCTATATTTTTGAAGCTTAATATATATATATATGTGCTTTAGAACTGTGATAAAAAGAATAATACAATACATTACTTTTTGACTATCAAATACTCTCTAAGCATTCATTAAACTTCATTTTTCTTTCTATCAATATTCATTATATTGATTAACTTTTTTGAGGGTTGGTTATATGTTAGACATAGAATTTCTACTTCATCTAAGTCTTGGGAGAGATTAGAAAGGGAGTGAGATTTATTTCTAAAGGAATTGGTTTAAGTGTTTAGCCATTAAAACACTTGGGAATTAGATTAAGAGTGAGCCTAGAAACTCTTGATTATAGGGTTGAAGAGTGAGCCTCAAACTCTTGTGTAATCTCAATCTTGTGAATAAGATTGCGTGAGACTGAAAATCCTAACTTAGAGATAAGTTAGGTGAAGACGTAGGATTGTTGAGAATCCAAACTCCTTAAATCATTGCGTTCATTGTTCTTCCTACTATTTATCTTTTAATTCTTACTCAATTCTTTAAAATCATTTTTATTTTTCTAAAATCCTCATTAGCCTTATTCACCCCCTTTAAGGTACTTTCAAGTTTGATCAGCCCACAACCAAAGCTCAATGATGAGAATTGGTAAGCATTGAATGCAAGGCCCAACCTCAAACTCTTTTAAAGGTGGACTTAAAGCCCTAAAACCTTTTGAAAGTGGACCACAGGCTCAAATTTAGGAAAACAGGCTTGAATTAAGCCCAAAGCCCATAAATTCCAAGGAAAAAGCTTCAGCCCATAGACGTTGAGGTGATGCTTGACCAAAGAGGCATTGCCTCAACAGAGGTGGATGGATAAGGTGACACCCTTTAGATGAGGCGCCACCTTAGTGGCTTGATCTATTTTTTTAAATAAGAGAATTAATGCATGTAAAATGCCAGAATTAATGTTGCTTCATATTGGCACGTTCTTTAGAGTAATGAAGAGCGTTACCAATGGAAAGGGAAGGGGAAATGAAACTCCTGCAGAGAATTAAAAGGGGAAAAAAAAGAGAAAAAAAGGGATTTTTTGAAGAGGAGATTTTGGAGCAAAAGAGAGAGGGGAGTTGGGTTGAATAGGAAAAGCAACAGGAAAACAAAAAGGAGTATGGAGAAAGCTTAAAGAGATTGGGAAAGAAAAGGGAGGAATGACCATAAAGAAGAGGTGAAAGAAAGGGTTCAAAAAAGTCCACTTTCAAAGGAGAAAGGTGAATACTTGCATTAAAAATAGTGCTTGCACTTGAATCCATCTTTGAGTGCCACAATTAGGAGATCAAACTTGTCTAAAACAGTAAGACTCCTCATTCTACATTGATTCTACAGTTTATAAGATATATTTCATATTGTTTAAGTGAGTTTTTATATTTAAAATACAACTTTATAGACTTGTATATCTGCAGTTGACTTATTTCATAATTATTCAAGTTTAATATTTAGTTAGAAAAAGAAAAGGAACTCATGTAATTTTTGTTATGTAACTTGAATTCAAGCGACTTGTTATTGAGGGGGGGTGCCTCTATTGCCTAAGGTGATTCTCCGTCGCCTTAGTAGCCTAAGATGACACCTCAATAGACAGGTATCACCACATTCCTTTTCTTGTCTTTTATTGTTATTTTTTTTTATTTTACATCGTTTACTTGAATTGTTTGATCTACTTGACTCATGAGTATTTCATGCAAATTTTACTTTTGCATCCTGTGATTTATTTAGTTTGAAAATATTTTAATTTAAGATATGTAATTATCAATACTTTAGGTTTTTTTTATGTATTTGCCAAATTCGAGTTGATTTTAAATTTTATTACATGTTCTGTGCAATTTGTTCAGTTTTGTTATTTCTATTTTGTTATTTCAATATTTATTTTATTTTGTTGCCTTAATATTTATTAATTAGATATTAGTTTGCTTAATTTTTATTGTCATTTTACATTTCATTTTATTTATCTTGAGAAATTAACTTAGTGGCTTGCTTTTGTAGGTTTTTTTTTTTTTTTTTTTTGTGTGTGGAGCTAATTAACTTTATTTTCAGGAATAATTAGAGTGATGATTAATCACCAAATTATGATATGAATCTAGAAGACCCACTTAGATTTATATGTTTATTTATTTCTTAATTTTGTATTAAGTGGTTGTAATACGTTTCTTCTCCCTTGTGTGTGTTTTTAATTCATTTTTATCTTTATTCCCTTGCATGTGTTTTTTATTCATTTTCATCTTTATTCCCTTGCATGTTTAAAGGATGTAACTCCTTTTATGCACATTTTAGTTTATTTTATTTGTTTTTGTTGTTAATTTAACTGTGAATGTGTGATGTGATGGATATTGGATTAAGTCGCATGCAATTGGAATTAACTAATCACTTGGACCTATTTGTGAAAATTAGAAATTGTTTAGAAGAAAATTACAATTTGCATGTAAATAAAGAAATAATTTAATAATTAAAAGTAATAAAATACAAAATACAAATAGAAGTTAACCGTAAGGTTGAGTTGACATTTTAAAAATCTATATCCAATTTTCGAATTTAATATCTGAGGACGGCTACTAAAGGCTCTCTGTGTAATCCAATTGCTGTAAAGTATGTTTCGAATTTCATCCGGATGACGACTTCCATCTATAACTTGAGCTATAAATCCCTGTTGTATTTTTCTAGTGGGTTCTTAACGTATACAGTATCGTAATCATCAAATACTTAGGTGCACATTGAATCCACCACCTACCATTTGTTAATATCAAAATTATAGGTGATTACACATTCATCATTCGAATGATTAATATAATTATAAAAAATAATCATATGCATTCACTTTGAAAATTTATTTGTTGTTAGTTTTTTTATTAAAGGTAATATAATTTAAACAAAAAATAAATTTAAATTAACTATCAATTGTTAATATTTTTTTAAAAATAGAATTGATTAAATTTTTAGTTATTTTTAATAAAAACAAATATCAGCTATTAATTTAAAATTATTATTAGACACTTAAAATTTAGCTGTTTAATGAGAAATTTTTATCCACTACTGAATCAAATACTTTGTAAAGACTCTATCGGTAAACTGTTTGTGAGAAGCACAATAACCGTTAAAAGTAATTTATGTGTCTCAAATTTTAATTATTTTATTAATTATAACTGATAAATTTATTTAATTACATATTTGTATCGATAACCACATGTCTATAAAACAACCTATTACATATTTAAATTTTATTATTTTGATCACTTTTTTAATATTTTGGGTACCTTTAGATTCGTTTCAAAAATTTTATTCCCTTTTAATTTCTTAAAAATATATAAATATATTTAACATATATATATATATTTTTAAAATGTATGGTAAGTTAAAATAAAAATTTTGTTCAAATAATCAATGAAAATTCATATGTACATATGCATTTAGACATTTACCAAAATATACACCTTGAAAACTTTTATTTTTGAAGAAAAAAAAACTTTTTTTAAAAAGCATATATTCAGTTCATTGAATTTCGAAATATAAAAAGAATATATTTTTTAGCTAATATATAAATATATCTAAGAATAACTAGTCGTCTATCTATATTTATATTTTCAAAATAATTAATTAAATAATTTCAATAAATTATTCAAATAGTTTATAATATCATAAACTTGAAAATTATTATAATAATTTTATTTGCTTGCTTTTTATTAATAAAAATAATAATTAAACAAAGAATCTAAAATAAAAATAATAATAATAATTATAAAAAGGACCTAATAGTTTATTAATTTATTTACGTTAAATTTTTAAAATTAAAAGAATTTAAAATTAATGAAAAAGATTATATATATATATGTATGTCATCATAAAAAATTTGATTGTGCTTTAGATTTTGAATTTTGGACTCAAAATAATGTAATTTGTGTAGAACGGTAATGAAACTCATATAGAACCTGATGCAAATCAATTTATAAGAATTTCTTTGATTTTTTTTATGGGTGTAATTAAATTATTAAAGATTTTTTTTTAAAAAAAGAAGAGAATTGCAAAAAAGAAAAGAAAAATGAAACAGTTTATGATGAATTATTAGATTTATATTGAGATATATATAATAGTGTTTTAGATTAGTATTTGTAGACAGAATTTTAATATTATTAGGTTAGTATTGAGAACATATATAACAATATTTTAGTAAGAATACAATAAGATTTTTAATGTGGTTAAAGTTTTTTAATATTTTATTTGAAAAATATTGTAAATTTTTAAAAATATAATAATAATAATAATAATAATAATAATATCAAAAGTTTTCATACCTTAATTATGTGATTCAGTTGTTCTAGAGACGACCAAAATTATTAAGATATTGTTATTTTATGTTGATTAAAAGAGAAGGGTGTTTTAAAACAGAACTTTAGTAGAGATAGATATATTAACAGAATTGGATTTTTAAATGGTTATAAAAAAATTAGTTATGATATATAAAAAATTAATTTTATATATATACAGTAATTAAAATCTATTTACATATTAAATTAGTTAATATAATTGTCCATCTTGTAACTGTCAAATAAAGAAAGAAAATCTTATAGGGCTTTACTCCAAAGCAGCCAAAGCATGAGAGGCAATGGCAATATAAGTTTTTTCCAATTATACAATTAGTTGTAGAAATATATGAGCAACATCGAGAGTTAGGTTTCTCAAGAAAAAAAGGAAAGTCATTCTGAAATTGGAGTTCTACGCATTATAGTTGAAGTAAATTAAGCAATTTAAACATCCCACGCTTTGGTTGTGGTGGTAAGGGCATTCGTTTGTATTCTTGGGAGTATCGGTTCGAAATTCACTCTAAACATTTTCTGGTTTCCTCTAATATAATATAATATATTAATTCTGATTATTGTCGAACTTTTGTACAAAAAAATTAATCAATTTAATAGTATATCTTTTTTTTATTGCAATAGTAGAATATGTGTAATTAATAAATCATATTTTATCTACATTATTTAGTACCACAAAATCATTTAAGAGTTAGTTTTTTTTTAATTAAACCACGAGATATTCCTAATGAGTCTAAATTGTGAAAGATATTTTTAAATCCGGTATTAAAACAACCGGTTTAGGACTTGGTTCCACCAATCTTATTGCCCTTGATATTATTAGTAGCAACTTGATCTCTGGTACTTTGGTTAGGCAAAATTAAATATCAAAGGTACTCTATCATGTAGTTTTCCGTATAAATTAATATTCTTCCCCTCTAATAAGATAATGAAGTCTTACCCCTTATTTGATTTAATTTTACCAAAAAATTTAGAATTCATCTCCAAAAGAATTTTAAACTCATTTAAACCAAATATATTTTATTAATAAAAAATAATTTAATTTGAAACAATTCCGTAAAATTAAAAAGTTGAAATTTGAAATAAATTTTATAAAATTTTCATTTAAATCAAATATATTTCTTTGTATTTGTAAATAAATTTCATAAAATTTTATGAAATTTATTTGAATTAAACAAACCTTAATAAATTAAAACAAAAAACAAAACAAAAATCATAAAAGGGTATAAAGTTTGCTGTATATATATATACAGAAGAGAAAGAATACAACTTAGGAGAGAATTTTTAATGTGGTTAAATGAATATAATAGAATATAATTAGAGATAGAGTAGAAATTTTAATGTAGTTAATTTTTTTTAAAAACAAAATTTTGTGTGGTTAAAAAGATGATATAATATGTTATATAATAATAATTTTAGATATTTTTTTAGATAAATATTATAAATTTTTAAAATTTGACATATGATCTAAATTAAAAAAATATTGGATTTAGTAGCTCAGTATATATATATATATAAAGTAGCACTTTTTTATACATGGAAACGATAGGCTTGAATTTCCAAAAAAAGAAACAACAGGCTTGAGAAGGGAGGAAACGAGGAAGGTGAGTAGGGCACACCGCGGCGCAAACTAGAAAAAGAAAGACTGGTAGGAAAAGTTAAGTCTGGTGAGAAAAATAATGTCAGAGCGTAATAAATAATTAAACTTTAATTATTATGATTATAATTTATTATATTTTTGAATTTGTTTTATTTTATATTTATATTTTATTCAATTCAAGAAAGAGAAAAAAAATACAATAAAATGAATAATAATTAATAAATAGATAAAATAAAAAATTAATCATATAAATTTGAAAATAAATGAAGCATTTGAGAATATAATATATTTAATTATTTTATTACGATAAGAGTTTGGGTAAGTTAAAAATATATTATTGGCAGTGAATGAATTGAGTGTGTGTGTATGTGGCTCGCATGTTTGCAAATTCAGAAGGTTAGGTTAGGTGCTGAATGTGACTGATCCCAGAGTATCAGTCAACTCTCTGTCTTTTTCATTTCATTTTTTTTTTTAATTTTCCATGTAACATTGTTAAGCCATCCATATGGTTTGTTATCATATTTTATACGATTTTGCTTTGATTAATTATCCAATATTCTTTTTTTTTTTTTTTAAGAAGAAACACATCTTCCCATCTACCTTTTCTTTATTTTTGTACATGGGAGGAACGCATCTCTTAATTAAAAAGATTTAATATCAATAAAAATATAATTTATAAAACAGAATAAATATCTTTATTCTTTATAATTATAATTATAATTCTTTCTTTTTTAAGAAAAAGAATTCAACTTTTCGGAATATTAAAAAAAAATCCATTTTTGTTTACTGAGGGATTAAAGCTATGTGATACTTAGTTAATAGCATGCATAGAAATAATTATTTGAGACAAATTAGAATTTAAAGGGTTCATGACAAGTAGGTCAATTTGGAGTGAGACATGTCATAAAAATTTTCAAAAAAATAATAATAATAATAATAATAAAATTATGTTTTTATTCTTATTATTAAGGTTGTGGATGAAATAAGACAAGCATCTAGGAAGCTCTTGCTGCAACGGAATAATGGAGAAAGCCAATCAATCAATTTGGTAGGTCAATTCTTCTAAAAAAATCAAAGGTTGAAGCCTTCCAACGAGTTGCTGAGAAATTATGCAAGAATTGGCTATTCAAACTTATAAATATTCACTTTTTTTTTTCCTGAAAAATCAATAGTAAATGAAAAAACATTTAATATTTTTAAGGATAAATAAAAAAAATATCATGTGAACGTTGTTGGTATTTTCATGACATTTAAAAGTATATGATTTCACTTTATAATAATTTAATGTCATATATCGTTATTATTTTATAGTAAAATTTCAATATAACATTATTTTTCAATAATAAAAATATTTTACATATGATTTATTATCAATATAATTATGTAGGTACTTTTAAAAATATTATAGATTTATTTAAAAATTATCTCTTTTTATTCTTAATAAAATAAAAAATATATCTTATTTTTATTAATTGTGAATTTATTTTAGTTAATTGAATTCTATACTACTTAATAAATAATTTTTTTATTAAAAATTAATGTTATTTTAATATGATATCATATATTTTAATAATATTACTAAATAAGGTACTAAAATGCCAATAATTATGAAAAATATCACAATTGATTATGTAAAAAGGTGTCTAACCACAAGGTATATAATTATACTTTTCCTTTTTTTTATATATCTATAAACTTTTGTTGTGTTCAAAAAATTAAAAATTTTATTTATTCTTTTAGTATCAATGAATTAATGGTCTAGATGCAGTCCAAATTTGTATCATATGTAAATTGATGATCTAGGAGGATATATAAACAGGGTGTAAGTGGGTGCATATTCTTCTCAAGTTGGTACAAATTTTATACCTGAAAAGGATGGAATTAATATACCAGAAATACTAGTCATTTGGTTATAATGTTGGATTTGGTAATAAGTCTTTTGCCAAATGGACTATGTATGATAGTGAAATGAAAACACCTTGCTTTTCCATTTCCTTAGTAGACTTTAAATAGAGTTTCATATTTGCACTCTGATATCATATTTATGTATATTTATATCGATGAGAAGAGTTTGTGCATTGAACACATTGATATCACATTGCAATATTATTAGATAGACTTTATTTTATTTTATTTTACATTGAATTGATTGAAGAATTAAAAATTACAAGATCAAATATTGTCTGCTCATCAAAACGTTTTTGTTTGACATTTGAACTAAATGAGCAATGATGTCTTTGAATGATATCCGAATCCTTGACTATATAGATTTGCTTACAGCAAAAGGGTTTTTGATTTATCTAATAATTCTTGTAGAATAATGGAAGCAGCCAGCAATTTAGTCGCCATTGCCCTTAATCTTGGGATCTTGATTAATTTATCTAAAACATGGAAAAGAGATCCTCTGCTTAATTCATAACAATGGATGATTTATTAGCCAAGGTAAACTCCACTTTTGGACTTTTTGAATAAATTCAAGATGTTTATACTTTTACAGCAAAGTCCCAAGCATCAAGAACCAACTTTCTATTTTGATGTCACAAGTGTCAGCATTGTTGAAAATTCATTTGAATTTTGAGGAACATCATCATGGTGCACATGAGTTTCTAAGGCAGGCAGCCCTGTATCTGAACCATAGCATTCCAATTTTGAAATCTATCCAGAAATCCATGTTCTAATCTTATATATCAATAGTAAAGTCAAAGACAGGAAGAATGAGCAAAAAGGCCAAGATACTAACTATGTCTACTTAAGACTAGAAGGCACATTTTCAAAGTTTAGGCAGCTTCTCTGCCCTCGAGTTACAAGACAATACAACGTTCAGCACTCCAAAAGGGCATGATAGCTTGAAAGTTGCAAGGAACCCATTTTGTTAATGTTCAGCTGCAAGAACATTAATGACGAAAACTACATTTTGACGTCAAACGAATTGCTAGCAAAGCTGAAACTTGAATCTGAACTATTTAACAAAAGAACACCGGAGAGGTGCCTTTCCATGCCCCCAGGATTAAGACACAGGTGGGGACTCCAACCGACCATTAGGTGATTTCTCCATCGAACAAGAAATCATGCTGGTTGATGACCCCATAATTCTTCCTACAACTGGCAACTAACTCAAAATGATGAGCACAATTCACCTTTTCCCACCTAATAAAAATTCAGTACAAACCTGGATTTAGAAGAAATGTCAAAACTTTCCAAATGGAAATGATTAGAATCCAATTTGTGCCTAAAAAGCTACCTAGAGTTTGGGGGTGGAGTAGGTGGAGAAAGCTGTTAAAGGTGTGAGGACTGCAGAAAACCGCAAGGATAATAACCTAGGTGTATGCTCATTGAAATTTGCAAGAACTCTCCGGGATGATTCCTACTTGCAGTTTTTAGTATTCCTTTGTTGACTTCATGAAAAGGAGGCAAGAAACTGTCGTAACCAGATATCAAATTATCAACAAAATCATTGAAGTGTACAAGATTAAGCAGCCATTTCCATAAGCAACATTCAGCATATCCAACATATAATCTACTCATATCCAAACCATAAGGGTGAATATAAGAGAAGAAAAAACTACTAAAGAGGGGTAAAGTCCTGAAACAAGGTGTTACTTTAAAAAAGAAATCAATGTGAACATAAAAATGGTGTGAGGCAGCAAGGAAACTAATAACCGAGTACATGATGGATAGATTAGAACTACATTGTATCTAAGTTTCCTTTGGAGGAACCTTCTTTGCAGCCTCTGCTGCTGCTTTCTCTGCCTCAATCTCAGCAACAATAGCATCAATCTCCGCTTCTTCAAGTTGCCGCAGGCCATGTTCCTTTGTCATCACAGCGATCTCTATGTTCTTCCCTCCACTCTCAACAACCTAATAGTAGATGTAGAAAAACATAAATCATAATGCAAAATAGCTAGAAAAAAATGCTTTCCGTTCTTGCAGCCAATCTAATGCAATATGGAAAACACAATATTATAAAGCTAATTATTCAGCAGAAGTTACAAACAACTAGCCCCTCAGCGTCTTAACAGATGATGACAATCATTAGCAAACACACCATTTTGCAAAACAAGCACCACATGCTAAGTTGATTAGTTAATGCAGAAAAACACCTTTGCACATAAATTATTGATCATCAACCATCAGATATGTAAACGAACACACTAGAGAAGTTACTGCTCTCATTTTGCATTAAAACTTATTATCTAAGACAAGCCTTCCCTGCCACAAATTTCCATCGTCCTGGAAAACTTATTTATAATGCAACCTTTCTTGGATCATCGTCTGAAATATTTACATTGTTCATTTAACTGGCTGCAACTCTAATGAAGCAAATTTGATTTCAACTTGCTTGAATCCTCATCTAGCAGAATACTGTTCTTATGCCATAACCATACCTTTGTTGTTTGAGTATAGCCATCTAGACACTGTCTCCTGCTAAATACTACAGAGTAGAAGTAAACTTCAATGTGGGAAAAAAAATATTAACACTATCAAGATTTTTCTTAGCCATATCCAAGTTCTCAAAGATAAGTAATACTACTTTGATCAGTAATGCAAATGAAAGATCAGTAATGGAAATGAAAGACATCCGATAAAAAAATAAACTTTCATTGAGAACAAACATAGAAAAGCATATTAAGAATTTGATCTAGACAAATGCCTCCAGATATATGCTCAAGTATGAGTTTGGAAAATTACATCTTGATCCTTGTTTGACTTCATGTTCTTTTACAAATTAGCATTGTACTAAAAAAGAAGATTTTTAACCTAACAAAAACCTGGAATGGTTGTATTACTACCTCAACAATTGTTTCGAGTTACATTCCAAGTGCAAAGGTACTGGTCCTACTCTTACAACGTAAACGAGATATATCTATTGTTTGCACAATAATTAATCTTAGTAACAGATGCCCAACAACATGATAACAACTTAATTACATTCTATTTTGAGCTAAAAAAATCATGTGAATCAAAACATTTGTACATTAATGAAATAATTAATATCATTTGCAAGCAAACTCTTATGTTTGGAATCTTGTTAATTCATAGACATTTTAATTGTAGAACATATAGTATGAAAAAATAGTTTAGAATTCAATTGCATCATCTACTATTTATATAAACTTGGGCTTAAATTAGACAAGTCTTATGGAAAATGAATTTTGTAAGGTTCCATATATCAAGTTTAAATTTGCAAACAAATCCCATAATGAGGATCAGATTTGAAGGAGAATTTCACATTGGCATTTATGACATCTCAAATGCATGACTGTCAACAGATCCAATAAATTTTATAGAATTTCCACAAAAAAAAAAAAAAAAAAAAAAAAAAAAAAAAAAACTTGCATGACCATCTCAGGTTATTGCAGATGCCTACTCAACAAATGAACACTAGTTTTACAAAAAGAATTGGACCAAAGAACATCAGAACCTTCAGCATCCCACACAATAGATATTCTAAAAAAAATACACATATATAATCAGATACAGCTGCACTGGACACATTCATGTGATCATATGGAATGTAGAAGCAAGAGTAGACCAATGAAAAATTAGACTTATACTGGGACTGAATCAATCTCATAAAAAAGATTTTTGCTTAAAAAGAATATTGGTTCAGCAAGACACATCAGAAATCCACCCAACTGAGCCAGACCAATTACATGTTTGTATAAATAGAATTTATAATATATGATTGTGAATCACACAAGTTAAAACAAAGACTTGTACACAGTCTGTGCAAAGAATCATGAAGAACAAATACTTCTTTGTGCTCATCAAAGTAATTGAACAAGAAAAAACAGCAGGGGGCTGGGGGAGGTGGCCAGCCAGAACCAATAACCAACAAAAAACAAAACCATCAAACACAAACACAAGCACATTGGAATCCAAGTAGGGCATGAAAATTTAAACCAGATCAAACAGATAATCAATTCTCAAGCAATATAAATGATTAAAAAAAAAAGTGACTGCTACAGCAATCAACCAGAAAAAAAAAACAACATTATGCACTTTGTTGTATGTAATTGTATAATATAAGAGTACGTTATGTTTTCTTTATGAAAATACACACACATGTTCATACAAATGAACAGGAAAAATATTCATAAAATGTGATATAAATATAAATGATAAAAGAAGCTGCAGCTGCCATATGAACAACTAGTGCAGCAAAAGTCACTGCTAAATTAGCATCATGCAATATGGATTATTAAGCCAAAAATAATATGGATTTAGCTTCTCTAACTATGTCTTAAGTTGAGACCAAAAGCAGGGACTTGACAATTTTCCTTTATTCAATACAAATCTGGTCATCAAATCCAAAAGAAATGAGAAAACAAAAAAAATTTCTTAGCAAGCTACAAACAGCATGAACCAATATTCATTAAGCTCTTGTAGCCTTTATTGCACACACATTCACATAAGCATACAAGTTAAAACCCAATCCATCAACAATATACAATAACAAATCAGCACACAACAATTTATCATCACCATCCATAATTAAATCAAACAATGACCAATTCTATAAGCCAAATCACACGATATAACAGAAACAAGCAATTTGCACATTTAATGTTAAGTCTATAGAAAAAAATAATAATAATAATAACTTACTTCAAGCAGAGCACGAATAGCCAACTTGACAGTTTCTTGACCAGAAGTTTCCTTATAATTCTTTTCAAGAAACTCACGCATTGAATTTGAGTTTCGCCCAGTAGCATTAGCTTTCCAAGCTGAAAATGCTCCTGATGGATCAGTCTGATAAAGAGATGGAACACCAGTGTATGGATCAAAACCAACAATTAAGGTAGAAAGTCCAAATGGTCTCACACCACCACTTTGTGTGTACTTCTGTTGAAGACCAGCAATATAACGTGTTATATATTCAACAGTCACAGGATCCTCAACAGTAAGCCGATGGCTCTGACATTCAACACGGGCCCTGTTGACCAAAACACGTGCATCTGCTTTCAACCCAGCACACACCAAAGCGATGTGATTATCCAAAGAAACAATCTTCCTCACTGATCTGCAAACAACAATAAAGAAAATCTGGTGAACATGAACTGACAAGGAAGCATACCAGATATTGATGTAATGCAACTAGACAACAGCATACACAAAATCATGGGTCACCTCTGGCACTGATAAAGCCTGACTAGGACATTGACCATGTTACATTACATAATTTGACTGTTTTAGTTAGGAACTCACACCAAGATACAAGGGATAATACAACATAGGACAACAGTTAAGACTATCACCATAGAAGGAGAAAACTATAACCCAGAAACAAAGATTCTAACTTTAAAAAGGTTTAGATTTTAGTGTACTAGTAGATAACTGCAACAAAGCTGAATTAACTCGATTCTATTGGTTAATTAAGCGCAATGGGTGCATGCAAAACCCTACATCAAAATTATCCATTATTATTATTATTATTATTATTGTCACACAGTTTCCATCATTAACAAAATTCGCAATTAAAAAGAAACCTAATATCAGACATTCGATCATATTTAAAAAAAGAAAAGAATCAAACGGCAAGTACCTAGCATCTTGAAGTTTAGCAGTGGATTTCTTCTCAACGCCGAGAACGACGACGTCAGTGCCGCGAACACCGACGGCGGCGTTTCCTTTACGGACGGCTTCGAGAGCGTACTCTACTTGAAACAAATGTCCATCTGGAGAGAACACTGTAATTGCGCGATCGTATCTAGCCATTGTCTCTTCTTCTTCTTCTGCTGCTGCTGTTGTAATTGCAAGGTGCGATCCGGTTTTTGCCTTCGCCTTTTTAGAGGGATAATTCGACTTTGAGAACAAGCCACTGCTTGAACTCAGGTATTCGTTGCAAAACGATGTCGTTGTTTCTCTTCTTTGTTTTTGGTGAATTGACTTTGTGGGCTAGTTTAGCTACCCATCGTGAGATTGGGCTTTTTGGCCTAATTACGTACTTTTTGTCTGTCTCAATCTTTTTGCATTTTTTTTGAACAATCCTTTTGCAATGGTTATACCATGGTAATTGTTATATCATGCGCTCGGGTCTATATTGCAATAGGAACTACACATGTGTGAAATGAAAATGTGTATTTTTTTTTTTCATGTCAAATATTTTTTTTTCATGTCAAAACTATGCAGGATCATTGATTTTCACCAGTATGTTAATTGAGAATCAATGAATCTGCAGGTGAAAATCAATGAGCCTATTATAAGTTTATTGACCTTTATCTAAAATTTCATTGATAGTCATTAAATATGCAGGTGAAAATCAATGAAACTTCATTTAAGTTCATTGACTTTCACCTGCATGTATATTAACCTTAACATGCAAACTCATTAACCTTCATTTGTAGGTTTATTTTCAATCTCATTTTATTTATTTATTAAAAACTTCCAATTAATAACTGATACTGTCTAATATTCCCCACCTAGTTAAGGGCTCATTATCTCTTAAACAGGGACACCTGCCTTAGGAATAAGGTAGGATCCATCCGGAATAGGGACTTCCCCAAAGAAGAATCCTAATCAAAGAAGGAACACTCTCCTACCAAGATTACATTTCACTATCTCACAAGGAATCCGACTCCTCCCAGGTTTAAGTATTGCTATATATAGAACCTCATATACCTCACAAAGGAGCATCTCATTCTCACATATTCTAGTTGTCTTATATTTTTTCTATTTCTATTCTCTAACTTAGGCATCAGAGTGTTCGTGGGGACTCTCCCCACCTCTCACCTTGCCTTCTATTCGTGGATTGCAGGATACCAAGCCCAAGAGTTTCAAAAATCAATTATCAAGTGGCGCCGTCTGTGGGGACTCCTTAGGAAAATCCATTCATTTACCTACTAAGCTAAAGACATCCCCACCATGACTTTCAGCCCACCACCAGCCCTGACTCTTGAAGACGGCACCAACCCTTCCGCACTTATCCCTTCGACCGACCTCTCAGACATTCTCCTAGCAATAGTGCTTCCACCCACTTTTCAGCATGTCGGAGCCTCATCTGGACATATACCTCTGCTCCCTGACAACACCCCAAGATACCTGTCCTTGGGCACCGACCTCTCGTATTATGCTCCGCTACAACACCATCACTCAATACCTTTCATACCCTTTTCGAGTTTAACAGAGACACCAACAATAACCACAACAAATCTAAACACTATAAATCAAACACTTAGCCTCGATCAAACTAGTAAGGAAGTCATGATAAAAAATAATTAGGCGCAAATAGCTTTGATGCAACAACAACTAAACGCTATAATACAGAGTGGGCGTTATGAGCATGATGATAACACAACACCTCAGCAGGCCCTAGGGGCAAGTATGGGAAAAGGTAAAGCGCCAGAGGGGGAGTGCAGTTCAATAATTTTGGCTCTTGATGATTCAAAAATAGCTCAGAAGGTTGAAGAAGCAATATACAAAGCCCGAACCAAACCAAACAAGGAAGAAGAATGCGTTATGGAAAGTAGAACTCCGTTTATCAGAAGAATAATTCAGATAGAGATCCCTACTAAGTTCAGAATCCTGCCGCTTGATCAGTATGATGGGATGGGAGACCCCATCAGCTATATATCGGCATTCCGAACAAAGATGTTGCTTTAGAATGTAAATGATGGAATTATGTGTAGAGTTTTTTTAAGCACACTCACAAAGAATGCTCAAAAGTGGTTTCATCGACTCCCAGAGAATTCTGTCACTTCTTTCGAGGATCTGGCAAAATAATTTTGTATCAGATTCGTCACTAATATTCCCCCAGCCAAGAACATCAACGATCTTCGGATGTGCCGACAAGAAGTTGATGAACCTTTATGGAGTTATCTTAACCATTTCAATAAAATAGCCATGCAAATTGAGCATCTTATCGATGAAGTTGCCATAGAAGCTTTGAAAAATGGCACTAGACTCGGTAAACTTAAAGATAAAATAATGACCAAAGAACCGAGTACCTTTGTAGAGGCAATGACAATGGTGGTTAGGATGATGAAAATGGATTAGGATAGAAGGATGCGATGGGAGGAAGAGAAGCCATTGATAAAGGATGAATGGCCCAAAAACAGACGAGCAAGCTTCCCAAAAATAAATTTCAGAAATCCAGTAGAAAGATTCAATAGGGAAGCGGACAGATACACACCCCTAAACACCTCTCGATCCAAAATCCTCATGTGGGTCAAGGAAAATGGAGTTGGAATCACCCTAGCTAAGAGAATTAGCCTAAGCTAGAGTTTTACTCAAGACAGGGGACAATACTACTAGTATCACTGGGAATACAGGCACGACACGAAGGGATGCAGAGAGCTGAAGAATGTCATAGAAAGATTAGTGCAGAGGGGCAAGCTCAATAATTTCACAGATGCACCGAGGAGAAGCAGAATCTTTGAAAATCAAGAGCATAACAGGTTGAAAGCAAAGAAAACTATGAGGGAGCCGATTGGCATAATCAACATGATCATCGGGGGAGAAAAAACTGAGAAAAGATTAAAGCGAAGTAGAGGAGAAAAATCAGTACCTAGGAGAAGCGATATTGTGTTCAACTCGGAAGATGATTCACATGTTCACCACCCCTATTTTGATGCCCTGGTAATAACTGCGTGCATTAACAAGTATCTAGTAAAAAGACTATTGGTGGATAATGGAAGTGCTATCAATGCATTATTCTGGAATGCGTACAAGGCAATAGGTAGCTCTGTCACCAACTTGAAGGCCATTCAGAATCCCATCATGAGTTTCTGTGGAGGAACTGTACAACTAATGGGAATTATAGAATTGTGCCTAGAGTTCGAGAATCAAGACGATAAAGAAACAAAAATAATCCGATCAGTATTCAATATGGTGGATATACCACTGGCGTATAATGGGATTATAGGACAATCAGAACTCTATAAAGCAGATGCAATCACCAGTATCCGACGCTTGACTATGAAAGTTCCAGTCAAGAATGGAACCCTTACCATTCAGGGGGATCAACATATGGCCAGACAGTGTTACCAGATGGCTATGAAGCCACAAGCGGAGGCTTTTCCTTTAGAAGCATGGGAAGTTGAGAAGTAAGGCACCGATCCACAACCAGTAGAAGACATGGAGACCTTACAAATCATGGAAGGGAAGACCATGAAAATTGGCAACGAACTCAACCAGAACATTAAAGAAGAAATAAGGGAAGTCCTTACCAAACACTCGAAGGATTTTGCTTCATAAGCATTTGAAATCGTCGGTGTAGACCCGCAAGTTGCCTGCCACTACCTAAACATCAGACCAGTAGCTAAGCCTGTAACCTTTGCCTACGAAAGGCAAATAATAATTGCTAAAGAAACAACGAAGCTGTTAGCAGCTGAGTTCATCAAAGAAGTTACTCACCCAGAATGGGTAGCCAACATGGTACTCGTCAAAAAAGCAAACAGGAAATACAGAATGTGTGTAGACTACACTAACCTCAACTGAGCATGCCCTAAAGACAGTTATCCGTTACCCACAATTGACCAGCTCGTTGACTCCACCGCTAGCCACAAATTATACAGCTTCGTCGATGCGGCATAAGGTTATCACCATATCCCAATGAAGGAAGAGGATCAGGAGAAGACGTCCTTCACACCCATAAAGGCTTGTATTGCTACAAGGTGATGCCCTTCTGACTGAAGAATGCCGGAGCTACATATCAAAGAATGATGAACCAAGTCCTCCAAGACCAGATTGGCACGAGCGTAGAAGTATATGTGGACGACATTATAATTAAAAGCAAGAATCCGGAACAACACCTAACATATATAGACCAGGTCCTCCGTCTATTAAGCAAATCCAAAATCAAGTTGAATCCAAAAAAATGCATCTTCAGAGTCTGAGCCGGTAAATTCTTAGGATTCATGATATCTCATCGGGGCATTGAAGCCAATCCGGAAAAGATGGAAGCCAAACTCAACATGGAAGCACCAAAAAACATCCAGGAGGTATAAAAGTTAAATGGCATAATCACCGCATTAGGGCGTTTTATTTTATGCTCGACTAGACGGTAATTACCATTATTTTGAGCTCTCAAAAAGTCCAAAAAGTTTGAGTGGTCCGTTGACTACCAGGCAACATTCGAAGACATTAACAAATTCTTATCCTCACCACCCCTACTCAATTGGCCCGTACCAAATGAGACATTGTACTTATACCTTTCAATAGGCTGAGAATGCATCACCTCAGTACTGGTAAGAGAAGAAGGAAGCCAACAAAGCCCAGTTTACTACATCAGTAAAATGCTCTGTGGATCTGAAATTCAGTATCCCATATTGGACAAGCTAGCCATGGTTGTCGTCCACGCCTCTCAAAAGCTCTGATATTACTTCTAGGCTCATCATATCATCGTCCGAACCCATTTTTCACTGCGAAAAATCTTACAAAGACTGGAGACATCGAGCAGGCTAGTTCAGTGGTCGGTATTACTCGACGAATTTGACATTGACTATGAACCCCGCCAACAGATGAAAGCTTAGGCATTAGCAGACTTTATGCAAGAAATTACTTCAGAAGATGTTACATTGACTAAAGCACCGGAGTGGAAGCTCTATGTTGATGGAGCATCCTCAGCTCAAGGCTCTGGCGCTGGAATAATCCTTCGGGGACCACACAAGGTTTACATCCGATATGCAGTCCAAATCGAGTACAACGCAACCAATAATACTACCAAGTATGAAGCACTAATCACAGGACTGAAGTTAGCCACCAAAGTCAGGGCTAAACATCTCATCATATACTCAGACTCTCAACTAGTTGTCAACCAAGTCGGTGGAATGTTCCAAGTCAAAGACACCTATATTGATAAATACGTGAACAAAGCCAAGCAGCTCTTGTAACACATTGAACGAGATGGAGGCCGATGGGAGATCATCTAGATACCTAGGGAAGAAAATAACAAGGCCGACTTCCTGGCCAAGTCCACAACCAAAGACAGTCAAGCATTCTGGGATATGAATTTCACTGAGTCATTAACCAATCCCAGCATTGAAGACCCTAAAGTTTTAGAGACACGGGTAGTCTCAGAATGGATGCGACCGATAATCCAATACTTGGAACATAGAATCCTCCCTGAAGACAAGCTACAAGCGCGAAACCTAAAAACCAAGGCAGCCCACTATTCCATCCATCAAGGGGAGCTCTATCGAAAATCCCTCTCACACCCATGGTCCAAGTGTGTCTCACCAGAGGAAGGAAATTACATACTCCGAGAGATCCACGAAGGAATTTACGGAGCGCACGAATCCTATTATGTGCTAACTTGAAAAGCATTACTCCTAGGGTATTATTGGCCCACCATATCTAACGATGCCCAGCAGCTAATGCAAGTATGTCGCCAGTGCCAACACTATGCTCAACTCAACCACAAGCCTTCCTGCCCCCTGCATCCCATCGGTAGCCCTTGGCCATTCGCTATGTGGGGGATGGACATCCTTGGTCCCTTCCCGCCCTCCACCTTGCAGAAAAAATTCTTAATTGTGGCTATTGACCACTTTACTAAGTGGGTAGAAGTAGAGGCAGTTCCAACCATCATAAAAGCTCGGATACAGTACTTTTTCTGGAAGGAGATTATTTGTAAGTTCGGCATCCCCTACACTTTAATTACGGACAACGACAAATAGTTCAATAATAAAAAGTTCAAAGATTTTTGCTCAAACCTTGGAATAAAGCTTCACTTCACCTCGGTAGCCCACCGGTAGACAAACGGACAAACGGAAGTCACCAACATAATTCTCATACAAGGATTAAAGAAAAGACTCAATGAGAAAAAGGAAAACTGGTTCGAAGAGCTCAACAACGCAATCTGGACCTATAGAACCATGCCCAAATCATCCATCAAAGAGACACCATTCAGGCTAACCTACGATATAGACACAGTAATACTAGTGGAAATTGGTTCACCAAGTTACCGAGTAAGCCAGAATCTCGATCACACCATCAACAACATTGATGCCTAAATATGTCTAGACCTACTAGAGGAACAGAGAGAACAAGAAGCAGCCACAACTGAAGCACATTGGCAAAAGGTAACACGGTACCATCACCAATGGCATCACCCAAGATAGTTCAAGTTAGGAGATTGGGTACTCAGAAGAGCAGATATTGGCAAAGGCAACTCAGGAACTGGCAAGTTAGGTCCAAACTAGGAAGGTCCGTACCAAATCTCGGCAAGCACAACTAAGGGAGCATACAAGCTAAAAGAAAGAGGAGGCAAAGAACTACCACGATTTTGGAACTCAGATTCCCTCAGAAAATACTATCAATAAGATTGTATTCACAACACAATTCAATAAAGTATCTCTTTATTAATAAAAATGCCTTTACAAGAGATCGATTACAATAAAATAAAATAAAATATACATATTTATTCTACTACATGCACATCTGGACCCCCAGGCCAGGAAACAGAAGGGAAAACCTCATCAACAACATCCGGATGCACTGCAGACTTAGTAGCAATAACAGCCTCCATAATTTCCCTCGAAGGGGCAGCATTGGCCTTTCTATGGGCGTCCTCTTCAGCAGCAAGCTTGGTAAAATCTGCTGGTGTTATTTGATCTAACACCCCTAGGTCCAATTCTGAATTCTGAGCAAGTAAGACCCTATTACACTTAGCCCTGTAGGCCTTCAGAAATCCCCCTACCATGCCTTGGTAGGACTTTTTGCCACTCGCTCGGGATTTCTCGAGCTCAATTAGCTTTCTCTCAAGCTTAGCAATTTGAAGGTCCTGCTCTTTGATCCTCCTCGTCAGCTGGCCTTGGCTATACTCCAACTTATAAACTTTCTTCTGACTCACCTCAGCCTCAGATTTCACCTCAGCATACTTTGTCTGGTAGAGCTCCAATGTTGCCTTCGTGCCATCTAACTTCTTCTCCAAATCGATGGCTATAGTTCCTACTTCTGTCTTCTTCAAGCTGTACTGGCTCTTCAAATAGAAGTACTGATCCTTCGCCAACAGCAAAGCCTGAGTCATCTATTAATAACAAAAAGTTCACGTAAAAAAAAAGCACATACGATAACAACATGAGCAGCAGAGCTAACTTACTTCCAATGACTGGCCAATCATGGAGTCGAGCAAACCCTCCAAGCCCTCATTAGACCAGCGCCGCATATCCTCAAGTAGCCTTAGCGATTCAATGTATTGATCCCTCACTTGGCTAATAAAGACACTCGAGGGCTTCATCCACTTTAGTATCCAACCCCTCATATCTAGACACCTAAATAACCTTGGGCGCTGGACATAAATGTCCTCATCAAGCCCCTCAATGTCTGACTCTGGCTCGATTAACCGCCTCTTTCTTTGACTGACCCATTTTGGCTATGTTAACTCCACCATCGTTTTACCCTTAGGATTGGCAGGAGCTGCAGGAGCTTTGAGCTCTAGAGAAGGAGATACTGCACTTCCTTCAAAGCAGCTGGCTAGTCAACTAATGAAATCCCACCCACAAAATAAAAAAAGTCAGCCATCTATAATTACAAAAATAGATCAAGTCAGAAATATAACTCTAAGTAACACAAACGTACTAGGGGAGTGAACACGACTCGGATAGACTCTCCATAGGTATCTCCTGGACACATCCTTTGTCGATCGAGCTTCGGTAAGCCCATGGAGATGCAGCCACAAAACCATCTCCGCATCATGGTCTGAAAGTCTCACGGGCTAACTCACCTTATGACACTCGTCAGACCACATCCGTCGGACGTCCAAAAAGTCCGATTAATGCTCTACAATAAAAAAATGGTGTCTCCACTTCTTGTGGAGTTCCAGAAGCTTTACGAAGAGGGTATGGTTAGGCACAACCGATAGGGAAAACATCAGTTCTCCCTTCTTCCTAGCCAGCCTGTACAGGTATCAAAAAACATCTAAGTCAGGTTCTTTCCCCTCTTCATGCATTAATTGGATGAACCTGGTTAGAATCCTACAACTATTCGGATGGAGCTGACCAGACGCTATGTTATTCCTATTAAAAAATCTCTTCACAAAGGGGTCTAGAGGAAATTTTAAACTCCCCTCTAGTTGGTCAAAATACACCACTAATTTACTTAGCCCTAACATGGGGGTATGGGCCCTAAATTTCCTATCTACGGTATAAAGGGTGTAATCAGCGGGGATACAAAATCGCCTCCGGTACCACCCCAATAACTCATCATCTACATTTGAAACAAAAAGGTTGAAACTAACTTGTTCCCTTGGTGCCATAGTGAAGGAGGAAAATGCATAACAACAGAATCCAAAAAAATAAAGAAGAAGAAGAAGAGACATGGTTGCCACAAAGCAAGAATCACAGCAGGCAGAAAGGAAAACGGCAGTGGCAATACAAATGTGACAAAGGCAAAATCAAAAAAAGAAGCAAAAGACACCAATTGACAAGCGCAATAGTACTTATAAAGACATAGAATGATATGGAAACATGTTATTAACTGCCCTCATTATTGTTGTGTTCCTCCCTAGGCCATCAAGGGCCTTTTGGGGATAAAAAAGCCCATTAAACGAGGAGTCACGACAATGGCAGCAGAAACATTTTGTTTATTGACATACGAAACGATGCATAACTCATGCGATTTAAACTTTGAATCTATAGGAGTTAAAGCAATGCTACCACGTGTCAGCCTGCCCATATTTTTTACTGGGCTGCTTCATTAAACTACTTGGAAAACATCCAAATTATGCTTTCAACCCATTTCGGGTATCCGAGCATTTAAGCCTCACTCATCTAAGTCTAGTGACTGAAGCTGGCACCTTTAGGTCGCTTTTGTAATACTGAGGTTCTGAGCATGTAAGCCTCACGTCCATGTACCGAGCATCTAAGCCTCGCGCATTTAAGTCCAGTGACTGAAGTTGGCACCATCAGGTCACTTCTGTAGTACTGAGGTTTTGAGCATGTAAGCCTCGCGTCCATGTACCGAGCATTTAAGCCTCGCGCATTTAAGTCCAGTGACTAAAGCTAGCACCCTCAGGTCGCTTCTGTAGTACTGAGGTTCCGAGCATGTAAGCCTCGCGTCCATGTACTAAGCATATAAGCCTCGTGCATTTAAGTCCAGTGACTAAAGTTAGCACCCTCAGGTCACTTCTGTAGTACTGAGGTTCCGGGCTCATAAAGCCTTACGTCCGTGCATCGAGCATCAAAAATCCAGTGAGGACTAGTTTCGTCATGTCATTTCTGAATGGATGGGTTAATCTATTGTTGTTGTGCTCCTACGCACTTGGCGGATATCCAAGCTTTACAGATTGCATTTCAGCATCGATTGTCCCGAGACTCGGCATTGAGCTCTACTCTTTCACTGTGACTGAGGCTGGCCACCTCAGCTCACTCATCTCTATCACCGTATGATAACCCCTATGTGAAAGCATCAGCACCCTACTCTACTCGAACACGATGGACATAAATATCTAAATACACCCGGGGGGGGGACTCTTGATACCGTATAATATGTCCCCGCCTAGTTAAAGGCTCCTTATCTCCTAAACAAGGACACTTGGATTAGGAAGAATGCAGGATCCGTCCGGAATAGGGACTACCCCCAAAAAAGAATCCTAATCAAAGAAGGAACACTCTCCTACCAAGATTACATTTCACTATCTCATAAGGAATCCGACTCCTCCCAAGTTTGAGTATTGCTATATATAGAACCCCATACCCCTCACAAAGGGGCAACTCATTCTCACATATTTTAGCTATCTTGTGTTCTTCATGCTTTTATTCTCTAACTTAAGCATCAGAGTGTTCGTGGGGACTCTCCCCACCTCTCATCTTGCCTTCTGTTCGTGGATTGCAGGATACCAAGCCCAAGAGTTTCGAAAACTAATTATCAATAACAAATGAATACCTATGTTACAACTAATGAATATATATATACAAACTAATAAATCTGAAGTCATAACTTTATAAAACATACATAAAAGAATCAACAATTGCAAAAGTTTCCCTCTTAATTGCAAAAGTTTCCCTCTCAATTGCAAAAGTTTCCCTCTTTACAAATCAACAAAAAACTATGATTTTGATATTAAAACTTGAAACTAAGAATAAAATCTTTTTTTTATCTATTTATTAAAATATATGGTACTTATAAAAAAACATGAGAAGACAAAGAAGGAGGAGGAGGTAAAAAAAGTTGCTACTCTTTTTTGGTTATGCAAACACCACAACTTCAGGGGCAATTGATTTTTGAGTTCTAAATGGTAGCTTTCATGGTTTCTTGATAATGAACCATTACCAGAAGAAACAACAGTAGCGGCGGCATCGATAGCAACAGACTTAGGATGCATTGAAAAAAAAATAAAAGCGTTAAAAAAAATCAAAAGTAGTGTGTTTTCACACGTGTGATGGACTTTGGTCCATATTGCAATATGGATAGGGGTGCATGATATAATTTGCAATACCATGAACCCTTGTTCATATTGCAATATGGATCAAGGGTGATTACATGTGTAAGATAAAAAAATGCGTGTCTTTCTTTCTTTGTTTTTTTTTTTTCATGTCAAACGTCCACTTTTTTTTTCACATATGCTCATTGATCTTCACCTGCATGTTTAATGAGGATCAATTCACCTGCAAGAAAGATCAATGAACATGCTATAGGTTGATTGACCTTCACCTATATGTTCATTAATTTCCAC
This sequence comes from Mallotus nudiflorus, assembly GCA_947683625.1. Lineage (NCBI taxonomy): Eukaryota > Viridiplantae > Streptophyta > Magnoliopsida > Malpighiales > Euphorbiaceae > Mallotus > Mallotus nudiflorus. The sequence goes on along the minus strand of CANTUR010000095.1, from coordinate 2,788,545 downwards.
CTGCAGGCTCATTGACCTTCACATGCATATTCACTTTCAATCTCATTAAAAAAATTAAAAAGTATTTTTTTAATTAATAACAAATGAACCTCTAATCAATAACACATGAACCTCTACATTACAACTAATAAATGTATATACACAAAATAATGTGTCTGAAGTTATAACTTTAAAAACAAACAAAACAAACATTAAAAAAATGCATACCCAAACTAATGAATTCCACAGATGATTGTTCCCTCCACATTTTTCCTTTTCTTTTACTCTCCAATAAGACAAGGGCATGTTCTTGTTCTGATTCTTCTTGGTTCTTGGTCATGTTATTGTTTCATGGCTTACCTTTTTGGTACTTGTGTCTTGATCATGGTTCTTGGTCTTGTTATTGTTTCATGACTTACCTTTTTGGTACTTCTGTCTTGATCATGGTTCTTGGTCTAGCAATACATAAGAATACAAAATTAAAAAAAAAGGTATATTTTACTTGGATGTTGTAAATGAGAATCGAGAATCAAAAACACATAAATCTTCAAATTTGATTTGAATGAGATAAAAAAAAAAGAGGCCAAAGATTGCAACAATGGTGAGGAAAGAAGAAGAACAATAAGAATAAGAAGACACCCAGAAAAAAAGAAAAAAAAAGAAGAAAGTGCAAAAAAAAGACAAAAATGTGTTTCACAAGTGTGATGGACCCTCGGCTTATATTGTAATATGGACATGGGTCTATGATATAATTTGTCATCTTTTTGTTAACATGCATTCAATTGAATTTCTCTAATTGTATTTAGAGATAAGTACAAATTTGATTCTTGTGGTTTTACCTTTTGGAAAAATCGGTTATGTGGGTTTTTTTAGGATTTAAGTACCTTCTGTTTCATTTTTTTTTTACACTTGAGTAACATTTTGACTAATATCATCATTATTTTATAAAAAAAATATTTATATAGTATTAAATTTCAATGATAAAATTATTCTATATATGATCTACAATTAATCTAACCATTTGGTTATTTTCACAAATATTGTAAATTCATTTTATAAATTATTTATTTTTATTCATAATTAAATTAAAAATACATCTAAATTTAATTTTTTGTGAGTTTATTATACTTAGTTGAATGATATATTACTCATTATATGATTTTAGCATTGAAAATACATATTATTTTACATTAAAGCATACATTTTAAATAATATTTATTAGAAAAGTACTAAAATGAAAAAAAATGTGAAATATAAAATACTTAAATGCCAAAAAAATGTTGGTATGATCCACATGATCAAAATTGTACTTATCTCTTGTATTCATTATGTTTGGAATAACATCAAACATTAGTCTTTCCAAAAAGAACATAAAATATTATTAGTGTAATATTTGAATAAGAACACGATCCACATTAATAATAATACAATTTATGACTAATTTAATGGAAAAATATAGCGTTTTGATGCTAAAAATGAAATAAAAAAAATTATTGTTAAGCACTTACGTTTGTATTTATTTATCTATTTATTTGTAAAATTTTATTTATATTTAAGTACTTAAATAACATTTTGACATATATTTCAAATATTTTATATTTAATTAATAAAATATAATATATGTATTAAAGAATTTAAAATTAATCATTATATATAATATATTTGAAATAAATATTTTTTCAAAGAAAAGTAACCAAGTCTGTGTATGAATGATAGAGGATTTTGTAATGCTAAAGAAGCAAGTTAGGGTTGAAGTCATGACTCATGATATCTACTCTTCTTGAATTAGTAGAATATTTTTATCTTAGGGTTGCAAATAAGTTGAACTACTTAGAATTTAATTTAACAAAAAATTATTTAAATTTATGTATTATTGTTTATTTTATAAATGATCTGAATTTAAAATATGCAAAGTTCAACTTATAAAACTTATGAATAAGTTTGAATAAAAACCTACAAGCTAGCTCTTAATTTTAATACATTAATAATTTAATATAAGATATAAAATAGGGCCAGAAATCACAAATTGGGGGAATTTAAGAATTTAAAACCTTTAGAATCATTTTAAATATAAGGGATTTCAAAAATAAAATTTCCATTCTCCTATACCTACTAAATTTAAAACTTGTCATATTGCTATCATCTCATTTTTTAGGATAGTCGGTATAGAAATTTAGTTCTTTCGAAACATATCGGTATAATATAATTTAAATATGGAATTTAGAAATTTAAACACACCCATCTAAAAGTATAAATAAAAATGCATAACAAATTTATAGTATAAAATTGGAAAACATTATTTTTTGTCAAAAATTAAATTAAGAACCAATTATATATAAAATAAATGAAAAAATAATTTAATATATTATAAGATTTGAAACCATACAATATTAATTGTTTTATTTTTATATTTTAATTTTAAATTGAAATATAATAAATATTTCACAATCTTATTTGTTATGGTTAATAATAATAATAATAATAATAATAATAATAATAATAATAATAATAATAATAATATTATTATTATTATTATTATTATTATTATTATTATTATTATTATTATTATTATTTTGTTAATAATTTATTGGGATAACAACATTTTTAGTCCTACAACTTATATCATTTTTTCAAGTAAGCCCTATAAGTAATTTTCTTTACAATCAAGTTCTATAAGTTTTAAAAAGTCTTTTCATTAACTCTATCTGCTAGTCAAATTAATTTTCTATTAGTCAACCCTTAAACTTTTATTTACATTTCAGTCCTAAAACTTTTTAAAATATATTATTTTTATTTTTAAATAAATGTTTTTTATCTATAATTTATTTTATTATTCAACTTGCAGAATAACTATATAACTCACTAAAATAATACCAAACATTTAAAAATTAAAGATAATATTTTTTAAAAATTACTAGTTTAATTAACAATGTTAAGTTAAATTAGTTAAATATTTTAATTATTTTTAAATATATAATTTTAATTTATATATCAGAAATGAAATAAATTTTTTATATGGATAAAACTCAATCAATTTTGTCAATGTTGTAATTTGTGTTATATTTTAAATAATTTTTAAACTAATTGAATTTAAAATAGACAACCTTTTAAAGAAAATATTTCTTTAATATAGATTGTTTTATAATAAATATTTGAGCAATTAAATAAGTGAACATATTTTATATAAAATAGCTTAATTTAAAGAAATATATTCTTTTAAAATATCTAATTCAAATATAAATGAATTCAATAGTTATTTGAAATGTAACAAAAATTATAATATTGACGCAACTGATTGAATCTATCTAAATATAAAAAGTTTATTCATATATGATATATTAATGAAAATTATTTATTTTAAATAATTTAAAAATTCTTAATTAATTTTTATTTGTCATTGTTTGTGCAACTAATAATTTAAGAAAGAAATATTTTTAATTTTTAATTTTTAATGAGTTAATACAATTATTAAGGAAATTACATAATATAATAAATTATAAATAAAAATAAAAAGTATTTATTTAAAATATATAAGATTTTAAAGTTTTAGAACTGAAATGTAAAAAATAAGTTTAATTTTACCAGTTGACCAACAAAAAATTAGTTTGACTAATGAAAAGACTTTTTAAAATTTATAGAACTTGTTTATAAATAAAATTTTTTGTAGGACTTAATTGAAAAAATAATATAAGTTATAGGACTAGAAATGCTATTATTTCTAATTTATTTATTGTATTATAGAAATTTCCATGGAATTATGCAATTGGTTTGAGGAAGATTTTGATGCTGAGTCAATTTTAGATGAGGAAATCAAAAGGGAATTAATAGAATCATAGGGAATCTAAGTGTGAGTGAAGATAAAATAATTGATGGATCCAATAAAGATTTTAATTCCTAGAATGAGAATCCAATGGAATGCCATTTTGGTGGAAAATTCGAACTGGGGATTAGGAATGGATTCCAAAAAGGAGTAAGAGCATTAAGACATGAAAATGATGCAAAATTATGGACATTTCCAATTGTCAACATGCTTTAAATGTCCTTGAGACTTAGCAATAATAGCAGCAGAAGCAATAATAACAAGAAAATATGCGCAAAGTTTAATTCAAAAAGTTGAATTCCTGTGAGAAAAAAGAAAAAGAAGGTCGAGAAACCAACATGCTAGGATTAAAGAATCTAAAATTAGCCAAGGAAAATTCAACAATACCGTTTTCTTTCTTCTATACATTTTTTGATGAAAGGCTGCAATAATCAAAGGCAAAGCAAAAAGTTTTCCCTCTTATATGAAAATAACAAGTTTTAGCCTAAAATTCAAGTTTATTTTAGGGATGATAACACTATCAGTCCTAAAGTTATATTGTTATAATTAAGTTTTAAAAGAAATAAAGTTTTACAATTATAACAGCAAAAACTTTCAAATTAGTGAGAAAATTTTTAGTGAGAGAAGATGTTCTTTTTGATAAGTGTTTCTTGGTTTTTTAAACTAGTGTAACTTAAGTCTGCAACTATTATTCTACATTTTCCTTCCTCTTTATGGCATTCAAGTGTTGGAAAGTTTTCTCAAAAGCCTCATACTGCTAAAAGGAAAGAGAAACATATGCAAAAGTTTATAAGCACACTTATGTTGGTGAGTTTCGTTGTTGAGAATCAAGATCAAGATCTGAAGTAAAGTATCATCCCTATGTACACACTTGAAGTAGGTAGACCAAGAACGAGTGGAAAAGGGAGGAGTTCATCTATAAAAGCTAAGGATAAAGCAACTTCATTATGGCTAATGGATTCACACATGGCCTATGAAGAAGATAGTGGATCGAATTTTCCTTGATTTAGTTAACAACCACAAATCGACCTCTTTTTTACAGAAAATAGGGAAGCTTGTTTTGAGCTCTAATAGCTTTGAGGCAAACTGATCTCAATCTCTTGTATTAGAGCGTGTGGAAATTCAATCTTTTGGAGTGTCTTTGTCATGTGTAGGAGAAGAAAGTTTCATTGAGACCATAAACCACGCCTTTGTGCAAGCTGACACTCTTGGAGAAATAAATGAGCCCCCCAACGCTGAGTTGAGCATCCTCTTTGGTATGAGCAATGTTCACCAGCTAGAGGGAGACCTTTAGCTATTAGATTAGCCTGCTTTAGGCTCTTGTTATATATAGACTATCATTTTTTTATTCTTCAACTAATTTTTTATTCATTTTTTAAAGGATTAAATGTTTGTAGCCTTTTTTCTTAAAATTCCCTTAGTGTTTGAGAATTAGTTTGCTCTTTTATTCATCCATTATGCCTTAGTCTTTAGTGAAACTTGGCTTAGGATGTGTTGTTCAAGTTTCACTAGGAGACTGAATAGTGGTAGCCATCTTAAGTTCGCCCTCTAGGCTTGGAGTTATTTTTCCATAACTTTATATTTTGGTTTGGAGCTTGTTTGGACTCATCTCTGTTGTTGCCTTTGGGCTTTTTTTTACAATAAACATTGCTTACTTTTAAAAATAATCATAATGGGAAAAGTTACAAAAACCCCTTATGGTTTTGCCGTAATCTTAATTAACCTTATAACACTTTTCAAGGTTCAAATGAACCTATATCGTTACTAAATTGAGATAAAAACACCCCTCAAACTGACACCGTTAACAAGTCAATTTAATACTAGTTAAAAAATGCTCATGTGGCATATAGGTCTTACCCACTTGTCCATGTAGACTGAATAAATGAAAAAATTTTATATGGGACCCATGATCACACTACCTATATGTACCTTTTCCTTTATTTCTTCATCCACTACCAACCTAGACACTACCATGCCCTTTTGCTCCATCGTTACCCACACATTACCTACCCTTGTCCCTTCCTTTTTCTCTTTCTCTGTAGTTTGTGTACTCTAAAGTCTAAAGCCTAGTTTCCTTTTAACATCCAAAAGAGATTATTAAAAGAAAAAAAAGTCTATAAAATGCCATGGAAGTAGCAAAAAATGATCCTATCAGCATCTCTAATCAGCTTGTATAGTGACCGATTTCACATACTTCCCTTCTTATTCCATTTGTACTTCTCTCTGTCTCTACATCCTCCATTCCATTTCACATTCAATAAACGATATGGGTCAATCGCTACTTGACATTTGACGGTTGATTTTGTAGTAATCTTAAATTTTTATGGATTTTGCTTGGTATGTGTGGTTGATTAAGTTAATGATGTATACACTTTGTTAATACAAAGGTAATAAAATAGAGGAAAGTGAAAGAAATTAAAAAAGAGCAATTGGTTTTGAGTAATTCCCAGCAATAAAAAATCTTTGTCCATTCCATTTATGCCTTCATTTTCAGTTACCCAAGCTCCTTGTTAATTGCTTCGATAGGGCCCTTCGAATCTACAGCCCAGTATTTAAAGACTTTAATAGTCATCACCAAAGCTAAAGGTGCCAATGTGTTGATTGCAGAGGGTTTATTATTTTTGAATCATTTGCTTCATGTTTTAGAATTAAGAAATAGGTTTGCAAAAGAAAAGACATGTGTTACCTTTTAAACGTTAAGCTTTTACAAGGATAACGTGAGGGAAATTGGGTCTAGAGGTGGGATTTCTTCATTTTTTATGAGCTTAGGTGTAAGAATTAGATGCTAAAGCTATTTATCAGCTTGGGTTTAAAATAAAAATTACAAAGGAAATTAGTGATTTTGGAATAGTTACTTTGTTTTATAAATGGGTGAGTTTAACACAAAAACCTTTGAGACTTTGCCAAAATTAGGTGAAGGAAGTGGCAATATCATTTCAGTTTTGGAATGATTCCCTGGCAATGACTTTTGTAAGCCCATTGCAACCCTTAATTTGCTTGCTACCATTTTTTTTATTAAGAATTTTTTTATTGTCTTTTGGTTTTTGATGTAGAAGTAGTTGTTGTTGTTGTTATCGTCATTGTTGTTGTTATCGTCATTGTTGTTGATGATGAAATGACCATTGACAATGGAGGTTGAGGTGGTGGTGAAGGATGTAATATTCCGTATTTTTAAATATTTTTACATTGCATCGGGATATGCAGTATTAATAATTTTTGTATATATATTTATGAAATTTTTATGAGTTTGTTATTTAATTAAAGCTAATTTTAATTGTTTATTATTTTTTTAAGTACTTTAAGTAAAATTTTCCCGGGACTTGCATTTTCGGGGAAATTTTCACGTAAATAATTTATTATTAATCATTTTAAATAGATTTACGGACTTACATGAACTCATATACATTTTTAAAATACTAAATAATGTATATATGTGTATTTATTTAAATAATTAGGGTTTGATTAATTACCCTAATATTTTATTATTTATTTGTTAGTTTTATTGTTATTTTATTATTTTTATTTAGTATTAAATTTTAAAATATTGAATTATGTGTGTGGTGGATAATTTTTCTAAGTATTATATTAATATACTATAATATAAATTATTAAACTATTATTAATATTATAATATATATATATATATATATATATATATATATATAATATATATACAATTTTTTTTTTATTTCTTTCTTTTCTTTTCTCTTCCATTTCCTTCTTCTCCCCGACCCTCCTCCATCAACCCTCACCCTCGCCGTCCGATCACCGACCGTCAGAGTGCCTCCCCTGCGTGTCACCGTCCTCCTCCGCTGCCTCGCCACTCCGGTCGTCTTCCCCGGCGCCGTCCAACTCCTTTTCTTCCATTTTTGGCCGAAAGTCCCATTTTCTTCACAACTCACTATTCTGGCCACCAAATTCCTTGATTCCAGTGTTGTTGGACTCCCTTGAAGCCATAGAAGATGATTCCAAGCTTTTTTTAAGCTTAAAACTTGATTTGGTAAGGTTTTTCTCAATTTTTCAATTCGGCCATCTTAGGGTTTTTGAATTTTTTTGAGCTTCAAATGATTGATTCATGAAAATTATCTTAACAAATGTTGTTCCCCTTAGCTTAATCTACATGTGTGAATTTTTGTATAATTTTTGGGAATTATTTTGATTTTTGGGTATTTTTGAATATTTTAATATTATTTTCTAATTTTCGAAAATTAATTAATTAAATTATGAAATTGCGTTTTATGATAAATATAGGTGTTTAAATGAATTATAGGAATTTATTTGGATTTTTTATGAATTTCTATGTATTTATTTTGAATTTTATTATTTTAGGTAATTTTGGAAAATTAGGTTAATTGTGTTTTTAATTGAAATTAATTAGCCAATTGAGTTTAATTATTGATATTACTGATAAATATGTTTATAAAATTAATTTTGGATAATTATATTATTTTTGGTGAATTTTTGGAGTAATTTTAGTGTATTTATATATATAAGGGTATTTTGGTAATTTTACCCTAAATTGGCAAAAAATGTAATTAAATTGGTTATAATAGTTATTTAAGGTATAAAATGATTTCTACAAATTATTTAGTATTTTTAACTAATTAAAACTATTTTTCGTGAATTATTTTCAATTATATATATAATATACGATTTTTCTAATAAAATGAGTTTTTATTTGTTTTTAATTTGTTTTAAGGTTAATTACATAATTTCTACGTATAAAATATATTTCTGTGATATAAGGGCATTTTTGGTATTTTTATATTATTCTGTGATTGTGGACCCCGGTCGGTAAACTGTAGTTTGGAGTCCAACCGAGGGGTTGTGGATGTGTTTCTGTACTTGTTTTTCGAAGTGTGTTTCTTTGCAGGGCTGGCTCTACTCTTTGAGTAGAGAGATGTCCATTTTACAGGGGAGGTTCTGCCGAATTTTCGATAGAATTATCGTAAAACATGATATCCGATCAAACCCTAATTCTGTTTCGGTGTCTAATATTCTAGATCGAGTTTTTAGGATTTTCTGTTAGGTTTATTCTGATGTCTATTATTTATTGTTTGTTTAGTTACGCCGAGACCGAGGCCTAGTGGACCAGGCCCGTCGGACCCATCTCGAGGAGCGCACTAGTGTAAGTTACTATTTTATATATATATGTTTAGGGTGCATGATTTCGAAATATATGTTTTATTTTGATTAATTATGCATAAATAATTCAATTATTACTTAAGTTTATTTTTAGTTTATTTTGGTCTATCTTTAGTATATTTTTGGTATATTTTAAATTATATGCATGTTTTGCTGGTAAATTAGGTTTAAAATGTTTTTGAATATATTTCTAGTTTATTATGTAATCTAAATGGATTTCTTTGACGTATATATACTCAAAATATACCTGGTTTACTTCTAGTATATTTTTAGTATATATATGATTTATGTTTCTCTTTATTTTAAATTCATGCATCTTTTACTTACGAATGAATGTTTTATATTTATTAATGAAGGAAATCAATAGAACATGCTACCTAGTGGGCAGCACTAGGACCGAGTACGTACCGGTACGCTTATAACATTTAGGCTATATTACTAACCAGTTTGAGGATATTGATTGGAATTGATTTATCTGATGTGTGATGTGATTTGGGTGTGATTGCTGGAGCTCGGTTGACCAAGTGTCTCGGGGCCAATCACACTGACAGTCAGACTGCTGAAGTTCGATTGACTTAGTATCTCGGGGCTAGTCTACTGTCTAAATGGAATAAGTGAATATTTTGGAATAAGTGAGCCTGTATGGCTAGAGTGTTGTCTAACACTGTTTGAGGTTGCGATATTCTAGGGTTCTATTTGATCCTTCATAAACGATGATTTTCAATAAAATATATAAAATGATTTTACTGCATCTGTGTGTATTTGCCTGTATATATACATATTAGATATATACTATTGACTGTATGCATTGTCATTTAGTATGCATGTATATATATTATAGTAATTCACTCAGTGAGGTCTGACTCCCCTCCGTTGACTATTTTTCAGCAGAGTCATCATCTTCAGACCTCAGTAGCAGGACTGTACGCCGGATTTCTTCCACCCCGGCTTCTTTATGTAAACTGCTTATCTGAATCTTGAGTTTTATTTTTATAATCTAGACATTGTAGTAGTTGTAAATAAATTAAGGGTTTTATGTATTATATTTGAGTGAGTTATGTATTTTAAGAATTTGAACTGAAACTTGTATCAAAGGATTTTTATATATGAGATGAGGATTGGATATCAATTCATTTGGTGTAAATGTTATTTTTGATATTTATGATTTTATTTCCGCTGCATTAAATACTGTTATTATTACTATTGTATGTTTTATTTTATTTTAGGCTTGCTACGGGTTCCGGATTCGAAAGAATTCCCGTTCCCAAACGCCGGTCATGGCCCCTATTTTGGGTCGTGACAAAGTTGGTATTAGACCGGAGTTCTGTGTCAGGGCTTAGTTGTGTGAGTTGTGGCCCTAGTTTTCAGAGTTGTGTTTTTTGTTAAACTATTGCAGTGAATTAGGTTCGAGTACGTCTTGATAAGTATTCCTGCTTTAGCTTTCTGCATTGTTCCTCCGTTGTCTATTTTGTCTGAATCTTCCTGTTTGTCTTTTCAGAATGAGGAGGCGAGCGCGTGTCGCTCCACCCGTCGTTGAGGTCGAGGATGATGAGTCTTTTCAGGATGAGGTTTTACCTCCTGAGCAACCAGTTAGACGTAGAGGTCGTGGCAGAGGTAGACCTCGAGGAGCAGCAGGTCGCCGTAGGCAGAAAGAGTTACAGGATGAGGAGCTTGTTGAGCCTGAGTTTGATGTTCTTGTACCTCCAGTTGTTCAGCCTGTTCAGCCTACCTATCAGCAGGGTATGTCTGACCTTGAGTCAGCTTTGTTCTATGCCCGAGTTGGCAGGATTGCTTTTGATGGGACTTTCGATCCGTTAGACTTTCTACATACGATTGAGACTCGGACTCGGACTACTCACACCGAGTACCAGCGGATCATGATCGTCCAGTTGTCTATTGAGGGACCAGCCTTAGACTGGTTTATTCAGATGATCCAGCCTTACATGATGACGATGATTGGGCTCAGTTTTGAGAGCGATTTATGAGGAGATTCTATCCAGAGCCTCTTCGTATGAGCTATCATCTCCGATTGACCAACATTTCTTGTGGTAATCAATCAGTAGAGGAGTACACCCGAGAGTTTCTTCGGCTAGGTAGATATGCAGAGGATCTGATGCGAGACCAGTATTTCACAGTCACTACATATGTCACCGGATTGGGTTCAACATTTGTTGGTATGCCTACAGCATGCCTTACTCTAGAATTTGTGATAGAGTTAGCCAAGGAGATTGAGTTGAGGCTAGTTAGGCAGGGAGCGATGCCTGATTATTACCAGCTAGGAGTTCAGTCGAGTGGATTTCAGGCTACTCCGTACTCTAGTTTTCATGTTCGTTCGAGTAGTCAGCAGTGAGGTCTGACTCAGCAAAGTCAGAGGCAGCAGCAGTGAGTGGATCGGAGCAGTAGACATGGCCGTGGAGGTCAGCGTAGATCGTTCAGATTCGGGTCAGGTGCTTCGAGCAGTAGCAGTGGTCATAGTTCTGGATCAGCTGCCAGTGTATGCCAGACTTGTGGTAGAGTCCATCAGGGACCGTGTTAACTGACACCACTGACATGCTTCAGATGCGGATAGACAGGACATTTTGCCAGATCATGTCCTTACTCCGGGTATCAACAGCCGTAGATTTTGTGATTCCCACAGCAGTCGATTGCTAGTGCTGCACCAGTGCCATTTCAGTTGCCTCCAGCCCAGCATCAGAGTTCCACTCAGCTTGTTCCATAACAGGGTCGTGGTAGAGGTACTAGAGGAGGTGCCAGAGGTGTTGGCCAGGCTTCTAGCAGTCAGCAGGGAGGTCGAGGACATGCCAGAGTCTTCCATCTCACTCAGCAGGATGCTCAGGCATCTAATGCAGTCGTGGCAGGTATTGTTTCTGTCTGTTACCTGGATGCATGGGTTTTGTTTGATCCGAGTGCCACGCATTCATTCATTTCTCCCGTTTTTGCTTCTAAGTCTTGTTGGCAAGCTTCGAGGATGGCTTTTCCTTTGTTCGTTGCCACTCCTCTGAGCGATTCTTTGGACACCGATATTATTCTTTTTAGTTATCCAATTCTCATGGGAGATAGAGAATTATCCGCTGATTTGATTCTGTTGGATGTGATGGAGTTTGATGTTATTCTGGGAATGGATTGGTTATCTCAACACTATGCCGTGGTAGATTGCAGGAATAAAGAGGTGACGTTCACAATTCCTGATGAAGAAGATTTTAAGTTTGTGGGTGATAGGAGTTCAGCACCTCAGAATCTTATTTCTGCTACTACGACTAGGAAGTTGTTGAGGAAAGGTTGTCAGGAATATTTGGCATTGGTCAGGGATACTTCAGTGGAGAAGTTGTCACTCACGGATGTTCCTGTTGCCTGTGAGTTTCCTGATGTTTTTCCCGAGGAGTTTCCAGGCTTACCACCTCACAGAGAGATTGAGTTCTGTATAGATGTGGTTCCAGGTACTACTCCTATATTTATGCCACCCTGCAGAATGGCTCCTGTAGAGTTGAAAAAGTTGAAGGAGCAGTTGCAAGAGTTGTTGGATAAGGGTTTTATCAGACCCAGTGTTTCTCCTTGGGGTGCACTAGTCCTATTTATAAAGAAGAAGGATGGTACCCTGAGACTGTGCATTGACTACAGAGAGCTGAATAAGGTGACAGTGAAGAACAAGTACCCTCTCCTGAGGATAGATGACTTATTTGATCAGCTACAGGGTGCACAGTTCTTTTCTAAGATTGACTTGAGGTCGGGTTATCATCAGTTGCAGATTAGTGAAGCTGATATTTCTAAAACGGCATTCCGCACTCGATATGGCCATTATGAGTTTCTGGTGATGTCTTTTGGTTTGACTAATGCACCAGCAGCTTTTATGGACCTGATGAACAGGGTATTCATATCGTATGTGGATCAGTTTATGGTAGTTTTCATTGATGATATACTGGTTTATTCTAGGAGTATGGAGGAGCATGTATATCACTTGAGGATTGTACTGCAGACATTGAGAGATCATCAGCTTTATGCTAAATTCTAGAAGTGTGATTTCTGGATGGAGAGTGTTACTTTTCTTGGACACGTGGTGTCTAAAGAAGGTATCCAGGTTGATCTACAGAAGATTAAAGTAGTGTCTGAGTGGCCTAAATCGACTTCTGTTACTGAGATTCATAGTTTTCTGGGTTTAGCTGGGTATTATAGGCGGTTTGTGCAGCATTTTTTCAGAATAGCAGCCCCTATGACTCGCTTGACTCAGAAGAATGTTAGATTTGAGTGGTCAGAAGCTTGTGAGAATAGTTCCCAGTTGTTGAAGGAGAAATTAACCACAGCGCCAGTGTTAGCTTTGCCTAATAATGTGGATAAGTTCACAGTTTATTGTGATGCCTCTAGAGTTGGCCTTGGTTGTGTGTTGATGCAGAATGGAAGGGTGATAGCCTATGCTTCAAGGCAGTTGAAGAAGCATGAGCAGAACTATCCTACACATGACCTAGAGATGGCTGCAGTGATCTTTGCTTTGAAGATTTGGAGACATTATCTGTACGGGGTGACTTGTGAGATATTTACTGATCACAAGAGCCTTAAGTACATTTTCCAGGAGAGAGATCTGAATCTGAGGTAGAGGAGATGGTTGGAATTGTTAAAAGATTATGACTGTGAGATATTATATCATCCGGGTAAAGCTAATGTGGTAGCAGATGCCTTGAGTAGAAAGTCCTCAGGCAGTCTTGCTCACATCAGTGTTGAGAGGAGACCGTTGATCTATGAGTTGCATCTGTTGGTGGATCAAGGTCTGATGATGAAGATCAGTAAGTCAGGTGGACTGCTAGCTCAGTTTAAGGTGTAATTTATACTGAGGGATAGGATTAAAGTAGCTCAGAGCCGAGATCCTATTCTGGAAGAGCTTGCAGAGAATGTTCGATCAGGGAAGTTCACTGATTTCACACTCGATGATGATGGTGTGTTGTGGATTAGTGGTAGATTTTGTGTTCCTGATGTGGATGATTTGAGAGAAGAGATCCTAGAGGAAGCACATTCTACAGCTTACAGCGTTCATCCGGGTGTTACTAAGATGTACCACAGTATCAGAGATTTATAGTGGTGGGACGGATTGAAGAAGGATGTCGCTGATTATGTTGCTAAGTGCCTGACATGTCAGCAAGTGAAAGCTGAACATCATAAGCCTTTTGGGAAGCTTCAGCCTCTTCCTATTCCCGAGTGGAAGTGGGAAAGGATAGCTATGGACTTTATGGTCGGTTTGCCTCGTTTTAAGGATGGATATAATTCCCTCTAGACAGGTTGACGAAGTCTGCACATTTCTTACCTGTGAAAGCCACTTATTCTATAGCTAGATTGGCGAAACTGTTTGTGAAGCATATTGTGTGCCTTCATGGAGTACCTGTGTCCATTGTGTCAGATAGAGGTTCAGTGTTTACCTCTCGTTTTTGGCAGAAGTTGTAGGAAGCGATGGGCACTAAGTTAGACTTCAGTACTGCTTTTCATCCTCAGACTGATGGTCAATCTGAGAGGACGATCCAGACATTGGAAGATATGTTGAGGATGTGTGTCCTAGATTTGGGAGGTAGCTGGGATGATCATTTGCCACTCGTTGAGTTTGCATATAATAACAGCTACCATAGCAGTATTGGCATGGCATCGTATGAGGCTTTGTATGGGAGGAAGTGTAGATCCCCTTTGAGTTGGGATAAGGTTGGTGAGAGAGCTTTGACTGGACCTGAGATGGTTCAGGATGCTGTAGAGAAAGTCACCGTGATTAAGCGCAGATTAGAGATCGCAGTTAGCAGGCAGAAGAGCTATGCGGATCCTAGGCACAGAGATATGGAGTTTCAGGTTGGAGATTTTGTTTTTCTGAAGGTATCTCCGATAAAGGGTGTTATGAGATTTAGTAGGAAGGGTAAGTTAGCACCGAGATATATCGGACCGTTTGAGATTCTGGAGAGAGTTGGCACTGTTGCATATCGGTTGGCTTTGCCTCCGAATATGTCACAGGTGCATCCAGTATTTCATATCTCAATGTTAAGGAAGTATATTTCAGACCCTTCACACGTGTTGCAGCCCGACAGTGTAGAAGTGAGTAAAGATCTGACGTTCATGGAAGAACCTGTGGCAATTGTTGACTATCAAGTCCGACAGTTGTGTTCGAAGCAGATTCCGATGGTCAAGGTTTTGTGGCGTAGTAACAAAGTTGAGGAGCATACGTGGGAGACTGAAGTTGAGATGCGAGCTTCTTACCCGTATCTCTTTCCTTCTTGATCCTATTTTCTGGAATTCGGGGATGAATTCTTGTAAGGGGGGAGGACTGTAATGTCCCGTATTTTTAAATATTTTTACACTGAATCGGGATATGCAGTGTTAATAATTTATGTATATATATTTATGAAATTTTTGTGATTTTATTATTTAATTAAAGCTAATTTTAATTGTTTATTATTATTTTAAGTGCTTTACGTAAAACTTTCCCTGAACTTGCATTTTCGGGGAAATTTTCACATAAATAATTTATTATTAATCGTTTTAAATAGATTTATGGACTTGCACGAACTCATATACATTTTTAAAATACTAAATAACGTATATATTCTGGTTTATTTATATTTGAGAGTGTTTATTTATTTTGTACAGGTTTTGAGATTGTCCTGGTACATGGAAAACTTTATTGGATTTTTGTTAAAAGTTTTAGATTTTGGTTAAATTTTGGTTAAAAATCTCTAAAGCTTACTATAAGTTTTGAAGGCTTTAAGCTTTTCCCATTCCTAGTGTCGGTCACGTGCTCTTGAGGTAGGGGTGTGCAAAATCGAACCGGATCAAAACGAATCAAATATATATATAGATATATATATATAGGTTGGTTCAAATCTTAGCATTGTATTTTTATAAATATTCTTAAGTTTAATATACAAAAATAATGTTTAGTACTGTTAGGATTCGATCCTAGGCCTATAAAGTTATCTAGAATGTGTATTGCCATAAAGCCACTAAAGCAGTGCCTGGTTTTTGTTTTGACATAATCATTATATAGTAATTTCAGTTAACCAAAAATTGGCTGAACCCCGACTTTACACTTCAGTTCGATGTTGGTTTCCTAAATGGGTAAACATTTGATTTGATTTGGTTCAATTTAAACTAAATGCTCACTTCTACTTTAGGGTTTAGGTCATGACCAAAAAGTTAAAGAGAAAGGAAAATTAAAGGAGTGAAGACCAAACCAACAAAGTGCCAAGTTGAATTGTATCTTCCCTTTCAAATTCCCCAAAATCCTTCACTTTCATCTCTTTTGATCATAGAAATTACATCATTTATTCATATCCTCTTTGTTTTTTTCAGACATAACTTAAATGTTATATCTCTTCTATAACCAAATTTCTAGCATGCCCCTTCATTTCTTCTTCTGTGCTCCCTTCACTATTTTCTTCTCACATAATTACTTCGAGGCCTTTAGTTTCTTCCTTAAAATACCAAATTGTTTCTTATGTCTCTATGTCTAAGATTTTTATTGTTAATGGCACAATTGATTATACAATTTCTAATAGGATAAGATTTGTCTTGGTTTTCCTAGGAAAAGTAGCATGGCTTTTAATACTTTTAATATCCTCAAGATCTTTAATTAGGTTTCAAAGAGTTTGCATATTTTTAATGTTTATGTGTAGATTTTGAGTTAATAATGGAATTATAGGAATTGGAGAGACTTTGTTTCTTGATTGATTTTTAGTTATGATATGTTTGTTTGTTCGAGATTTTTATTTGGATTCTAAGTAAATGAAAGCAAAAGAAAAGTGGGTATTGGAGCTTTGCTTTATTTGGACTAGTTATTGTGTTAAAACTATGGTTTGATTAGCTAGTTCTATGTAATTGAGCTAGATAAGTTACAATTTTTTTTCAATTTGTGTGTTGACAATTAAAAAATGCTATATGACAAGGTTTCAAATAGAAAAGAGGGTTTTTTTTTTTTACCACAATGGCAAATGGACATTACATGGCTACTGATGTGGTAAGAAGTCTAAGATGAATAACTTATCATCACATTCTATTATATTTGACAAACTAGGAACTACATAGAGCTTTTTAATTAGTTTTAGAACTTTTTTCTTTTAAGACTTAATTGTAAAACATAAACATAACATTTAAAAAAAAAATTAAAGTGTTATTATCTCTTTATTTTATCAAAAGTAGTAGATAAATTTTTCTTTTTGCTTTTATAGTGGCAAAGATGATTGACATGTCATTAGATTGTTTTAAGAAGTTGTAAATTAACTAACACATTATCAACTTTTATTAGTTTGCACAGTATTTGACTAATGTAACAATGTTTAAAAAGCATGTTAACTTAATTGTAAAAATTTTATCTTATAGTTTTAATTGAAAATTTTATTTTTTTAGGACTAGGAATGTCATGTATATAAAATATATAACAACTAAATACATAGAAGTTACCATATGGTATGTTGATACTTGCAATGTGATATGTTAATACCTATAAATTTGACACGTGTTATGCTAAAATTCTAACATTTTTTTATGTAGTGTTCATAAGGAAAAAAATAACATGTAGTGTTGGTAACAAAAAAAAAAAGAACTGAAGATGCAGCTCTTCATAACACTATATGTTTCCCATCTCTCTCCATTCCTTTTTTTTCCCTATTTTTGCAGTTATGAGGCAGAGGTTAGAGTTAATATTATTTCTAAAGATTTTGATTTGTACAAGCCTTCTCTTTAATCCATACTTTTTTTTGATGTTGTGTTAATTAGAGCTCTTCATTATAGTCTTTGTTCCTTGTCTCTCTCGATTCTTTTTACTTTCTAGATTTTTGAGGTTATGATTAGTCTAAGTAGAGGTAAGAGAAGAAATTTGGGAATTTTTTTACTGTTAAGGTTAGGGTTAAGATTATTTCCAAAGGTTTTCATTTCTTATATGTGTTTTCTTTTCCCCTTTAATGCCATCTGAACAACTAATTATACTGGAGTTAAAAGTTCTATTTCCTTATTTATTTTATTTAAAAGTTTGAATTTTTTCATATTACTTAAGTTATGTTGTACGCTATATTTATAATTATTTTTTATGGGGATTGTGCTAGAGAACTTAATAGTCATTTAATCTTTTTTGGAGTATGTGTAATTGTTGCTATACTTATGTGTCATGGTTGCCTTATCCGTAATTTTTTGCAAATATTCATTTGAATGACATTTTTTCTCCTTGTATGTATGATGAATTTTTTAAATATTATTTTTAATTTTTCTAAAGTCTTTATTGCTTAGATCCCTATTCCCTATACATGCCAAGACGAAGAGATTTTGAGATCAATTCTTATATGTTGAACAAGAACTATCAATTCTTATATATTGAACAATAACTTACTATTGCCAAAGGGCATGAATAAGCATTGCAAAAGCAGCTCCTGAAGGAGATTAATGGTTCCTAAAAGAGGTTTAAGAAATAAGTAGAATCATTTATTAAACTTGAGGTAAATGAGATGGATTATCAAACCTCTTTACATACCATATTTAAGTGATTAAGATTTTTTTCATATGTTAAAGGTTTATTATTTCCGTTCCATTTCTTTTTAGGTGAAACTAGAAAATGAAATGAACCTTTGCAAGAAAACTGAATCCTCAACTACTTTAGCTAAAGAAAAAGTAAGCAATTTGGAAGGAAAACTTGCTCATCTTTCTGAAAGCATAGAAAGAGGGAAAAAATGCCTTAATAATGAGCTTGTGTAATTATATAAAGATTCAAAGCTTTCTATTTTTAGGATAACTACAGATGTAATATGAATTTATGGATTTTCTACAATGATATTTTATTAGCCTCTACATTTGTTCATACATGTATTTCTCTTCTGTATAGCATGAGAAAATGGAATGTAGAGCTAAAAATCCCGAGAAAGAATCATAGGTGCTGAAGGCCCAATTGGAAGATATAAAATTACAACTACAAGAGGTGCCTTTTGTCATGACCCAAACCCACGTAACCGACACTAGGGAATGAGAAAGCATAAAACTACTGAATCCCGTAGTAAGCCTTAAAGAAAAATGCAGAATAAATAAATAAAAGAAACTTTGAAACCTTACAATAAATATTTAAATTACAATACACATTATCAAACTGATTTTTCTTAATATAATTTAAACCATAGCATCGTAGTACATAATGTAAATAAACATTAGTTATACAATATCATAAGTACATAATACACCCGAATAAAATATTTAGTAAAACAGTTTTCTCTACTGCAGTACACAAAAGTAAACACAATGTAACTAAGTAGACCTATGCAAAATAACCAGCGAGGATGCTACATGGCGAAGGGAAGTAAGCCTAATAGAAAAGTCCTAAACTCCTGAAAAAAATTAAATTAAGGGGAGTCAAACCTCATTGAGTAAGTTAATAAAAGAGTTGTACGATTTGAAAACCTTTTAAAAACCATATAGATGTATCAAAAATAATTTATAATATATATATATATATATATATATATATATATATATATATATATATATATATATATATATATATACAACTTTTGAAAAATCTCGGTAGAACTCTAAACCCAATTCTAAATGGCAAACTGGGCCTACTTAATCCAATTAGACTGCCGGTCCCCGAGAGTAGAGGCATTAATCGAGGCACTAAGCTGTAGTCATCCACTTAATCCAAACACATAACACTAGCAGTCCTTGAGAGCTAAGGCATCCACCAAGGCAAGCATCCCAGTCCATTTTTAATTTTTTCACATCACTGGCAGTCTCCGAGAGCAAAGGCTTCCACCAAGGCACCCATCCCAGTTTATAACCACAAGTTATACATGTTTAGTGTCACGACCCAAACCAGGGGCCATGACTGGCACTAGGGAATGAGAATTCTTTCGAAACCGGAACCCATAGCAAGCGTTAGAAAAATAAAACACAATAAATAAATAAATAAATACAATTAAATTAAATTTTTTCTTAAAATCGTTATATAAAATAGATATTCCAAATCCTTTCATAAATGAATATATTCATACAATATTCAAATATAACTTTTAGAGTACAAGGTATCAAAATAAAGCAATACTCTTATGATACAATGACACTACTACTGCAGTTTCTAGAATACAAATCAGAGTTCAAAATATACATCTACATAAAATAGTCCGGACAAAAGAACACTGGTGAAGACTCTACTACTATGGTTTGACAATATAGGATCTCCTGCAAAAAATAATTGAGGGGGGTTAGACCTCACTGAGTGAATTATTATACTATATATACATGCAATCTAAACCATATCCAGTCAAGCATTCTTATATATATATATATATGCATATACACACATTTCACACAAATGCCAAACTCTACTTTTATAAACATAATAAATGTAAAAAACATTTATTTTAATACATGAATGATCAAATAGCACCCTATTGATTGCAACCTCAATCAATCATATTATCACTCTAGCCATACAAGCTCACTTAAATCCAAATAGATCACTTATTCCATTCTGGACAGTAGACTGGCCCCGAGACACTAAGTCAACCAAGCTCCAGCAGTCTGACTGTTAGTGTGATTGACCTCGAGACACTTGGTCAACTGAGCTCCAACAATCATACTATTAATCACATCATATCTCAATCACATCAATCAAATAATTATCAATCAAATTGTAATCACCATAATTAATTCTTAACTCAAACCTAAATCTATTGCATCGGCACGTACACGGTCATAGTGCTGCCCACTAGGAAGCACGTTCTATCAATATCCTTCATTTAAAATAAAGCATTCATATGGACAAACAAATAATGCAGAATAATAATCATAATGATAAAATAAACCATATATATACTATAAATATACCTAAAATAAACTAAGCATATTTCAAGTATATATATGTCAAATAAAGTCAAATCAAATAAGAAATATACCAAAGATAAACCAATGATATACTTAAAAATAGTTAAATATGAATTAATAATATAACATGCATTTATTTAGAAGTATATTAAAAATATACCAAGAATATACTTAAAAACAATTTAAGTATAAATCAATAATATGACATGCAATTAATTAGGAATATACCTAAAATATACTAAAAATATACCTAAAGTATACTAATCATTTAATAAAACAATTATGAATAAATATACATTTAAAACATGTACATATATACTACAATATACTAAAAATAAACCTAATTATCTAGCATGCATATCTCAAAAATAAACCCTAAATATATCAAAGATATCGTAAATGTATATAGAAAATATGCAGGCATATACATCAAAATATTCTAAAAATAAACTAAAATTATACCAAATCATATTATAATTTAAATCACTTTTAAAATCATATAATGAAAATGAAAAATCTTAAGTCATGTATTCTATATGCAATACATATATATACAGTATAATAACTCACATATTAGCGCTCCACGAGACAAACTCAATGGGTCTGGTCTGTTGGGTCTCGGTCTTGACGCAGCTAGAAAAATAAAATAACAATAACCATCAAAACAAATTTCTAACTCTACGCTTCTAGGATTACTATAGAAAGACTCAATCAAAAATTTAAAACTACACTCGGACCGGTTGTCACATTTTACAAGAAATCTACCGAAATTTCGACAGAATATCCTCTGTAAAATGGACATCTCCCTACAAAAGTAGAGCCAATCATGCACAGAAAATACACTTCTAAAATTTCAAAACACAACACTTCAGGTTGGGACTCCAAACTCTACAAATCCCCAACCGAAGTTCATAATTCACAAATCAACAATATTAACAGTAAAATAATAAAAATCATTAAAAACCCATAAAAATATTTAAAAACTTTATTTTTGAACTAAACCATAAAAGTCTAATTTAAATGGTATTTGATAATAACATTTTTAAATGGAATAAAATTCCTATTTCACAATTAAATTAACATAGATTATAAATAATATTTAAAATCACAATTTAACATCATAAAAATAATAAAATATGCTTTTAGCCTCAAAATAATAAATACACTTATTATTTACATAATATCTTAAAATTATCACAATTAACTAATAAAATCTCTAACATTATATAATATTAATAAAAATTAAATTTTACAATTATTCAACATAACATAATAAAATTCACGTTTAATTGCATAAATAGTTTAATTATGTAATAAAATTAGTATAAAACCCATTTTATTACCAAAACAATATTTATAATATATTATTTGAAAACAATTTTTGAAAAATAGTATTAATTAGTTAAAAATAATAGTTAATTTGTAAAAATCATTTTATTACCTTAAATAATTATAAAATCAACTAAAATATAATATTTAGCTATAATTAACACAAAATTACACATTTACCCCTAATATCAAATATCCAACATACTAAATAATTTCCTAAAAAGTTTATAGAAAATCATTAAAATTATTTAATCAACATATAATATACTAATATCAACCAAAATACATATTTAACCAATAATTTCAAGAAAAATACTTATTTAACTTAATAATTCAAAATACACATAAATTATATAAAATTCCATAAAAATTATATAAATTCATAAAAATTATTTTTTTAACAAATAATATTCCAATATCAACTAAAACATACAATTAACCTCCAATTTCAATAAAAAATACACATTTAATTCAATATTCCAAAATGTACATAAACTAAAAATATTTATAAAAATTATATAATAATCCCAAAAATTAATTTCTCAACACCACAATTAATAACAATATATAACAATAATAATTTAACCAAATTTATGGTTAATCATAATTAATTAACCTAATTAACAAAAATTCAATATTTTAATAATAAAATAATAAAAAATACCCATAAATAAAATAAATTCAGAAAAATTAACAAAAAATATAATTTAAAAGCTTCAATTTCATACATCATTATTTCAAAAAGAAATAAACACAAATCACATTCATTCAAGCCTTAAAAAAAATAAAAATGAAAATAAGTCCCAAACAAAATATCAAACAAAACTAACCCTTAAATGAATTTGAGCTCGAATCATGCTGAGAATCATCCTCTCTGGAGATCAAGGAATCGAAAAAGCTAAGGAACACAAGTTCTCGTCGTCTGGAAGTCACCGGCGATGTTGAAGCTTGATGCTGCTCCAGCGGTTCTTACTGGTTCCAGCGACTTCTGCAGCTCTTCTATGGTGGTGATGATGAGAAGAAGAGATGAGCAGATGATGGTGATGATGATTGAAGCCATGGTAGCTCCAACGTGAGGATGGAAGAAGCGCAGTAACAGGGGAGGGTCGAGACATGCGGGAGGAAGAAGAAAAATGGGTTCTGAAATTTGTTTTGTGTATATATATATATTAAACTATAACTTTATAATATAATATAATAAACTTTAATTTAATTTAATCCCTACCACAAATAATACTCATATATATATATATATATATATACACACACACACACACATATAATCTCACACACTCATAATCACACACACATAAAAATAAACACATAAAATATCATTTAAAAATAACAATAATAAAAACCATAATTATTAAATAATTAATAATACAAATAATGTATATTTAATAAAATAAAAAAAAATACCATAGAAATAATAATGCACATAAAGTAGTGTTATAATAATGATAATAATAAATATAATAACCATCGTAATGGTAACACAACACAATTGCTTTTAAACAAATAATATTTATGAAATAATTTAATTATGCAATAATGTAAATCAGTAAAAATAAAATAATAATGATGTTCTCAAAATATTAATAATACTTGAAGCACATAAATTAACAAAATAAGGTTAGTACTTAAAAAGAATATTAAAATAACTATGCACTAAGGTAATGTTATTAAAATAATAGTATTTGAAAATAATAAATATACCTAATGGAATTTAGACGTCCAAAATAATAAATTTCAAATTACTATATTTACGTAGAAAATTCAATTAAACATAAAATAATGATAATAAATCACAAAATAATTAAATAATTACATATAACTTTTAAATTTTATTAACACTGCATATCTCATTATTTAATAAAATAATTTAAAAATCAGGGTTATTACATTTAGGATCCATCTCTCAATCTCTACCATGTGCACACGGTCCTAGTGAAACCCACCAAGTGGCCCGTTCTACCAAAATTCCTCAAAAACTAATTTTTAAAATAAATAAATGAATAAATACATTACAAATGAAATTTCTTGACCATGTAAACAATGCTGAAAATATAAGCGCATGCCAATTTTAAAGAAAACACACGCACAGATCAATTCATTAACTTACAGGATGAGCGAGATGGCTGACGACCGTGCGTCTGCCTCAATCCAGGAACTCCCACTCTGGAACTCTCTAAAAAAAATAAAATAACATATTTATTTTTTTTAAATCATATTTATAGAATAAGAAGGAAAATTAATAAAATTACGAGACTCTAGAATGACTCGTGAAAAACCGGATAAGATTCGAGACTGGAATACCCTAATTTATGCTAGAAAGTTACGGAAGATGTCACATTTTATGAGAAAATCTATCGAAATTTCGGTAGAGTCTCCCTTGTAAAACGAACATCTCTCTACCATAGGTAAAGTCATTCCTACATAGAAAAACGCACTTTTAATATTCACATTCGAGTCGATCTTCCAGAACTATACTTAGCCCCGACTGAGATCACAAACTCAACCAAACATCACAAAATTTATTTTAAAAGAATGTGAAAATAGACAACTTAATTTTTATAGAAATTAAATTAAATTAAATACTTAAATTTTCTTTATAATAAACTTGATTTAATAATTAAATCATTTAATTCCCAAAAATATATGTTACATATAAGCATCCATAACTTAGAAAATCATTTCTCATTAAAGTTTAAAAACAAAATTTAACAAACATATATACTAAAGTATACACTAATATACAATATCAATTATTCAACAATTAGATAACCAAACTCACATTTCATTATCAAAATATAAATATAATCTAAAATTAATTACTCATATTAATAAATCTCTACAATAAATATATATATACTATCAAATTCATAATTTAATACCAAAATATCCAAATCTCACCTAATACTCAAAAATAATACATAATATATTATTTGAAAATAATTTTTAAAAATTAGTGTTAATTAGTCAAAAATAGTAAATAATTTGTAAAAATCCTTTTAATTCCTTAAATATTATTAAAACCAACTACAATATATTATTTAGCTATAATTAGCACAAAATTACGCTTTTACCCCTATAATACAAAATATGCATAATATACTATTATTACTCAAAAATTCCATAAAAATGTAATTTAATCACTTTTAATAGTTATTTAAGGTATAAAAATGATTTCTACAAATTATTTAGTATTTTTAACTAATTAAAACTATTTTTCGTGAATTATTTTCAATTATATATATAATATACGATTTTACTAATAAAATGAGTTTTTATCGGTTTTTACAGTGTTTTAAGGTTAATTATGTAATTTCTACTTATAAAATGTATTTCTATGATATAAGGGTATTTTTGGTATTTCTGAAATTGTTCCGTGAATTGTGGACCCCGGTAGGTAGACTGTAATTTGGAGTCCGACCGAGGAGTTGTGGATGGATTGATGTGCCTGTTTTTCGAAGTGTGTTTCTTTGCAGGGTCGGCTGTACTATTTGAGTAGAGAGATGTCCGTTTTACAAGGGAGGTTCTGCCGAATTTTTGGTAGAATTCTTGTAAAACGTGATATCTGGTCGATCCCTAATCCTATTTCTGTGTCTAAGATTCTAGATCGAGTTTCTAGGATTTTCTGTTAGGTTTATTCTAATGTCTATTATTTATTATTTGTCTAGTTGCGCCGAGACTGAGGCCTAGTGGACCAGGCCCGTCCGACCCATCTCGTGGAGCGCACTAAGTGTGAGTTACTATTTTATATATATATGTTTTAGGGTGCATGATTTAGAAATGTATGTTTTATTTTAATTAAATATGCATAAATAATTTGATTAGTATTTAAGTTTATTTTTAGTTTACTTTTGGTTTATTTTTGGTATATTTCCAGTATATATATGGTTTATATTGTTATTTTATTTAAATTCATGCATCATTTATTTGTGAATGAATGTTTTTATATTTATTGACGAAGGATATCAATAGAACGTGCTACCTAGTGGGCAGCACTAAGACCGAGTACGTACCGGTACGCTTATAACATTTAGGCTATAATACTAACTATTTGTGGATATTGATTGGGTATGATTATTTGATGTGTGAGATATGGTTTGGAGGTGTGATTGTTGGAGCTCAGTTGACCAAGTGTTTCGGGGCCAATCACACTGGCAGTTAGACTGCTGGAGCTCGATTGACTTAGTGTCTCGGGGCCAGTCTACTGTCTAAATGGATTAAGTGAATATATTTAGAATAAGTGAGCCTGTATGGCTAGAGTGTTGTCTAACACTTTTTTGAGGTTGCGATATTATAGGGTTCTATTTGATCCTTCAGAAATGATGATTTAAATAAAATATATAAAATGATTTTACTGCATCTGTGTGTATTTGCCTGTATATATACATATTAGATATATACTGTTGATTGTATGCATTGCCATTTAGTATGCATGTATATATATTATAGTAATTCACTCAGTGAGATCTGACTCCCCTCCGTTGACTAATTTTTCAGGAGAGTCATCATCTTCAGACCTCAGTAGCAGGTCCTTACGCCGGATTTCTTCCGCCCCGGCTTCTTTATGTAAACTGCTTATCTGAGTCTTGGGTTATTTTATCTAGACACTGCAGTAGTCATTAAATATTTAAAGAGATGTTGTATTATATATGAACTGGATTTGTATTAAAAGAGTTTATATATATGTGAATGATGAGGATTTGATTTAAATGAAGTTGGAAGATTATTATTTTAATATTTATGATTTTATTCCGCTACATAGTATTTTATTTAACTGTGATATTATTATTATTATTGTATATTTATTTTATTTTTAGGCTTGTTACGAGTTCCGGATTCGAAAGAATTCCCGTTCCCTAACGCCGGTCATGGCCCCTGTGTTGGGTCGTGACAGAGGCACAGTGAGAGTGGTGGTTCGGCTTGTGCAACGGGAAGAGAAAGTGAGGATAATATGTTTCTGTGTTTGTTTGTTATGTAATATGTATATGTTTGTGTGATGGTGCACGTGAATGTGTTTTTTTGCATATGTTTATTGTATGTATGGAAATGCATGGGTTTATGCAAGTGCATATATATATATATAATATTATAATATATAATGTACTTACATGTATTAATCTCCACCACATGCACATATTATATATATATATATATATAGAGAGAGAGAGAGAGAGAGAGATAACACACAATAATAAATAATATAATCACATAAAATAATAATAGTAACATTAAAATAATAATGCACTAAATTAAATATTATTAAAATAACATTATTCAAAGTAGTAAATATAAATAATGTAAATTAATTATCCGAAATAATAAGTCTCGAAATAAATATTTATATAAAAAATTATAATCAAACATAAAATAATAAATATTAACCACAAAATAATAAAATATTGAAATATGATTTTTAAATTTATTAATACTGCATATCTCATTTTAAAATAAATTAATTTAAAAAAATAGGGTTATTTCACTTTTTTTAACATCTTTTTTGTATGTGTATATTGTTTTTCTTATAGTACTTCTTGAAAACTTCTACTTCTTTTTCCTCTTCTCTTTACTACTATACTTAATGGCATTCCTGTATTATTTTATGGTTCACATATGATAAATTCAAATACCCTTATATGTTGCTCTATAGATATTCCTATTCGGCATTGACTGAAACTTTCCAAGATGCAATGTACAAAATTTCTGCTTGATTTAAGTGTAATGATCGTAATTATTTTTTATAATTTTTAATTTATGGACTAAAAACTGAAATTTATAATCTTCTCATTAAATGTTTCCTCCTCACTAGTGCTTGCACTACAAGAGTGAACATAAGAAGAAATTATCAAGTTTCATAATTCAAGATGGATCTTATACTAAGAACAATATTTTGGTTAAACATCTGCAAGAAGAGCTTAGGAACTATGTAAGTTTGATTTTTACTGTGTTAGTATCTCTTTCTTTTATTTATTTCCTTTTAACTTATAATACATGTTACGGTGTAAGGCTTGCCTCTATGAATTAATTTTTATGGAATACTTGAAATGTTCTCTACATTTACATATGGTTACATGTGCATACACTAATTAGAAAATTTGTAAATTAACATTCTTGTTGTCTTATACTATTATCTATTGTTAGATTCTGTAATTTTCCATCATTATATTTGCTTGAGAAGTATATAAGGTCTTATACTCTTATTAGGCGTAGTTTAATGAAATTTTGCCTAAAGTAACTATAATTTGTAATTTACCAGTTCAAATGTTAATTAGCGAGAACAAACCTAGTTGCAAAACTAAAGAAGTTAACTATTGTTTTCTTAGCTTCTTATATTTGCTTATTATTATTTTTTGTTTAGTTGTAAATTGTAATGTCAATAAAATGTAAAAACTAGGATGGATTTAAACAAATGATGGCTAGGGGACAGTCTTGGTGGTAGTAATGTAACAGCTCTCCTTAGAGGAGTTATTGCCTCTCTATCTCCTAATGGTTAGAAGAGAAAAACTAAATGTTATTTTATATTTTGCAAATTTAATAACAATTTTCTTAGCAGAATCCATTTTGGAGCTATATAGACACTTAGGCTGTGTTTACTTTGGGTTGTGTTTACTTTGAGAAAAGTGTTTATGGACACTTAGGTTGTGTTTACTTTGGGTATTTTCACAAAATTCTCACTTGAAAAGTGTTTTTACAATTTCATGTGTAAAATAATTTTCTTTTGTTTTCTAAAATTTTCCTCTTTTAAAATATAAAGAAAATTCCGTGTTTTTAGATGAAAACACGCTCTTTTTATTAGGGTGCCCTTTCCACTTCTCTTTTTTCAACCCCTACGAAATAAACTCCTTTCTCCTTTGTACGTATCTTCTTCCTCTCTACTACGTCCTTTTTACCCATCAAATGCTCTTCTCATATATACTGTGGTACATATGTTTTTTTTTTTTTTATTTTGAGAAAAAGATACATTTTTACTATTGATTATCGGGGTTTGATGTATATAGCTGGGATTTTAGTGATGGGTTTTAAGTGAACTGGCTATTTTCGTTGCATTTTTTTCAATTTTTATTTGATCATTTTATTTTCTTGATCATAGTGAGTCGGTTTTGGCTTGAATATGTGTATGGTGCAAGGTATCTGGGTTGTGCTTTGTTTTCAATTTGATGACTCGAGTTTATGAGGAATAATGCATGATTGATGTCAAATTAAGATTTAAGAGTTTAGTCTGAGTTGATTTCTACTGTTGTATTTTTATGTTATAGGCATGTTAAGTTTTATGTGATTTGTAATTTAAATAAAAATCTTGTCTTATGCTAATGCATATGGTTTGGAATGACTGATAGTTCATACTGTTTTGGGGGCATTTCCCCTTATTCTTTATTATTTGATTGTATTCATTAGTCCTGATAATATTTTGTGAAATTTGTGTTTCAGATTCTTGGTAGATGACCTACTTAGTATTTGTAGAATGTAGAAATTGAATTGGTAAAATTAAGTTTATTTGTTGTATAAAATTAGCAGGACAGTAGGTTATGGGTTGCCATAAGTTTCCATTTGACTTTTTATTTATTTATTTTTGTATTGTGCTTTCCCATTGTCCATTAAGTTTTTTTTTTAATTTGGTTTCTATTTGATCCAATCCAAAGAAAAATGATGCTCATATACTTTACCCTTCAAGTGGCAAAAATCACTATACTGTATACTGGGGGAATTTTTCTGGGTGATAACGTGTTTTTGATTGCTTAATTTTTTGTTTGATTACAATAATTAGGAATGGGTTAAAAGCTGAAGATGGAACTATTTTAAAGGTTGCCAATGAGGAATTTATATTCCATCATTCAATCCTTTAAAAATAGTTGACAAAATAAAAGTTACTATGTAACATGATTAGACTAGACATAGCTAATACATATATATGACCATGACCACCACTACCATGTGTTGCTATTGTACTATTCAATCAGTCATAATTGTTCAAATTTCTCACTATTATAAATGGTCAATTTGTTTCTTTCTTTGAATTTTATGTGTTGACTTCTCTACATATGCTCAATTTGGTTTGGGATGTGTGCAATTCTTTTGATATATTTTTTTTCTTTAACTTTGTAAAAAATTGTTGTACTTTTATTTTGTTTCCTTTCTCGCCAGATTTAGGAGAACCTTTTTTTCTTTAATTCAAGACTACCAATATTTAATGTGTACTATTTTTACCAAATAATTTGCAAGGTATTTATTTCTTTAACATTTATTTTTAATTATTTATATGGATAGTGGTTAAAGTTATTTCGTATAACCATATATCTAATGCTGAAATGTTATATATATATATATATATTAATGTATTTAGGGACGAATATCTATGTATAGATATGTAAATTTGATTGTATGACAAGTTATATTTATTCTATGAGAATAAATAAGATACAAAAATAAATAATTATAAAGAAAGAGAAAATTTATTTCTAATGTGCTCTTGTCTCTCTTTCAAATAATGAATAATTTTGTTCGTCGATGGTTCAGTTGTTGTCAAGTATTATGAAGAAGATCAAGAACTTCAAACTCGAATTTCGATTAATTTAAAACCGGGTATCATATCCACCTCATGGACTTATATGGTTGAGCGATGTAACTGATGAAGTATAACATCTGATTTCGAGTCATTTATTTGTAGTTCAACTCATGCTCAAGTAATGTCCCATATTTAAGAAGGATGGTTCTAACGGGCCCATGTAAATTATGTCTATGTGTTTTTATACTGTCCAAAACCTTTTTTTTTTTTTTGTTGAAACTGCTTCTGCTAGGCTTCTATTTGTGTACAAGAATTAAGAATAGCACTACTCGGATAGTTTTTTTCTCAGTTTTAGTGGTAGATGCTCAACGTTCGAAGCTTGACGGATGCTTACAAAGTCGATGTTCGACAGTAGATGCTCGGTGAATGCTCATGAAGTGGATGTCCAACTCTCTATAATTTCTCATTTCTCAGAGTCTAAGTGCTTATAAAGATGGTGTCCGATGGTGGATGCTCGGTGTCGGAGCTTGGTGGGTGCTTTATAGAGTTAAAACCTAGTGAGTGTTCATGAAATCAATACATGGCTTCAATCGAGGGACCTGAACTCTTACCTTCTAAATTCAAGGTTAACATTGAATGAAAATGAAGCTTAGTTAAGAATCATAACCCAGGCGTTTGAATATTTTCAAGACTTTGGTGTTCGATGCTCGGTAGAGCTTAGCTTTGTCTCTCTTGCATGCTTCCACATTTTTTTAACGTCTCTAGAATGATAGTTCTGTTTAATGCTTGCACAACATTTATATCTTATTCTGGAAACTAAGCTTCTTCATGTCTAACTTCAGTAATTCCTCATGTTCTTCCTTTGGATGATTCAGTTGAAGCTATCGTAGATTTTTTCTGTTTTGATCTGGTTATCTTTTAATTTCTCTATGATTCTTTTCCTACAAACTTTATGTGCTTTATGGATAGGCATTTCTTGAATGAGAGTCGGGCCTAAGTATCTAGGCATTGATGTTTTGAAGCTCGATGCTTGGTGGATTCTTGATGCTCGAAGATTAGCTTAGGGCCTTCTTTCGCTATCTTCACTAACTAG
Source organism: Mallotus nudiflorus (assembly GCA_947683625.1). NCBI lineage: Eukaryota > Viridiplantae > Streptophyta > Magnoliopsida > Malpighiales > Euphorbiaceae > Mallotus > Mallotus nudiflorus. The sequence goes on along the minus strand of CANTUR010000095.1, from coordinate 2,756,847 downwards.
ATTTATTTTTTCTTTTAATTCTTTTGCATAGCTTTGAAGATGGTACCATGTTCTTCATTGAGCAAGTTCTTATTTGCAATGATACTCGAAGCTTGGTGATCGATGGATGCCCAGTATTCAGAGCTTATGATCTTCGGTACCTGGAGGCTTGGTGCCTGCTCGATGTTCACAGATAAATCCATGACCCGGGAACCACTCGTTCAAGATCTGCTTTCTTTTTTTCGTTTTGAAGTGGGTGGTGTTGGCGGAGTTGTACTCGTCCTATGAAGAGATTGGAGCAGACTTGGTTAGGCATCACTTGTTCTGCACCTTATTGAATCTGAGCATAAACATTTAGTGATGGCGGTTCAGAGAAGGAAAAAATTTGCTGCTCCAATAATGTTTTTGAGCTATACTTTTATCTACCAAAATCTTGGTATAGTTTTGTAACTTTAATATCTGATGAAAGACAACTGAGTTCTTCAATGATTTGCAGCTGCAGAATTTCGAAGATTCCATCTCATTATGTATGTGACACTCATGGCTTTTGTGATGCACAATTATTCTTCAGCCTAATACATGAATTAACGTTCATAATTCTGAGCCCATGGTTAAAGGTCATGACATTGCTATAGTTAAAAGCTTGTGATTGAATTGACTTTTTTTTTTTTTTATAGGCTTCAATATTATGGGCTTATATTGAAGACTTTCAAGATAAGTGCATGGTCCAAAATCATGCATAGCTTTATCAATCACTATATACCACATATGAAAATTTATTTTAAATTTCCATACTCAATGGAACTTAACGGTTCCTGGTCCGAGCTGAAATTCTTTAGACTTTTGCAAATAAAAACTCTGCTACTTCCCCTCCAAGGAACATCTTCAGAAGTAGACAAGATTTATTACTTCATCTGTTAGTGTTAAATTAAGGATGCTTGTGGTAGTTTGTAGATTCCCTTACAGTTGTTAGCTTGTTTCTTTTGCACGAACAAGTTTTGTAGAGAGTTAGGTTCCAGAATGTAATGATAATTCAGAATTTAATTTAGGTGTGCCTAGCTTTTTGATTTTCTTATTTTGAAACAAATAAGAAGAGATAGGTATTTTCCATAGATGACGCTACTTAATAACTTTAAATTGATATTTTACCGTGGAATCTTCATCGATGAGAAGAATTAGTGAAGGGGGGGGGGGGTTTCCCCTATAAACACTTCAAAGATTAATTCAGCATTTGTATAGAGAAAAATAATAGTAAAGCGAATAAATAGAATATAATAGAGAATAAAGGATGATTGTTTGTATGATGAGGTGATAAAATAATGTCTTGATATAGAGTGTGATTTTATGTGGAGATAATAAATGAATGACATGAAATGTATTTATAAGAGAAAATGTATTGCTCCAACCTTTTAGAAATATGACTCCTTAGTTTTGTAAACTTGTTTTGTTTAAGAGAGAATAGACTTTCTTATAAAGTTTTTTTCTTATTTAAGAATTCTTCCTCTTTAGGGATTACAACCCTTATTAAAATAGGATACTGATATGGGGTATCAGTATTTATTTTTAGTAAAGCATTGTCAAAAATTGCAAGTTGATATTAAATTTGGACATTTTTCTTCTTTCTACTTAAATCTTTTGATAATTTTGCAATTTAAATAAAGTAATTCTCTTTCATATTTATCTTACAATTTACTACTGAATCTTGAAAGTTTTTGCATCATGGTCATTTACGCAGTAGATGAAATTATAGTAAGCTTTTCATGGAATGTATTTGGGGAAGATTGAACCGAACTACATGAAATGTGAAATAAGACTTAGATTTCACTGATATGGGAATGCTCATTGTAATTGGCCTACAGATGTGTTTAAACTCCCCAACCACGCAAATAATTCACATTGATAGAAAGTAGAACTTAGGCTAAAATCTAGCTTCAAAAAGTGTTAATGTTGGATGCATTCCTTGTGTTTGAAGTTATATTGATGGATAAATCAATAAGATGGAATGTTAAATTAATTTCTCATCGTACTTATAAACGTGGCTATTTGTCCACTAGATGATCATTGTTTACAAGGAATAACTGTCTTTCAGAAAAAGATGCATGTACATTTTAGTTATATAATGTGAATGTTCATCTCATAAAAAGTTACAATATTTAGAAATAACCACTAGCATTTTTAAATTAACATTAAATATTGTGTTAAGAGTTTACAGGGATTGTGCTTCATGCGTTAAGTCTAAAGTTTTTTATTACTTTATCTGGACTTTATGAATTATGATTTTTTTAAAATTACATTCATATACATGCTTAATTACATACTTCACAAAACCTTATACTATAAACTATAATTCATTGAAGGCGTCAAAAAGCCACAAAATGTACAACACATATAGAAGTTTTTACTATCCCATCATTCAATAATTGCTAAATATTTCACCAAAAAAAATTCCTAAATAATCATCTCCATAAAATATATTTATTCCCATTACAAAATATAACTAACAATAACAACTTATTATTTTCTAACTATTTTCAAAAAAGATTAATTTCAACATATTATTATATAAAACTTTATTTCATATTTTAAAATAAAATATTATTAAAAAAATGTACTCTTCCACGTAATGCGTGTGTCACCCACTAGTTATCTCTAAATATTATTTCCTAAACAAAGAGAAGATCTTACCCCTCTTTACACTTCCTTTCATTTCCCTTCTTATACCCCCATCCAAACAAGCTATAGCTGTCATAACAAACTTGGCTCAAACTTGACTCGATTACAAACAAATCAAATTTGAACTAATTGAAATTTAACTCAACTCAATTAGACTGTATTTCTACAAAATTACTTTAATGTTTTCTAACCTATGTTTTAATTGTTCAAGATTAGTGAACGAAGAGATATACAAAATTAAAAGTTGACCAAATGAAAGTAATTAAACTCAAAATACTTTAAAACTACATTAGCATTAATAAATGGCTAAATAAGGGTGTCTAGTATGCCATTTCTACGTATATAGGTCAATAAAATTTGTCACAACTCATACCATCAGTTTAGATGTTGGAGTGTCAAAATGGGTTGATGAACAATGTTAGTGTGAGATTAATCTATTTTGGTAAGTCAATACAAATACAACTCATTTATTAATTATGTCAAATATTTCAACTCTAACACGATATGAAAGTTAAATGGGTTATACTAACACGATACATGTAACACATTTATTTAAATGGGTTGTGCGGGTTATAAGATTTAACACGACTCATTTAAACTGTATAATATTTATAATATATAAAAATACTATTTTTCACAAAAAAAAATAATGTCTATAATTTAATAATTTGCATTATACAATTATAAAATATTATTTTTGTAAAAAAGCTTGCAATAAATGAATAATTTATTATTTAAAATCATAATAAATTATATGAATTTTTAATGGTGTGTTGTGTCAAGTTGATATGACCCAATATAACACATATAATTAGACAAGTTGTAAACAGGTTCATATATCAATCCGTAACATAATTTGATTAAACCATGTTATAAACGAGTTGAATCATTTCTAATATAAACTCATTTAACCTCAACTCTACTTTGCTAATTTTGTATGTTAAATGAATTATGTTCACGTGTCATTATCCATTTTGACACCCTTATTTAGATGATATAAAATGATATAAGTTAAACGGATTTAGTATCATTATAAATGGGTTTAGATTATAAATATATCAATCTATTTAAAACACAATTAAAATTAGACTTAAATGGGTTGAATCTATTTAATCCATTAAAACACGTATTAACTCATTTATTTAGTTAGTTAGTGTGTTAAAACATATAATATGATATATTAAAATAATAACTCATATAAAAAAAATTGAATTATTGGGTAAATATTATAGAGTATTAAATTAAATATTAAGTAAATAAAATTAAATTATGAAATATAATAAGATTTTTTGTACGTTTAATAATATTACAGAGCTTTGATCTTGGTACTGTCAATTATGTTAATAGAAACATGTAGTTTTAGCATATATTAATATTATTATTTTAAAGATAATTTAAATAATAAGTAAATATATACAATATTTAATTTCATATTCATAAAATAAGCATGATAAAAATATTAAAATTATATAAATTTTAATATAAATTAGTATTAGTATTATTTTAATTTTATATATAATAAATTGTACATTAGTAAAGTATTTTATATTATACATATTTAAATAATTTAAAAAGCATATAATTTTTATTTTTTAGTAAAATATTATTTACTATATTGCAATGATGTATAAAAATATTATTTATTCCAATAATTTTTAATTTTTTACTTCTCAATATTAATATATTTTAATTGTGTTAAACGGATTATAAATGAGTTGACATGTAACTTTATAAATATGTTTATATCTGAATTTGAAATTTTGATACAATTAATTAAACAAATTCAATTAAATTTGGTCCATTATTATTATATACGCTGTTTTGACACTATCTGTGTATGACATGCTGCCGTGAAATGCGAGCTCTATTTCAGCATAAACTCATTTTGGGGGAAATTAACAAAGTTAGGTAAAGTGATGTATAAGATGGCAGAGTTATGTGTGATGTGTTGTGTTCAGTGTGAAGTGGTGTGTCAGCAAGCACTATTGGTGTTGTGGGTGCGAGAAGCCCCCATGATCGCAATGTGACCTCTAATATAGCTTTTTACAGACGTCTAGTCGTTGACGCCAAATTCAAGCAAAGCCTTGCCCTTAATGGGCTCGTGTATCTCCCAAGCCATGTCCTTATAAGACGAAAAAAGGACACTGCTATAAAGACTCAAATCAACAAAATTACAAGTTATAGAGATATGGTATCCCTCGCTAGCGGAAAGTTGAAGCCATCACTAGGGGCTGTTTCTGGTTGGGTTTTTCCAATGTCTTCAGGTAACCAATATCTCTACTCAAGTATATAATACAATACAACACAATTATTAATGCAAATATATAACAATAATTCCTCCAATACACAATTATTAATGCAAATATATAACAATAATTCCTCCAATACACAATTATTAATGTAAATACATCGTCCGAAAGCTAAGCATCATTCGAGCTTCACAATTAATTTCTCAATAAGAGTCCGACTCTAAAATCATTATATGTGTGCACGTGGTCCTAATAACACCCATTAGGTAGCTCGTTCTATCAGTCTTTTCCAAAAATTATTTATCATATAAAAAAGCATAATAAATTCTTGAGAAAATCAATACTATAAATAAAAATATTCTCACTTTTATATAACACAATATCCTCTAAATTAATATTTTTATTAACAAGAATATGACCAAATAATATCGATAATAATAATCAAATATAAAATCAACAATATGGATATTTCAAATATTGAGAATATAAATTATTTAATTAAACATACTCTTTAAATATAATTAACCAACCTATATTTTATACGTAAACCTAACACACATTTCAATATATTAACTTACAAGTGGAGCGAGTAGGTTGATGTGTCATCATCCGCCTATTATTTGATGCCTCTGCTATGATATACTCTATAAAAAAAATATATAAATAATTATCAAATATAAATTCCTAATAACTCTCAGAAATTCTAAAAATTTATAAAAACGACAAAATCATGGAAATTGACATAGGAACGCCTTAAATGATTAATTTGAAGCTTAAAAATTATCTCCGACAATTAAACTAATTTAAATGGAAATTAACTAATGTCCATCGCAAATTACCGAAGATTCATTTATGAAAATCTGTAAAAAATTAGACAAAACTCCATTTATGGAAATTGATCAATATAATTTATACTATTTATTAAAAATAGTTTCATACATATTTCGGATCGGTACTATTCATTCACCAGAGTTCAAGTGAACCCACCGAATTTTTCACTGGAAAAGTGTTACTCAACAAAATCGAATACACCAAAACATTCCTAACAGTTAATTGGATACAACTAAAGCTTCAAACAATCCAAAATATATATTGAATAACAAAATTGGAATATAAACCGAATTTACCAAAAAATATTCACAAAATATTCTACCGATGTAGATCGGATGTATGGTCAATGCCTATGGACTCTTGATGTCGAGACGAGCACAATGGAACCAACTTTATCACTCAAAACCCATCGGAATAGTGCAGATTCGAGGTAGAAAGCCGCTTGAAAAATGCAATTTTTGCACTATTCCGAGCCACTTCTTGCAAAATGAATATCAAAATGAAAAGAAGGATGAGACAAGTCTATGGTTCGAATTTGAAGTCAATCGGAGATCATTTGGATATTGAATAGAGGAAAAGAAAAAATACAGGGACCAAAAGGAAATTTACCACCAAAAATGCACAAATGCATGTTGCTCTCTCTTTCCTTCTCCATGCAGCATATCAACTTTCCCTTTTAAAGAAAATGGACACTTCATGTGTCCACCAATCTATGGTCCTTTTTTTTCACAAAAACACACACACACACATATATATATATATATATATATATATATATATATATATATATATATATATATATATATATATATATATATATATATAAAAGAATAAACATATATATTAATAATACCCACAACAAATGTAACAATAATAAGAAGGGATAAGGTTCATTTAAGCCCTCCAAATTTACTCCAAAGCTCAGATAAGCCCTCGAATTTTTTTGACTCAAATAAATTAGGATACCACAACAAATGTAACAATAATAATAAGGGATAAGGTTTATTTAAGCCCCTCTAAACAGACGGAGATGAACTACGTTAACTCAAGTGATGACATGGCAAACTTTATCAAATATATATGTGTTAACCTAATTCATTCTTTTTATCCATTTTTTTCTTCTTCTTTTTTCCCTGTTCTTCTTCACCTTCACCATACCATCACCACCATTACCACACTATAGCTCCATCAAATCTCTTCCTTGCCTTTTCTTTTCTTTTAAAAAAAACATTGATGTTTTCTCTTTTCATTATTATCTTTCTCCTCTATATCACTAGTGTTTCAGATAATAAGTCAATTGTCATCAATTCTCACAGAAACAGTAAATATGCATATCAACCAAGAATCTTCTTGTGGAGGCTAAAAAGATATAAACAAAATAACCAAGATAGCAACATAAATAAAAATTCACCAAAGTAACTAGAAAATCTTATTTACTTGGTTATATTGATATGCCTCACTTAATATGATCTTGAACTTCACTCAAGAATAGCATTTAACAATAGCCATCAACCATCCTCAACAAATACCAATTGTTATTAGATATTATGAACATCTCTAAAGAATGGGCGAAATGGAATCATTCCCCTTTTCTTTCTCTATTGCTGATCACTTATCTGTTTCGAAAGATCCAACTTCTCATTATATATCTTCAGTAGCTAAGGTGCTTCTTTATAACAATTAATGCACTTTTCAATGAAATATGCCTCTATACACTCAAATAATTTAGTTAGACTAGAATCCATTTTCATCAAACTTTTTAAAGACAGAAATTGAATAACCAAAGCTTTGGGAATGAGCCTCTTCTCTAAGCTAAATGAAAGTAGCAAAGGGCGATGTGTAATGATAGAAGATTCTAATCCCAATTTATTAATGTAGAAATCCATTAGTGCCATAATCTTAGCTTCAAAAATTATCATGCACCATGGGCGCTTTCCGAAGGTTCTATGAATATCTTCAGGAGACTAGCCCTACCTCTTATAAACATCAACCTTTCTCTTCCACTTTAACTTGCTCATCCTTGACAATGCCATTATTACTAAAAAAAACTACAATCTCAATGGATCAAATCCCATTTCCTTCACTTTCTCGATAATCTTTTGAAATTTATCTACATCGAATCCTATTTTATGAGGATGATAATGAACAAACAATAAGATATTTGATACAGGAACTCTATAATCGTGCAATAAGTTAAGATTTGGTATCACCTCAGCTTCAAGCTGACAATCAAGAATATCAGGATAATGTATAATGGCTATAAGGGTTTTCTCATCAGATTAGTGTAAACCTCTAAAGAATTTAAAAGAAGTAACCAATTAGCTGTCTAAGCTTTTTTTAAAAAGCTAAGGATAGGTGTTAAAGATTCTTATGAAGCACCTTTAAGGAAAAAAAATCAACTTTAAGGAAAATGGTTTTCTCAGCATCGCAAGATAGAATTTCGGGGAACCTTCTGATCACAAGAGAGATTTGGGCAATTGAGAACCCAAAGTTCTTGATAATGGATAGAATAAGATTAGGCTTTTATGGGTTTTCAAAATTAACACTTTTAGAAACTGATAAAGTAAATTCTAGAGATAACCCATATGTGTTCATGAGATAAGAAATAGTAAATGAGTGTTGGGTTCCATCACTTGTTGACAAGAATCTAAAAAAAGAAAAAGATAATACCTTTGATGGGTTTTAAGCAGTGATATGAAAGCACCCATTTTTGCTATGTAGAATAGATAGGAGAAAGATAATAACAAAAAAGAGAAGGCCGTTAGTATTTCTTTTGATTTTTATTTTGAACCATCAGTGTTTCATAGAAAAGATAAAGTAAGGAAAAGATTTGATAGAGCTATGGTATGATATTGATGGTGATGGTGTCGTGATGGTGTGGTGAAGGTGAAGAAGAACATGGAAAAAAAAAGAAAAAAGGATAAAAAAAATCAATTAGGTCAACACAAATATATTTGGTAAAGTTTGCCATGTTATTACTTGAGTTAACGAAGTTCTTCTCCATTTATTTAGAGGGGCTTAAATGAACCTTTTTAAATAAACCCTAATTTATTTGAGCCAAAAAAGAATTCGAGGGCTTATCTAGGGTTTGGAGTAAACTTAGAGGGCTTAAATGAACCTTATCCCTAATAATAATAATAATTTTTAATAACCAAAAAATTCAAATTATTACAGGTGATTTAGGAAGAAAGAATATGAATAAAAGAAGTAACAAAGATAACATTAAGCAAAAGAACACAAATAATTTTAGAATGTGTTTGAATACAAGCATTTGATTTTAAATCTTAAATTTCAAATAACATGTAGTTGCATGTCATGTCAAATCCTTATTAAACAAGTTATTAAATTCCTTATGGATTTATTTCAAATTTTCATGGATACAAATCTATGAAGTTTCTAAATAAGAGAGTTAAGTGAAATTCAAATTCATGTTCAAATCCATTACATCTAAATATAGCATTAAGGTTGGATTCTTAATCGATCCTACATATCTCTCCTAATTTATCCCTAAGTTAAAATTTCTAAACCACCTACTTCAATCTATTAATTTAGATTAATTACATGAGTTTTTCAAAGCTCAACTTAAAACCTTTACACCTTAAGTTTTCACGGTTCACTCACAACCTTTCGCCAAGTGTGTTCTAGGATCACACTTAAACTTCTACCCACTAACTCAAAACCTTTACAACAAGTTATTTTTCAAGGGATTAACAACAAACCAAAGAGAAAGAACCTCATTAACCACTTCTTTAATCTTAAAGAATGAGTAAATGAAAGAGTCCTAACACCCAACTCTTATAAGAAGAGTACATATAAACTCAACAAGAGTTTTTTAAAAATAAAGGATATACAAAGAAAAATTGTAAAAGAATTAATTAAGTTTAATTGAATGAATTTTACATAATAATATGCTCTACAAAGTCTGTAACTCTTCAAATGATGTCTTGAGCTTATATGTATAGTGGAGTTAAATAATAGTTATTGGAGCTTTGATTTTTTTCTCTAACACTTTTCCTTCTTTATTTAATGTTTCTTTCACTTTTTGCAGAATAAATGACACTCACAATCATAAGGGGAGGTGTCACGATTATGACCTCTAATTTTATAATCATTGGAGCTCCAAAATAGTCATTACAAGATTTACCATGTCAAGGTAGTGATGTTTACGATCTTGCTCATGATTGTGGCTAGAACTGTAAGTAGCGTTGTTGCTTTTCTTTACTTGGATTTTACTTACTCAAGATCATGATTGGGATGCTCATGATAGTAAGGGAGACAGTGAGGGTCACTCCCACTTCAAATGACATGAATTTAACTCTTTTTGACTCGTGATGCTCTTTATAATCATGATAAAGATCATTAGTAGTCTTATGACTTCTAATGTTTTGACTTTAAAACTTCACTAATTAAGCATGGACGTAACCTAACTAAGATACACACATAAACACATATATTAGTACACTAAAATTGATTATTAAAGTTAAAACCAAGGATAATTATATATTAATCATATAAAGGTTAACAATCTCCATTTTTTTGACTTTGACAATTAATTTTTGAATGATAATGAAAAATCACTAAGTATATCTGTGTGTATTTGTTCTTAAAACTTCCCCTCAATCATATACTATTGGGTTTAAAAATTTCTTCCCCTCAATATATGTTAGGATGAAATTAATATACCAAATATCATTTAAACACATTAAATATTTTATTTCTCCCCCTTTATGGAATTCTAATTATAATTCAAGTATAATCATTATTATTCAAAATGCCAAATTTCTCTCCCCCTTTTATCAAAGTTAAAAAGGGAGAAAATAATAAGGAAAAGATGTATACTCATTTTAATTGAAAAAATGAAAATGCAACCATGATTCTAAATGTGAAATGAAATAAGTTCAAAGCATTAACTCATATAAACACAATGTTAATAACAATGATGATCCACAATATGTAGTCTAAAGAGTATTTTAAAATGTAAGACATGCCAAATGAAAAGTAATCAAAGAATAGCATATCAAAATTTTGTAATTTTTGAAAAACATTTTGATCATACAAAAGGTCAAATTCTCTTTGGACATTTTGATGTGTGCATATTTATTGATAAGCTAAATAACTTAATTTTATCAATCTATCAAACATTAGCATATTTGCAACCTTAACCATCCTACTTAAAATGAGATCAAAAATTTTTGGGTACCCACATTTTGATTAATCTTAATTTATTTGTCTTAAAATAGTCTTTGGGTAAGAGGTTAAGGTAAAATTTTTTATAAGTAATACTTATTATTAGTGCATCCTAATTTCATGCAATAAGAATTTTTTAATTTTTAAAAATCTATTTTGCCTACCAATATTTACAAGTTTAGCATGGTTATGATGGTTGGTGGCTTTCTTATATATAAAAGTTCTAAGATAAGTATGCATAAATTTTTAAGATTTAAAGTGTATGTGTGTGTACCTCTTATTATGATACATGAATGCATGATGGATTTTAAGCTTTTTAAGTTGAGCCTTTTAATGCTTGACCTTTGGATTCTTAAGACTTTTAGTCATAGGATCATGAGCTTTAGAGTTCTCATTAGGAATGAAGGATGAAGCAAGAGTACCCTTGATAAATTTAAGGGGACTAGATTATATAGAGGCTATATTAGTATAACCAAGTCCAAATTTCTCCAATGAAAACCTTTGAGAATCTAAAAGATTATTAAAAGTTTCTTTTCCTTCATGAAATTTGGAAATATAGCCTTTCAATTCTAAAATTTCTTCTAAAAGCAACTCAATTTCTTTTTAGTTTTATCAAAATCTTTCAAAGATATAGAGACTTTTTAGATCATGAGATAGCTTCTCATTTGAAAAAATAACACTTGAAAATTCTAATTTCAAATCTTTAAAATTCTTAGACAACTTTAAAAACTTTTATTAATAAAGTTTTTTAATATAAAATAATTTTTGACATTTTAAAACTAATTTTCTTACTAAGGAGCTCTCATCATCAAGCTCATCCTATCATAAATCATCATAAATATTATCATAAGAATGACTTGACAAAAGAGGTACCTCATGTTTGTCTTCTAAGACCTTAACATAAATGTTTGATGCCTTTTATTGCTCCTCCTCCTTGTCGAATTTAGATGAATCATGCCAAGTGGCCTTGAAATTCTTTCTCATTTCTTTATCTTTCTTATACTTGTGCTTGAGCTTAGGACATTCATCTTGAATTTTTTTGCACTCGAAGTAACTAATTATTTTGCTTTATAGGAGCTACCTTTCTTAGATTCTTTTTGCTTGCTTTAGTTTTTTATTTTAAGGTACTCCATAAGGTTTCTTATGAATGATACAATCTTATTATCATATTCACTTGAGTCCTTAAGATCATTTTTATCACTTGAGTCTAGTGATGCTTTGAAAGCAAAGTTCTTATTTTTCTCCTCTTTTCCTTCTTACACCTCTTCCTTTTACCTCAAGGTAAGCTCATGAGCAAGAAGCTTATTAATGAGGATGTTGGTTGAAATCTTAGAAAGATCACAAGCTTCCTCAATAAATGTTGCTTTAAATTCCTAATCCTTATTAGGTAGTACCCTCAAGATCTTGGTGTTTAGTTCCTTTTTGGAGTAATGCTTGACCAACTTCCTTAGAGTGGTCAAAAGAGCATTCAATTGTCATGAGACTTCATTTTAAAAATCTTATATTCAAATACATGGAGTTGGACATTTTTGGATCTCACTTAGATATTGCCTTTGTAGTGATTCTCTAAAGTCCCTTACATCTCCTTGGCCAATATGTAATATTGAATTTTGGCTCCTTCCTCTCTTGAAATAAAAGTAAAAATGGTTATGGTCTTCTTAAAAGAAGAATGGTTGTGACCTGTTGTTCTTGTAATTTTCTTTTTTCTCCTCTTATGACCATTTTCATCTATCTTTTAGGATTTTTACCCCTTCCAATATCTCTATGGAATGGTTCCACCCATAAAGAATTACATCCCATAATCTAATGGGATCACTATTGAGGTAAAGCTCCATTTTTTATTTTCAAAAGGGGTAATCACTCCCATAAAAAAAGTTTATATGTTTGAAAAGGAAGGTATTCACTCCCTGTAATCTTAAATTTTGACAATTAAATACTTAAAATCCAAGCTCTTATACCAATTGTTGGAGCCCTAGAAGGGGAGTGAATAATGCTAATTAAGGTTTAGAGGAAATATTTAAAATTAAAGGGAAAATAAAGGATGTTTTAGTAAGAAAAAAATGAACAATGAGAACAAGATAACAAAGACAAGATCAAACATAAGAACACAAATGATTTTAAGGAGTTTGTGTTTTTAATCAATCCTACATCTCCCAGCTAACTTATCCCCAAGTTAGGAATTTTAAACCACCTACTTCAGTCTATTAACTTAGATTGATTACACAAGAGTTTTTTAAAACTCAACTCAAACCTTGACCCTTTAAGTTTTCAAAGCTCACTCATAGCTTTTCACTAAGTGTTTTCTAAGCTTATACTTAAACCTCTACTAATAGTATTTTGGTTTATTAAATGAATTGTTAGATAGCTTAATGAACTTTGATTAATTTATTGACTATGAAAATAAGTAATGATTAATTTTAATATGCATGAATGATCTCAAAAGAGACCTTAGGTATTTTAGAGAGATTTACCTTTAACTGTAATCAATAAATTGATATATAAAATATTCATATAAATTAAATATTGATTAGTAAAGCAAATACAAGCTTTAGTTCAATCATATTGATTTAATTAGATTAATATGGATGGATAGTTTATTTTTAATTATTTAATTTAAGTCTTAAATTTAATTTAATTTTGTTAGCTAGGGAATATTGATTTATAGTTAGTACTTAGTACCCTTTCCTTAAAGTAATGATACTCACTTACCACTCTATTACTTGTCATGATTCGTACATTTGCAGAGTTTTGCTAACACTCACAATTGTCACTATGCTCATGAGGAAGTCTACGTCAAAGAAGTCACTAGCTTCCTTAATGCTCATGATCTTTAGATGCTTGCTCACTGTGACATAGCTTATGAGGATGTCTGTGACTTATTGAACATTGTCCTTTTGAACCTATAATTATAAGGATCTTAATCATGATCTTGATGTTCTTTATCATAATTATGAGGGTAGTCCTATAGAGGACTATTCCCGTTAAGTAACTTGAGTTTCTTGCATTTCATAAGACCTTTTAATCCCATAAAGCTCATGGGCATGCTCATGGTCATGATGCCACTCATGAGCATCCTTTATTGAGTCTTTTGGCTATAATGTGACATCTTTAACTCTATTCATTTAACATAGTCTTGATTTTGACATATAAACATACTTGAATACATAAATTAGTAGATCACAGTTGATTATTAAAGTTAAGAACAAGGGTAAATAGAGATTGATCGTACAAATGGTCAATATGTATTTATGCTAAGTAAATGATAGATGAAGTATGTAATGAAGTTGAACTGAAATATAAAGAATCTTGAACCTCAACTGCAGGTTGAAGCTAAAAATATAGGGTTTTTAGAGCAAATTAATGCTAATAATAAGATATCTTTAAGAAAAGATGATAGTGACTTTGTTGATTTAGACTATGACTTAAATGAAGATATGGATTATGCGAATAGTTTACCCCTTAAGCAAGTTATAATTAAGAGGGAAATGTGTAGGGGTAAAAAGCAAGCTATTGGTCTTAATAATGATGATTCTAATGATACTGTTTATGTTGATTAAGATGAGATGGCATCATGTTTATAAACTGATAAATGTAACAGATATTCCAAGTGTAAACCTAAATTCCCTGAATTTAATAAAGAGTTGGATATGTCTAATTCAATATTCAAAATTGTAATGAAGTTTAGTTTTTTAAGCAATTTAAGGAGGTTATAAACATATCATCAAGTAGAAATAAACAAGTTATGATTTTCAAGCCCAACAATAGGCAAAAGTGTAAAGCTATTTGTAAGAGAGGGTGCTCCTTCTTTATGTAGGCATGCTTTATGCTTAGTGATAAGAACAATGTGTAAATTAAATTAGGGACTTTAGAGTATAATGGCACTAGGGAACATGATATCAGGCATGCAAATACCAAGTAGATTATTGACACATATGTGGAGAGGTTTAGAGCTGATCCTAAATGGTTATTAGATGGGATTATTACAACTACAAAAGGTGATTATGGAGTGCAAGTGTTTAGGTTAAAGGATTGGAGAGCAAAAAATATTGCTTTATTGATGCAGATAAAGGAGAACCAAATGAAAGGCAACATGATTATAAATTGGAATTATTGAAGACTAATCCTGGTTTAACAGTTACATTTGATTTGGATGAAGGGAAGTTCAAAAGTATGTACGTCGGTTTTACTACATTGGAGAATGTTTTCAAAGTTGAATATAAGCATCTTATTTCTATTTATTGAACATGGCTAAAAAATTTTTTTAGTGATGAGTTGTTTCTCATTGTTGGGATTAATGCAAATGATATCATTTACCCTATGGGTTATTATTTAAAAGGAGAATAAAGAAAACTAGATTTATTTCTTAAAACAGCTTGGTAAAGACTTTGAGATCAACAACAACCATCATTGGACCTTTATGAGTGATAAACAAAAGGTATTATTGTCTTAATTTTTTCACTAAAATATATTGATGTAAATTATTAATAAGTGCAAAAAATAATAGATTTTGAGCACTAATTAGTTGAGTTTTAAGTGTCAAAGTGTTTAGAATAGTTTTGAATGTTGGCATTATTTACTTAAATTCATTAGAACTTAGGTTTTTAAAGTTTTTTATAATTTTATTTGATTTTTATTTTAATTTCAATATTTTTATATTGTTTGGCTAAATGGGCTCAAGTTTGGATCAATGCAAATATAGTATATGCAAGAAAGTGAAGAGGAAAGCTCAATATCTCCATGAAATCAAGATGAAGAGGCATGCACAGCCGTGCACATAGGTTTGCATAATCATACTGTTAGGGTTTCGTGATACAAACGCAGCGAAACAATTAAAATTTTATCACTTTCCCAAACCTGGATCCATGTAATTCGACTATTTGATTAAATCTAGGGTTTCAAAAGTCTCACTAAAACGCAAAAGAGGCAAGTTTTTCTGGAAGGATGAGAGGAGGTTCATATCGGTGACACCTTACCTCGAGCTTTTTGCTTTGGTTGTTTGGATCAAGACGTCTCCAAAAGGATGCGTCCTCTATAGGTATCCACATGAATAGCCCTTCACAAAATGAATTGGAGTGTGTGCTAGCAACTTTCTTGATTGTCTCACAAATTAAGAACAAAAGAAAAACTCTATGTTTGTTTTTTAGGAAGAGAGAAAACCATTTTTGGAGGCAGGGAAAAATAAAACTGTATTAAACCCTAGAGAATATAACATATTTATAGACTCCAAATTAGGGTTTCACCTACCAATGACCTTTTGGTAATTTCCCATTTATTATATTCTGATTTTGTTTTAAAAACAAATCAGAAATAATATCTTATTTATTTATTTATTTAAAATAACATTTATCTTAAATAAATAAACAAATAAATAAATAAAACACTTTAATTATTTATTTTCATAGAGTTTATTTTGGGCTTATTAAACCCATAATCGTTTTGGACTTGTTCTAAGTGTATAACCCTGTAGGTTCACATAACATTGGCAGTGGGCCTAAATCTCTATTTAGGCCTACAAGTCATAAGTGGCCTCTAGCAAGACATTATGACTACCCAAGTCATGTGAAGTCAATAATTAGACATAACCTAATTACAATGAATTTTATCGTCCCTTTATCATATGATATCTTAATTGAACATAAGGCATAGAATGTCATCCTTATATAGTTCAATATTATGACTTAATTCCAAGTAGACTGCAAATGAAACTCTTTATCAATTCATTTCAGCATGACCATGCATTTTCCTTCAATCTATCTCATCAAGGGGCCCATAGATATCTTTCTCATATTAATGAGGGATAAATTCCTTTTGAATCACTCATATTCCTCACTTAACTAATTTCATATCCAACAACATCCTATCTAGTCATCCGGTTAAAAACAATGTTAGAATGTGTCAAAACATAAAATAGCTATATAGAAATCCATAATAATTTCAAGGTCAAATGACTAAAATAAAATTACTATAATGAGAAATACTTATGACAATAATCTATGCAGTATTCTCATAGTGGGTTAATCCAGTACATGATCTCTCATCATATACCTATGAGTTGACTTAATATCTCATATTCATGATTAGTAAAATATAACCATTAGTCAACATCATACTAGCCTTAATACTTTAATATTTATATAATGAATAAATGGCTAGGGATAATTAGAATAGAACTCTTATTTTAATCTAAGGTTTTTACTATCAAGTCACATACTTGATGGCCTTAGTAAGAATTAATCATTCATATAATTATCATAAAATCAAATGATAATGAAATACCTCTTTATTAATAAAATAAGAAAGTCAATACATAATCAAATGATTGACCTAGTGCATATCACTAACACATACTTGAGCCTAAAAACATATTATAAGTTTGAGTAGATGCATAACCATACACATGGGTGTATACATCCATACCTGGTCCAGGGAGTTTAGAGCCATACCACAAGGGTGTGCACAACCATACTTGGTTCAATGATTTCTGAGGATGAAATGATGCATATTCGTGCACAAGGGTGTGCACAACCATACTTGGTTCAATGATTTTCAAGGATGCAATGATGCACAACCGTGCACTTCAAATATTTTCAAACATAAAAGTTTATTTTTAGAGTTTTTGGGAGACAATTATAAATATATTTTGTTTTCCTCTTTTAAAAGGTTGACTGGTATGATATTCAGTTGAGTTTTACTTTCATTTTAACAAGAAAAACTTTTATTTCATTTTTATCTTGAATTTTGGTTATCTGCTCAAGGATTGATAATAGTAGATGATTAAAGAACAATTGTGAACAATATTCAAGCGAAGAAGAATAAAAGGGGTTTTGTCCTTTCAATTATTCTTTTGTACTTCAATTATTTTAATACGATGTTTACGTTTCAAATTCTCAATTCTTCTTCTTCTGTATGAGTAGCTAAATTAGTAGTTGGAGTTTTTAGACCCAACTCAAGAATGGACTTAATTTATTAAATTTCTTATCACTAAACATATAATCCATGATTATCATTGAACTTAATACTTTCCTAGGACAAATCACCTTTAGAATTGAATTATATAATATGGTGAGATCAAAAGAAGATCCTTATTAAGAATAAAATAATATTCTATTAAATTAATCAAATTGGTCAAGAGACGATTTTGTTGTTAATATGCCTTGAAAAGCTTTGCTTCATAATTGAGAATAATTAATTGCTTAAGTAATGAAAGCTAACCACTTGAGTAGTTGTTAGAATTAATAAATTATGCGAGTGCTCAAGAGAGACTTTCATATGTCTAAAGATGCTTAGGAAATGGAATAAATCTATAATTGATAAGGAAATTAATATGAAATTTTAACAAAAACCCTAACCTTCATTTAATTGATAGTTTTATAGTAGTTTAATTGTGTTTTCTTATATTAGTTTATTTTTTAGCAAAAATCTCTTTCGACCATTTAGATTGATAAACATAAAAATTAATCCAATAATCAACATCCACTCCCTATGGGATCGATATTTTTACTACTTAGACAACTTTGTGCGCTTGTGGAAATGAACAACCAATTATTACATTTACTAACATGGTTTTTACATTTACTAAATGTCTTGATGCAAATGATTGCATTTTATTTTTAGGGTTTAATTTCTACTATAGAGAAATTGTTTCCTAATATAGAGCATAGATTTTGTATTAGGCACATTCACACTAATTTTAGGATAAGATTTATAGGACAAGGGTGTAAGGAACTTGATTTTGGGGCAGCTAAGGCTAATTATGTGTCATTTGTTTTGAGAAGTATATAGATATTAGCTAAAATATGTAAAGGAAGACATGACTACCTTAACAACATATCTTTACATTATTGGGCTAGGTCCTATTGTAGAACTAATCCTAAATGTGATATGCTCTTAAATAACCTATGGGAATGCTTTAACATTTTCAATCTATAAGCTAGGTTCAAAGGAATTTTGATAATGGATGAGATAATTAAGACTAAACTCATACAAATGATACACAAGAAAAGAGATGTAATGTACAGAATTGGTCTAGTTTATTGTCCTAAATTTCTTGACAAGTTAGATTGGGCTAAGAAATTAAACTTCTTGGTTAGGAGGGGATAATTTTTAGGTAGTTGGTCTAGGTGGTTTAATTTATAGTTAATAGGAAGGAGAGAATATGTAGTTGTATGAGATGGGACTTAATATGCATCCCTTGTGCCAAAGTAGTCTCAACCATATGGTATAACAATGAAAATCCTGAGACCTATCTTTATGACTACTACAAGTTTTCTACCTTTTAAAGATCTATAATCATCTTACTTTTCCAATAGAAAGGAGAGAATTTTAGCCTAGGCCATTACACCTTCTATACTAGTACTTGAAATTATTAAACAACTATAAGGGAGAAGACAATTAATGATAAAAGAAAGAAATGAATGAGACTAAAAATCGTAGAGTTAGCTAAGGAATTAATTCAATAAATATTATTAAAAAACAACCATTTACATTTGGCATACATTATAAATTTATGCAACTAGAGAAGTAAAAGAGCACTTAAAGAAAATCCAACAAATATTTTCATACTATTAAATTTGCAAGATGTCAACATTGCATATTTTAAAGAACATGGTGATCTAACTCAAGAGCAATTTTCTCAAGTTTATTTATTTTTCATATTATGCAATTAGTTCTATATATGTTTATTGTGGCACAATTGAAAGGAAATTTATATGTAATGTAGATCTTTAATTTGACACTTAAAGTTGAAAATTAAAATGGAGGATAATTACAAAATAATCATTACCTTAAGTATCTTAAATCTCCAAGAAGATGAAAAAAAGTAGTCAAATGGTAGACATTATGAAGCTTAGACATATGCAAAAAGGATTTATTCCTCTATTTGTGAAGGGAAGAAAAGCTAGATCTTTGCCTCTTTCTAGGATATTTACAAATGTTGCACAATTAAAGTGTAAGGTATAAAAAGTTGCTTGGCAAGACACTTCTTGATAAAAAAAGCAAACAAAAAAGTGAAAGAGGGGGAGGTAAGAAACATGTTATTGATACTGAGAAAACAATCATAAAAAGAAATTATGGATGCCACCTACTTCTATAAGAGATATGAATGTTGGTAGATTTGGGATGACATTTTAAAGACTGAGTTTTTTGGCCTTAAGAGTCACTACTATATTTTGTGTGTGGTTGTGC
Organism: Mallotus nudiflorus; assembly: GCA_947683625.1. Classification (NCBI taxonomy): domain Eukaryota; kingdom Viridiplantae; phylum Streptophyta; class Magnoliopsida; order Malpighiales; family Euphorbiaceae; genus Mallotus; species Mallotus nudiflorus. The sequence continues at coordinate 2,736,745 of CANTUR010000095.1, read as the reverse complement.
GTAATGATCCATCATCGATTGGTCTTGTGCTATGCTTTGTTTTAGTCTTTTGACACATTATTTTGGTGATCCTCCATCGAAATCATAAGACTTGTGTTGGTGGAGTCTCATTGAATACGATTTTTTTTTTTGTGAACATGATATGATTTGATAAATTTATATGTTAAATACTTTTCAGGTAGATTGCTTTTGTTTTCTTTCATACATGCTCTATAAACAAGCTAATGCACTTTTTTTTTTCATATTGTATACAAGTGTTGAATGCAATGTGCTTCTTTATATGTTCTTATTTTTATACTGTATATATGTGTGTGTGTTTTTTTTTAATGTTCCATGCACTTTCTTTTTGTAAATATATTTAAAATTGAATACAAATTGATTAAAGCAACAAGATGTAGCTGAAATCTATTTTATTACATTGATTACTATAGGTAAAATATACCGTATAAACCATTACATTTTTTAGCCAAACTACATCCACATCTTCCCCAACAAAAAATTGGGTTTAGTGCACCGTTAGTACCATAACTTTGGGTCATGTTTAATTTTGGTATCAAATTTTTAATTTTTTCATTTTGGTTCCAAAAATTCTATTTTTGTTTCAAGTTAAAGTACCTCAAATATATCCAATCAAATTTAACATACATGACAGCTGGAATAAGTACATTTTTAATATATTCACCATGTAAGCATCCCATTAAATGGCCTAAGAATCTTATGGGCTCTATAAAATAAATTTTACTAAAATTTTATTTTATAGGGCCCACAAGCAAAATTTTTTTTATGGGGCTAACTAGATTATTAAACTATTTAATGGGATGTTTACAAGATAAATATACTAAAAATATGTTTATTCTGGTTGTCACGTATGTTAAATTTGATCAGCAATGTTCAAGGTACTTCAACTTGGAACAAAAATAGAATTTTTGGGACTAAAAAGAAAAAAAATTAAAATTTTAGTACCAAAGTGAAACATAATCCAAAGTTATAGTACCAATGGCGCAACAAACCCACAAAAAACCACTGCTAACAATCATTTACACAACATTCTTACAATTATAACTTTCAATGTCCACTGCCAACAACAATCACTGCCAATAACCTTTTACAACAATTTAACCCCATAGCTTATTGATGAAAAAACAAATAACCATTAGAGAAAAAAGCTTAATTGACTTTCACCTACATTGCATGATCATCATCCTAATTTGTTCTTCATTCCTTTGTATCCTTCATAGTAAACCTTGATGACATTTCGAGCATGATTAGAAACAGGTGGATCAAACCACTAGAAAAAATCACAAGTTCCAGTCATCTATAAAGACACCATGACATTTAGAAAAAAAATTGATCATAATCTCAAAAAAAAATTCAAAAAAATTAGAATACTAACTCCATATTTTGAATAACCATAAAATCATCTTTCTAGATTTATCTTAGCCCAAGATGTTTTCAAGAAAGTAACTCCCTTGCAACAACATTGAGGAATCGTGATTTGGTACTCCATCGTCATTGGGAATGAAAAAGCGGGGCATGGATGAAAGGTGAATCAATGGGAAAGATAACTAGGTGAATGAGATAAAAATTTTGAGAACAAAGAATGAGAGATGAAAAGTTTAAGAAAATGATCATTGTGAAGGAAATAGGGACGAATAGGAGCAAAGAGTAATTTTAGGGATTAATATTTTTCTTTTCAATTTGTTTTTATTAAGGCATTAGTGATAATGTATAGGTCAAATCAGATTAGTTAGAGTCCAGTGAACTCTTGATGCAGATGGTTAAAGAAAAGAAAAGTTGAAGGATTTGACTTTATGAATTGTACATGATTTGGATGCTTATGTGGCCAGAAGAAAATACCGATTCCATTTGCTACATTGGATTAATATTGTCCAGAAATGCTATAGTGACTTTCACATGAAACAAAAAATAAAAATTAAGTGACTAAAAAAATATTGAAATTCTGATACTAAAGTGAAAGATATGGTAAATTTAGGTAACTAAGGTGCAATAAACCTCATCAAAGGTGTACTCCAAAGATTATTATTTATTTATTTTTTTAAAAAAAGGGAAACTAACCTTTTGATATAAATATTAAGTCTATCTCTCCAATTTGATATGAGGTATCGAAATTCATTCACACAAAATTTACAGTTGTGGTATTTCCTGTTAAAACTAATTTAAACTAACAGCAGTGCTTCTAAAAAGCCTAACTGTTAAAAAAATTAATAATAATCAATGCATGTAGATAAAAAAATGATAGGAGAATTTTGAAGAAGCAATAGGGAGAGGGCGTGTAACATGATTTTGATTTTTTTCTTTTCGGGGTCATATTTATCATGATTTCACCATAATGTTCGTTATCAACAAAATCATTATGCTTTTTTTGCTTTATTCAAGTCTTTTTCACTCTTCTTTAAAAAGCTTAGCTCCCACAATTTTATTAGGTACCCATTACCTCTATTTCTCTTTTCTACTATTCTTCTCTCTTTCAGGTTATATACGTAAGATATACCTCAATCATTAATCATATTCCTTCCTTTCTCCCTCACTGATACAAAAATTAAAAAAACTGTTTCAGCTGCCAAAGCAATAATTTGAAGCCATGTTACAAAGGAGTAGAACTCTTCCCAGCAGAATCCACCATGGAGTTGTAAAGATTAATCCAGACCCTAAAAATTACTTTTGTTTTCCAATATTCTTATGTTCTTACGTTTTGCATGGATCAATATATATATTACTGTTGATTACAGATGGAAGAAAGGCATGACATCAGGCACTACTTACAAGTTGAAACTCAACCCAAAGCTCGTAATGACAATGTTATTGACACTGAAGCAATAAACCCGCAGGCCAACTACTCCAAGTGCTTTGATGATGATGGCCGCTTAAAGAGAACAGGTATACCTGTTTCTTTTACTATCAAAATTGAGCTTGTTCCCCTTTTGGTAAGCTATTCAACATAGATATTTATGTATGTGCAATATTTGGAAAGATTTTAACACTTGAATTTGCTGTTGAATGAATAGTGAATAGAATCGATAGTGATACAAGTTGAATGGTGCAGGTACACTTTGGACAGCATCATCCCATATTATTACTGCTGTGATAGGGTCAGGAGTCTTGTCACTGGCATGGGCCATAGCGCAGCTTGGTTGGGTGGCAGGACCAGCTTTTATGCTCCTCTTTGCCATTGTCAATCTTTACACTTCAAACCTACTAACTCAATGTTACAGGGCTGGTGACCCTGTCACAGGACAGAGAAATTATACCTACATGGAAGCTGTTAAGGCTAATTTAGGTAACAAAACATTCTTACCTCTCTTCTGGATTTATTTGGATAAATGATTTGCTACTGTGGTAACTATCCATGATGATGATGTGAGAACTGTTTTGGGGTGTAGGTGGAAAGAAGGTATTTTTTTGTGGATTGATTCAATATCTGAATTTGTTTGGTGTTGCAATTGGTTATACCATTGCTGCATCAGTCAGCATGATGTGAGTTCTCTGTCTTCTTTTTTTTTTTTTTTTTACTTCAGATATTTTAAAGGGATGATGGTGTTAGAATTTATTAATATTATAACCTCAAATATTTTTAATTAAACTTCAGTGTTCAGAGTGAAATTATTTGTAAATTATCTGTTGTAATATGGCTTGCCTGCATATCGCAGGGCAATAAAGAGATCAAACTGTTTCCATGCAAGTGGAGGGAAAGATCCATGCCACATGTCAAGCAATGGATACATGATAACATTTGGAATTGTGGAGGTGATATTTTCACAGATACCAGATTTTGATCAAATATGGTGGCTCTCTATAGTTGCTGCTGTTATGTCTTTCACATACTCTAGTGTTGGACTGGGTTTGGGCATTGGCAAAGTTGCTGGTATCTGCTACACATCACTTTACTTGTGAATTGGACCAAGTGAATAGAGGTTGGGCTGAAGTGCTCCTACTGCCTTTTCTTTTGCTTTACAGGAAATGCTGCAATCAAAGGAAGCCTCACTGGCATCAGTATAGGGACAGTAACACATGCAGGAGTAGTTACTTCTACACAGAAGCTATGGAGAAGTTTACAAGCACTTGGAGCTATTGCTTTCGCTTACTCCTATTCTGCCATTCTTATAGAAATTCAGGTAATTGTTGCAAGCTTTGACGGGTTATTGAAAAAGAAACAATTATAGCAGAGAAGTGATGCGAAGTGTTTGTTTTTGCATTTCAGGATACAGTGAAATCTCCTCCGGCAGAGTACAAAACCATGAAGAAGGCAACTGCATTTAGCATTGCCGTGACCACGGTTTTCTATTTGCTCTGCGGATGTTTCGGTTATGCAGCTTTTGGTGATATTGCTCCTGGAAATATTTTGACTGGTTTTGGATTCTACAACCCCTATTGGCTGCTGGACGTTGCCAATGTTGCAATCATTGTGCACCTTGTTGGAGCATATCAGGTATACACATTCTAGAGTGCAACAACATGAAAGTGCTGATTGACAGATGCTTACAGGCAATGTGGACTTGCAGGTGTTTTGCCAACCATTGTTTGCGTTCATAGAGAAATGGAGTGCTCGCAAGTGGTCAAAGAGTGACTACGTAACTGCAGAATATGAGATACCAATACCTTTTTGTGGTGTCTACCAGCTGAACTTATTCCGGATCACATGGAGAACCATATTTGTCATCGTGACAACACTCATTGCCATGCTCATGCCCTTCTTCAATGACGTTGTTGGGATTTTGGGTGCCATGGGATTCTGGCCATTGACGGTATATTTCCCCATTGAGATGTATATTTCGCAGAAGAATATTGGACGATGGACTAGCCGGTGGCTTGCCCTTCAGATTCTGAGTGTGTGTTGCCTGTTCATCAGTATGGGTGCTGCTGTTGGCTCTGTTGCTGGAGTTGTTCTTGATCTCAAGACTTACAAGCCATTTAAGACAAGTTATTGACGAGAGAGACAGCTATCAGTAGACAAATTACACAAATGGAGACGGCTAGAGTACCATATTCAGCCTCTATTGCAGCAATTAAGAGCTACAACTAATAACAAATTTCAAACTAGTTGTCTTCACATAATATTCAAGGAACTGTAATTTTTAAAATGTTAAAGTTACTACTTTCAATATTTCCCCTGAATTACTTGTTCTAGGTTCCAATTTCATAGCACACCTACAAAGGTTACTTAAGGCAATCAACGCTCAGTACTGAAAATGTTGAGAGAATTTGGACAAAGAAATGCAACAGAATACAGATATTCAGGGAACCATCCATCAGATAAAATGATAATTGAACCAATACAGTGACTTATTAGGATTCTCTAACATGCTACCCAAAAAAACACACCCTTTGGACATTCAACTAACAAAAGTAAAAGGTGATAAAAAGAAAAAAAAAAAAAATCCTACGACATTATCTGCCATTATTTCTTGTATTTAGCCTTCATGTCTGTAGAATTTGCCTCAGCAGCAGCCTTAGCAAGAGTTGTGGGTTTAAAGACGCTCTTCGGGTTAAGAGCCTTTCTTATCTTAAAAACTGCCCAAGCAATGCCAATGGCATGTCCTGCAGCATCAAGCCCCTCATTTGTTACCTTCGCTGCTTGTTCTCCATACCTACAAATAGCAAATATTCAATAATGTGATAAATTACTCAACTGATCATGTAAATATGCAAGCTCGGATTGTTGAACAAAAATATCTTTTTCCAGAAATAAAAGCCAATCTATCACAATTATCGCCACTTGCTCAGCCTAATCCTTTATTTTGCACTGTCAAAACACATCTTTAGTTTGATTGTGAACCTGTTGTCATCTAATGCAATTTATGTAAGCAATACAGTGTTTACGATAAGGTTGTGCTGGCTAGATTCCCAAACTAGTGGAACATTACATATTCCAAATAAACTAATAACTTCACATAGGCAATTGGGCATGCCACCACAAAGATCAAATCCAACTTGGCCAACAAAGGGTTATGCATATATTTAATCCAACACCAAAAAATGGTGAAAGTGGTAACCATGATGATGATGATGATGATGATCCTTAAATAGGTACAGATTGAAACATACCTCTGTGAGACAAGACTTGTTGTTACTACTGATGATGTTGACATTACATTCTTTCCGGCAACCTCAATAGCATCGCACACCTTGTCTGCGCAAGCACAGGTAACACAGAAAGAAACAGCATAGTAAGCAAAAGCATGCTACATATAACCACAAAACAATCAAAAATGTCAGAATGAAAAATATGCTCATCATGAAATATCTTTTTCCCCCCCTTTTTTTTGTCATGAATTTGCAATCCAACATTAATGTTCAATAAGTTTAGTGCTGAGTAGGACTTTTAAAATCCAATAAATAAAATATAGAATTTGGGCTGAAAATATACCAATTGGATCTCTATCCAACTTAAAAGCTAAGCTATTAAATTAAAATATATAATTGATCACTTAATCTTATTTATGAAACCAATGCAGCATTGATTGTTTGTAAAAGAATTGAAAAATGTTAATTAAGTATAAAATTGTTGGAACATTAGAAAGAGCGAGAAATGAATGACTTACTAAATCCATCCAAAGAAGCAAGAACAATTTCTCCTGGCAATATGCTAAAAAATTTCTTTCCCACTTTCGAGTTGACAATTGAACTCGTAAAGAATCCAGAGACTTTCACAACCCCAGAAAGGATCCCAACTGCCACTTTCTCTGACGTGCTTGTCAATCTCTTAACCCTGAAAATGCCAGATGATAAAATTTCATTACAACACTACTACATATTATAATATACAAGTTGAATTAACCCTGAAAATGCCAGATGATAAAATTTCATTACAACACGACTACATATTATAATATACAAGTTGAAATGGCCATCTAGCTACCTAAAGAAACAATTTAAGCCCACCGGCTTATTTCCTATTTTTGGAGTGATAAAGTAACTCAAAATGCAGAAAACTCGGGATATGGCTAATATGGCTATCCAAAGAGAATACACAAACTTAATGTGAAAGTTTATTTCAACATCTTCATATAATAGATTTTTCATTAATCTTCTTTTATTTTTCCTTTTAAAAAATAATGTTTTGATAGAGGAGGGAAATAAGATTTGAAAATTAGGTGAAATTAACAACTAGATAGGCTACATCCACGTATACAAATAAATACACAATCAAAACAACACACTAAAATAAAAAATAGACATTAAAAAATCAAACCTTTTAACTCTCCTCATAGCACCACGACTAATCTCCGCATCTGGTTTCTTTCCCGTCCAATTCTTCAAGAACTCATTTCCCCACTTCAACCTATCCACAGTCACATCCCCACACCACAAAATCCCTTTAATTAACTGCCCTGAACCAGCAGCAATCATCCTAGCAACGCAGCTACTATAGTCCTCCACATTAGGAGCCAACACGGTCCAATACACAGCAGAACTCTTCTCCATCAATTCTTTCTTATTCTCCTCAGTCTTCAACTCTTCCGGCGATATCCCTTTGGCCACATTCCCATCTATCAACTCCCAGTTCTCTCTCTCCTTCTTCACTTCTTGCACAGTGAAAGAACTGTAAGAATCCAATATCTTATCAAATTCTTTCAACAAACCTTCCTGTCCTTTCAAAGCAATAGTCACTCCATAGTTCAACAAATCCACTTCTTCTTTATCCAATCCTTCTTCTTCATTTCGAGGAACACGAAGAGTAAAGAAGTAATGGGATTCATCAAGCTTAACAGACGCCTCATCTTTAGCTAAGGGCCATTGGATATCATCATTGCCTACACGAACAAAAACAGCAACTACAGTATCACCCTGTTTGAGACTAACAATTGAGAGGTCACCACAAGCGAGCTCTACGCTATGATCTGTTTCAATCAGATGGACTATTGCTCCAGGGATTTTGATAAGTTCTTCCTCATAAGGCTGCTCTTGAGAAAGGGTGCCGCCGTTTGTTTCCTCTGGGAAGAGATTCTGGGCAAGGTCTTTCATGTCGATAGAAGGGTACAAAGAAGAGGAGGCTGGTGATGAAGAAACGGCTTCTGGGTTTGAAAGATCAACTTGTGGGTATAGAAAATTGGAGTTGAAAGAGGACATTTCTTGCTTCTGTTTCTTGTGATTTGGTATCGGAGATTTGATCGAAGATAAGGGCTTTAAAGAGAAAAAGAAAGGCCTGCCGATGGGTAAACTTATGATTGAAGGAAGTAGAAGCCGTGTCAGTTTCAATTTGAATTAATAAAGATGAATCAGAACGTGGCGTAAGGATGAGTAGCCGCGTAATAACCGTTTCCTTTTATGGAAGCTTGCGGCTGATCTCTCCCGCGCTTTCCTTAATCGTGCGTGTTTGTTAAAAATGGGCTTTCTATTTAGCCTTTTGTTTTGGGTTTTTCAAATTGCAAATGGCCACAGCCATTTTTAGATTTTTTCGAATTCTCTTTCTTTTCTAATGTTCTAATGAACAGAATCCCATTTGCTAAAGAAATAATTACTTCCGTGTTGTTAAAGCAAATTCAGAAAAACCCATTTCATATTCCCAGAATTAGCAGCAACTTCTCTACTTCATGCCAATTTCCATTTTCTAGCTTCGACTCATACAACCTCTCAAAACTCTTGAACAATGCGTTTAAATCCGGTAGAATCTCTGATGCAGAGGAACTGTTTGACAAATTGCCGGAGAGAAACATTGTTTCATGGTCCATTGGAATTCACGGATATGCTATTAATGGCTTTCATGAGAAGTCCTTTAGATTATTTTCCCAGATGCGACTTTCGGGTTTGGCTCCTAATTCTTTCTGTGTTGTTGGTGCTCTTGTTAGCACTTCAGCCCTACGTGACTTGATGCTTGCAAAGTCTGTTCATGGACTTGTTTTTAAAGCTGGGTTACTGTCTGATTTAATTGTGGGTACTGCAATGTTAGATGCTTATGCAAAATGTGGAAATGCGTTGTATTCTTTGAAAGTGTTTAAAGAACTGAAGAACTCAGGTTTGATTACATGTAATGCTATTCTTTCTGGATTGATAAATAATGGACTTTGCAGAGAAGGTATAATGCTTTTTCAGGAATTCAGGAATACTGGTTTGGTGCCTAATGCGGATACAATGGTGACTCTTATTAAAGGTTGTCTTGCGTTGGAGATAAAGATGCTCTGTGAATCTGTTTATGGTTTGATCATTAAGTTTGGTCTAGCTTCTGATGTATATATAAACAATTCGGTTCTTAACATGTACTCGTGGTTTCTGGATTTAAGTGCTGTTACTAAGGTCTTTGATGAGATGGAAGAAAGTAAAGATCTTATTAGCTGGACAACAATGATGGGTTTATTGGTTGACCTTGAATGTGCTTCTGATGCTTTAGAGCTTTTCTCCAGGATGAAAGATAGTAGGGTCAATCTTGATTCTGTAGTTCTAATGCACCTCATTTCGGCTTGTGCAGTTCTAGGAGATTTGATGAAGGGAAGAAAAATCCATGCTCAAGCTGTTTCTCGCGGATTTAAATTTGAGCTGCCTCTTATGAATTCCATTATTGCTATGTATTCAAAGTGTGGTGATTTGGACTCTTCAAGAACTGTGTTTGATCAAACAACTGAGAAGAGTTTGGTTTCATGGACGGCAATGGTTTCAGGATGTATGCAGAATGGCCACCCAACAGAGGCATTGAATCTTGCAATTAAGGCAAGAGTAAACTACTCTTTTGATTCAGTTATGTTCGTTAGTGCTTTAACAGCTTCTGGTGAGCTTGTTACTGAAGATTTTTGTCAGCAGCTACATTGTTATAGTCTTGAAACTGGGTTCTCTTGGTATAGATCTGTTCAAAATAGTCTTATATCTGCATATTCAAAATGTGGCAATATTGATCTTGCTCATAATGTATTCAAGGAAATGGGTTCTCTCCTGGATGTAGTCTCTTGGAATGCAATTTTAAATGGTTATGGGATCAATGGCCATGGAGAAATTGCTCTAGCTCTCTACCATGAGATGAGAAAATGTGGGGAAGAGCCTGATAGTGCAACCTACTTGTGCATTTTAAGTGCTTGTAGCCATGCAGGATTAGTAAATGATAGTTTGATGATATTTAATAAGATGTTGGAGGACAATAAAATAAGACCAAGCCAAGAACATTATGGATGTGTTATTCACATGCTAACCAGAGCAGGCTGTTTATCTTACACAAGTGATTGCAAAGTTTTGGAAGATATGGGTCCAAATGTTTGGAAGGCTTTGCTTAGTGGATGTGCAGTTCATGGTAATTTGAGACTGGCGGAATTTGCTGCAGAACGCATGTTTCACAAAGATCCTGGAGAATCAGGACAGGTTGTGCTCCTCTCAAATATCTATGCATCAGTTGGTAGGTTTCAAGATGCGGAATCTCTAAGATCTTCTATACAGAAGAAGGGATTCATCAAGAATCCAGGGATTAGCTACCTTAATTGGATTCCATATGGTTATGGTTCGAATAGAGTAAGATAATAGGGTCCAAATTTTGTTCTTCTGCGCATCCAAAGATAATAGTTTGCTTGGTGGAAATTCAATAATTCTGGCCAGTATATTTGTTCTCATTAAAAACATTGGGAGAAAATTATATGTACATGAGACAAAGATGGAATTTGATGGCCTAGCAGTACTTGCAGGAAGGGTACAAGTACAACATCAGACCAGGTAGAATCCAGGTTTCTGGAGCTGCCAGAACATTCAGAGGAGGTTGATTTCCAGCATGTTGTGATTAAGCACCTGTAGAGTAGTAATCATAATTCACATAAGTTTACATGCAGCCTGCTTTTGCAGGAGCATGGACTTTGCTCAAATGGACCTGTCCATCATCTGCAAAAAGCTGAGTGCAAAGAGTTGGGTCCTGGACCTTGCTGCTATGGGTCCTGCAATACCTTAAACATTGTAAAGATAGTTACAATCACCTTGAAATTTGTCCAAACTCAATAATTCATTCTTATATTTTCAAAAGTCTACTCATAACCCTCTCATATTTGATTTTATTAATTATTTTTCCTTTCTACTAATTAACTACCCCGCAGGTTTGATATTTTTATTATAAATCTAAAAAGGCATTTAGTTAGTGAAAAGGGTAAATTGTTAATAAAATCAAACTTAAGGAAGTATTTAGTTGACTTTAAAAAATGTAATGATGTAATAGTAAATTAGGACAAACCTCAGGGGTAATTGTAATTTACTTACATTTTAATACTGGAAATTAATGTAAACATGTTATGGACATTTTAGGTAATCTATATTTGTTTTCGTTTTGAATCTAATTCAATGTAAGCATACTTTAAAATTTCTCAAGAATAGTAAAGCTAACATTGATTCAACGTTGTTATATATATATATATATATATATATATATATATATATATATATATATTACACATTTCTGAATAGCAAAAATCAGGAAAAAAAAAAAAAGACTAAAAAATTTCTTTGCTTCTTTCTAGATTCGACTACGAATTGGAATAAATTTAAGGCCGCACTTACATACAAGACCTCAGATGTGCATCTGAATAATAAATCTCTTAGGATATGGAAAAGAAATTTCAAATCTAAGACTTCCCTTTGTGGAGAAAAAGCCCCACCACCATGCCATATTAGTGCACTTGAAGTCAACCTTAATAGTATGTTTGATAAAAATGAATACCATAAGAGTATTTTTAAATACAAACATTTAATTTAAAATATTAAATTTTAAATACAAATATTTCAAATAATATGTAATTATATGTTATTTTAAATTCTTATTAAATGAGCTATTAAATTTATTGTAAATTTATTTGAAATCCTCATAAATGCAAATTTATGTAGTTTCCAAATAAGAGATTACATTAAAATCTAAATTTACACTTAAATTTTTTGCATTCAAATATAACAATTATTTGTAACTAGTTTGTGAAAGCACAGACTACAAATAATATACATATTTTAAACTAATTAATTAAATAATTTTAACTACAATTTAATTGAATATAAAATAAAAACTTAAAAATTATTGATAATTTTATATTATAATATTTTCAGAGAGTATATATATATATATATATATATATATATATATATATATATATATATATATATATATATATATATATATATATATATATATATATATATATATATATATATAATTGAATAAATAAAAGAAAAGAAAAACTAGAAAACAGTGGAAAAAATGGATGGTTAGTTAGAATAAAGGGCATAATTTTTTATGGAAAGAAAGAGTAGTGTTTTAGATGTAATAGAATTAAAGTATTTTAGATAGAATAGAACATGTGTATTCTTAAATAAGATTTTTTTTTAATATTTTTTATAAAAAAAATATTGTGAATTTTAATAACTCAACATATAAGTCGTTAAGGGTAAATGTTGAATTACAAAGAGTGACACTTGTTAAATTTTGAACTTGATAGCTCAACATTATATATATATATACACCAAATGTTTTGTGTTAGTTTAAATGAATATATTGTAGAATTTATTTGCAATTCTAAATTTTCAAATTTATGGAATTGATTATAACTAGATCAAATTCTAATAAAATGGTTGGAATTTTACAACTATTGAGTTTATATTTTTAAAATTACTAAAATACCACCTCATTATTTTTATTTTCAAAGATATCTTTCTATTTAAGGGTATTTTTTTTTACCAAAATTAACAATTAACTTGAATTCTAATTTTATACTAAACACAATATAACATATAAAATATCAAATTTGTTTGAAATGAATTCCATAAACTATTCATTTGTGTCAAACACACTTTATTAATAAAATTCATTTGGAAATGAAATGAAGTTTTTGGTAGAATTAAACAAAAAATAATTTAATATTTATTTTTACATATATTGCTTTAAAATATTACTAAATTTTATTGTATTATTTGAAATAAAATTCTTACATTTAAATATCCATTTTCATTCGGCTAAAGGGGTAATTTTCCCCTTGAACTTGTATGTAACATACAATTAATTCTATAAATTAATTGTTAATTACCCTATCAAGTTGTCAATCCCAGTCAATTAGCAGAAATAAACATTTCAAAAAAGTTCATTTTAGTTTAAAATATTTTTTTTATTGGTCCAAAAATGTTCAATTTAGTTCAAGGAGGAGGTATGGTTCAGAATCTCTTTTAACTCGAACCTTTCAAGTGCGTTACTACCCTCGGAGTAATTTTCTTCAATCCACAAGTGATTGTAATCATTTTTCGTGGAGAAGTGTTGTGAAAGTTAAAAAGGGTTAAGATGGTGTGTTGGTAATGGTTCAAAAATTTGTATTTGGGAAGATGGGTGACTTCTGGATCAACATTTATTTAGAATATGGATTTCTAACGCTCATTATGTTCGCCAATCCACAGTGAATATGCTTATGATTAATAATAGGTGTGGATGGAACTGACAGATACTTCTCTCCTTCAGAGGCCAAGCAAATTCTAGTCACTCCTTTGAGTTGCAGATTACCACATGATCAAATTATATGGAATTTTTCAAAAAAATGGCTTATTCACAATTAATTTTGCTTATCATATAGCAAAATTGATGAAGGATAGCTTGAGGAACAAGGGTTTGTCTTCTTCTGTTATATGTGATTGGAATTGGATTTGGTACCTCAAAATCCTGCTAAAGATTCAGTATTTTCTGCAGAAAATCTACAAATGATTTTTACCGGTTGGTGTCAAGCTTCAATGCCGAGGTATATCAGTGGATCCTGTATGCAAAAGTTGTGAGGAAATGGAGTCTTTCGAACATGCACTTCATGATTATTCTTATTGTTCACAATTCTAGGCATATATAATTTTTCATTTTAGCATTGATTGGAAGGCAAGCACTCAGTTCATCTCTTACTGGACACAAAGCTTACAAAATTATCTATTCTATTCTCTATAACCAAACCCTAGTCACCTCTTTTTTTATGTCATCTACTCCTACATCGTATATCTCTAGACTCGATCTCTTCTTTTATTTCCCTTCCGGGACTATGATTCTATCTATGCTTCATCTTTAATCTATGTTTTTGTGATAAAAACCATTGTGTAAACTCAAATTTTTATTAGATCATCGATCTAAAAAAAGCATAATGGTTTCTTGAGATCCATTTTTATGATCTCTCTTCTATAAATATTTTTCTGTATGGTGCTACATCTGTAATCTTTGTTTTCATGATAGATTCCATTGTGAACACCCAATTTTTTTTATTAGATCTATCAATCTAAAAAAAATAGGTAATGGTTCTAAAAAAATGCTATTTAATTTTTTTTTTTTGAATATATTGAAGATATAATTTTTAAATAAATTGATAAAAAAATATTGAAGATATTTTCATATATTTTTTAATATTTTTTTTCAATCTTTTGATTGATTTGTTGTTTGGTTATTTTGAATGTAATTGTGACCTCTGTGTTTTTTTTCATTCTAATAAATCTTTTAATTTGGTTTTTCATTCTAATAAAATAATGACCTATGTGTATTTTTTTTTTCCCAAAGTTTATTTGTGCATAAAATTGTGCAAATAAATGGTGGAAGCTTAACATAATTATGGTGGAAGCTTAATAAAATTGTGGTGGAAACTTAATATTAAGAATATTTCATTCTTCATTTGAGGGGTGTGTAAAATTCGCTTGAACTAATCTAATCGACCTTTAAAAATACAAAGGTTTATTTTTGTGTGTCATACCTCATCTCACGTAACCCCAGATGGACACTATAGCTTACTCTTCCGCACTATTCAAATCACCTTCAATAAAATTAAAAAAACTTGATACCTAACATTTTGTTTAAATATAAATATTATATAAACATAACTCGAGTTTGCATTGAAATAATAGTAAAGATTATGTTAACAATAGTTTAGCATGTAATTTACAAAACATGTCCACATAAGTTTAAACTTAAAATATATAATATTATGGCCACCAAAATGAGAGCAACACCAAAGTAAAGTTGTAGGGCCAACCTTAATTAACTTATCTACAAAACTCCTTAGGATTAAAGGTCCAATATCAAGCCCTACCATCTAAAAATGTTTTAAAAACAAAGAAAAATGAGTACAAAAATACTTAGTGAATAGATATTACAAGCATAAAATAGTTTAGTTAACTAAATACAATAGACTTGTTAAATTAGTAAACTACAACATTTATATTCAAAATATAAGTCACGTGAAATATCAAGTTCACTCCTGCTTTCAAATCATAATACAAGTTCTTTCAAAACATCAACATAACTTTCCTTAGTATTAACCAACGCTGCAATGAGCATCAAAATCTGCCATAACATATAGGCTTACAAACTCAATCCCTAGGTGCACTTGAAGGCTAACTCTTCAACTACATTAGCATGGAACAACCATTCTCCCTTCACCGTCCTACAATCAAGTGTCTTGTTATCTATTACGCAATAGAAACTATCACAACCTCAAATGTGCATATAATACCTCAGCACATTTCATCATAATCTCATATGTGCATATAACACCACACCACATCCACACATCTCATATAGGGTGGTAATACATAATCCAAATACCATTTCATCTTATAAATAGTCAAAATTGTTTCATCACATTTATAGTTCATCGAAGTATTCAAAATCAAACCACTTATCATCAATGTTAAAAAGGATAAAACCAATCTAATTACAACTCATTCAAATTATCAAGTAACTAAAATAAATCTCATTCAGCTTGCAAAACAAAGGCATAATGTAGTAACACTTTTAACTTATGAATTTGAAACCTTTTATTGTTTCAAAACTTGAATAATTCAAGTAACAACAAGCTAAATTAAATCAATTTTAATACATCAAATTAGGTTCATAAAATAACATCAAAAAGCTCATTTTAAATGATGATATAAAAATATTAGAATGGCTTGAACATCTACTTACCAAACAGCCTACAAAACACTTCAAATCAGTTAACCGGATTGTTCAGTTTGCATCACCACCTTCCTTCCCTTTTCCAGCACCAAATCAATCACCAAAAGCTTTTAGGATGAAAATTACAGCCTAAAAATTTTTTATTGATCATCAAATTTCATTTGCAAATCAAGTCTAAACTTGGAGAATTCAAGCAACCTTTCTTTTCTCTCATTTTCTCATTTTCTCTTCTCTTTTATTTAACACATATGGCAACCTAAAGAAGACCACGAATTTTAGAGAAGGTTCCAACCCCCTTTTGGATAGATTTTATTGTAAAATATCCATTAAAGCCTTTAATGAAATTCTAAAATCAATTATTAACCCTCAAACTTCAAATTGTTCATTCTAGGATGACTATTTATTTCAATTGAGTCCTTATCTCTTGCTAATATTTATTTTCTTATCCTTTACTTCATACCAACTTAATATCCCTTTTTTTCTTATAATTTCACTCATTTTAAGTGTCATCAAAATTCAAAAATTCTCACTCTTTGACTGAGTACAAATCATAGTTTGATTCGATACTCCAACCTATCTAAACTCAACACCTGATGTACAATCAAAGGTACAGATGTTACATAATGCCTATTATATTTTTTACAAATTGCATTTGAATGGAATTTATTCTGATACTATTTACTTTAATGGTGTTCATTGTGGTATATTTTTTACTTTGTAGATGGATACTACCACTACTAGTAGTAACAATAATGCTATTGGTAGACCTAATGAAGTGCAAGTATAAATAGAAAATTAAAATGTTGAATAGACACATAAGCAAAATGTTAATCAGTTTAAACCTATGAAGGAGAGTAAAGCAAATGAGTCTAGAGCTAACGTGTAGGAGCAATTTGAGCAAATAAATGATGGCTTAGGCAAGTTTTTTAAAGCTAAATGTTTGTACTATACCAAAATGTTTAATGCAGACCCCAAAAAAATGGACCCTCTTTCCTTAAAAATCATGTTCTTTGTTGTTTGAAAAACCCACATAGTAAAGATAAAAGACAAGCTTTGTTAACATTTAAATCTAACAATATTGGCTAAGGCTATGAAATTATTAAGATTGTGGGTACTCAGAAATTTGATTAGGACATGATTAGAAAAGCACTTTCATATATGATTTTAGTAAAAGAGTTGCCTTTTAAATTTGTTGAAGGGGAGGGTTTTAAAAATTTTATGACATCTACATGTCCTAGATTTAAGATCTTATCTAGATGCACGCTATCTAGGGATTGCTATGATTTATACCTAGAGGAAAGGCCAAAACTAAAACATTTTTTAAGATCATATAATCAAAGAGCCAATCTCACTACCAACTCTTAGGCTTTAATTCAAAGAATTAACTATATGTGTTTCACTATACACTTTATACTTAATGAGTCGAAGTTGCAAAAAGGAATTCTTTCCTATGTGCGTATTACCTCATATAAGGGTGAATAGGCTTTAGAAATGTATTTGTTAGAATGGGGGATTAAGAATGTATTCACAGTCACTATAGATAATGCATTATTTAATGACTTTACATTAACTTATTTCAAAAGAAAACGATGAGTTAGTGTGGAAGCATTGTTAGAATAAAGTATGTATATATGAAATGCATTGCACACATTCTTAATTTTGTTAAAGGAGTTCAAAGAGTTAGAGAAGTTGTTAAGTAAACTGAAAATTCATCAACTAGGTTGAGAAAATTCAAAGAATCTAGTGATTTAGTTGGAATTGAATCTAAGTCTACCTTATCATTTGATGTGCCAACTAGTTGGAATTTAGCTTATATGATATTGAAAACTGCATACATTTATAAACAAGCTTTTAAGAAATTTTCAAAATAAGAAATTACCTTTAGGGGGGCAAACTTAGGAGGAGTACCAGACTTATTTGATTGGAAGGATGTGACAAGATTAGTTGTCTTATTGTAACATTTTTATAATTTGACAATAAGAATTTTTGATTCTCAATATGTGACTGTAAATTCATTATTTGGTGAAATTTCTTATCTGCATTGCATGTTGAAATAACTAGAAGCAATCTGGAGATATTTCTATAATATTAATAGGAATTAATATGAAAACTAAATTTGATAAGTATTAGGAGGATCCTAAGAAAATGAATTTTTTAATCTTTTTGCTAACATAATGGATCTTAGAGATAAGTTGGAATACATGGAATTTTCTTTATCTCAAATGTATAGAAAGGTCAAAAGTGGAAGCTTATTTTTTATGGTGAAGTCTGCTTTATTTGAGCTATATATTGACTATGGAAAAATATTTCTATGAGTGAAAATCAGTCAAAAAGTAGCCTCTTAATTGAAAGTAATCAATCTGATTCTGTTAGTAATCTTATCTCTTGGAAAACCAATAACGATGTTGAAAGCAAAGTTTAAAAAGTACAAGATGGAGAATGGTGTGGGTGGAAGCACGAGATCTAAATTAGATATATATTTGAGTGAGGCAATAGTAGAGGAGGAAGGGAATTTTAATGTGTTGAGGTGGTGGAAACTAAATATAGAGAGATTCCCAACCCTCTCTAGATTGGCTTGTGATGTGTTGGTTGTCTCAATCTCCATTGTTACTTCTAATTAGCTTTTAGCACCGATGATAGAGTCCTAGATATATTTAGAAGTTCATTAACTCCTAAATTAGTGGAACTATTGATTTATACCCAAGATTGGCTTAAAGTGGCTTCAAATTCAATTTCAATTGAAGAGGATATTAATGAGCTTGAAAATTTTAAAAAGTATAAGTTTTATTTGTTTGATTTTTGTTTGTCATTTAAATGTTGAATACTATCTAATAAATTTTTCTTACTTTTGTTACAGATTTACCTTAGTTGGTGTTGGCCTATCTACATAGTCAATGTCATTCTGTTTTTTTAACATGCATAGTAAATTAGCTCATCATTCCCTCATATTTTTATTGTGTTTGATGTGCATATTTTTTTGCATGTCTGTGACTTTTATTATGAGATATGACTAACACTTAATAATTGCAACAATTGTCTGTGTTGCATTAGCAACATCAACTCAGCAATGTAAGTATATTTTTTATTTGGTACCTTAACTTGTGTTGCTTTTATGTGACCAGTGTCACGACCCAAAATAGGGGTCATGACTAGTGCTAGGGAACGAGAATTCTTTTGAATCCGAAACCCGTAGCAAGCCTAAAAAAAATAACAGCGTGCAATATAATATAATAAATAAAATATTTGTACAACGGAAATTTAATCTCAAATATAAAAATAATAATTCCTCAACTCATTTAAATAACATAAAATCCATCTCATATACATAATAAAATCTTTCAGTACAAATTTTTAGTTTAACATTCTGAAATTTAAATCTCATACATACATATTATAAATACAGCTCACAACAAATTAAAGTACAACAACTACTGCAGTGTCTAGAATACAAAATAAACTTAAGTAAGCAGTTTACATAATAAGGCTAGAGTGGAAGAAATCTGGCGTATAGGCCTGCTACTGAGGTCTGAGGACGAAGACTCTCCTAAAAAATATCAACAGAGGGGAGTCAGACCTCACTGAGTAAACTGTTATAATATATATACATGCATAACAAATGCATTCAAACATATGCATATAATATATATGTGTGTGTGTGTGTGTGTGTGTGTGTGTGTGTGTGTGTATGTGTGTGCGTGTGCGTGCGTGTGTGTGTGTGTGCAGACATGTACACACAAATGCTAAAAAATCACTTCATATATAGTACTGAAAAATATCAGTTTATGAATGATCAAATAGAACCCTAAATGATCTCAACCTCAAATAATAATAATCAATACTCTAGCCATACATACTCACTTAGTTCCAAATAAATTCACTTATTCCATTTAGACAGTAGACTGGCCCCGAGACACTAAGTTAACCAAGCTCCAACAATCTGACTGTCAGTGTAATTGGCCCCGAGACACTTGGTCAACCGAGCTCCAGCAATCACACTCTCAAATCACATCTCACATCAATCAGATCAAATCAATCAAGTCATAATTCATAAATAGGTTAGTAATTTAACCTACAATCTATCGTCGTACCGATACGTACTCGGTCCTAGTGTTGCCCACTAGGAAGCACGTTCTATCGATATCATTCATTTAAAATAAACTCATACATTCGTAAAATAAATGATGCATGACATTAAATTAAATGGCAATATAATTCATATATATACTAGAAATATACCACAAATAAACCAAATATATTTCGAATATATATATGTCAAATAAATTCAGTTTAATTATAAAATAAGCCATATATATAGTTAAAAACATCTTAGGTATAAAGCAAAGGTAAAACATGCATTAAATTCAAAATATACCAAAAATATACTAAAAATATACCTAAAATATACTTAAGCATTTATTAAATCATTTACACATAATTCATACAATTAAAACATTCATTTCTAAAAACATGCAACTTAAATACACGTATATATAAAATAACAACTCATAGTTGTGCGCTCTACGAGATGGGTTTGACAGACCTGATCCACTAGGCCTCGGTTTCGGCGCAACTAACAATCAAATTACAACACGAAATCAGAACAAATCTAACTTAACTTCTAGAGACTCGATCTAGAATTCTAGACTAAGACAAGGAATAGGAATTTGACCGAATGTCACATTTTACGAGAATTCTACCAAAAATTCGACAGAACCTTCTCTGTAAAACGGACATCTCTCTACTTAAAAAGTAGAGCCGGTCCTGCAAGAAAACACACTTCGAATACAAATATCCACATCACTCCTCGGTCGAATTCCCAAACTACAATTCCATCGACCGAGGTTCACAATTCACAAGATATACACAAAATACATTAAAATTCCATAAATACCAAAAATACCCTTTATATACCAAAATATAGAAATCTACATATTTAAACACCAAAAATAATTATTTTACCGATAATTACTTAAAACCCCTAATATTAATATAATATTATTAAAAACCGATATTTTGCGATAAATTTAAAAATATTAATGAAAATTCATTTTATAAATCCAATTTACTTAATTAGCCCAAAATCATATTAAAAATTACTAAAAACCCATTTATTTACATAAATAGTATATTATATATAATTTGAAAATAATTTTTGAAAAATAGTTTTAATTAGTTAAAAATAGTAAATAATTTTTAAAAATCATTTTTATACCTCAAATAATTATTAAAACCAATTTAACTTAATATTCAACTAAAATTTCTACCAAATTACCAAAATACCCCTAATAAATAAAAATTCAAATAATATACTATAATTACTCAAAAATTCACTAAAAATTATATAATTACTCTAAAATTATTTTATCAATATATAATTCAATAAAATAAATAATTATACTCAATTAACCAATTAATTTTAACAAAAATATATATAACCTATATTTCTAAAATTCACATAAACTAAATAAAATTATATTAATTACACAAAAATCACAAAAATTATAAACTAAATTCTATAATTATTTTCAACCACCATAAACACCAAAAATCACAATTTCACAATTTATTTAATTAATTTACGAAAATTAGAAAATAATAATAAAATAATCAAAAATTCACAAAAATCAAAATAAATTCCAAAAATTCCACAAAAATTTCAGAGTGTAGATTGAGCTAGTAGAATCAACTTTTGTGAAGGAATTTAGCTTGAATCACTAAGATTAAATCAAGCTCAAATCCTTACCAAATTGAGTTTTCAAGTTAAAAGAAGTTTGGAATCAGCTTCTATGGAGTTCTAGGAGCTCAATGGCACCGGAATCACCGGATTTGGTGATCGAAAAATGGTTGAACGACGATGAGGTTGATTTTTGCAAATTCTGGCTTCACAGGTTGCAGACGGCACCAGAGAAGCTGTCAGAGGTGGCGGAGCTGTTGGAGAAGATGGTGGCACACTGGCAGACACTCTGATAGCCTCTGAACGGCGTTGCAGAGGTGAGGGGTGAGGGGAGGGGGCGTCGGGGGTTAAAAAGAGGGGGGAGGGATAAACTTTGTAATTTCTCTTTATATATATATATAATTTTAATATAAAGCATAAAATATTGTTTTTCACATCTTAATTTTTGAATTTAGTTCATTTTTTATTTTTTATTTTAATTTTTAAATTGAAAACTAATACCTACTAAATTTAAATTTGATTTTTGCTAATTCATATCTTATACATTTTAAAATTTGACAACTTAAATCTAATTAGTTAATATAAAAGTTTTGGATGAATTAGTTAAAAAAAAAAACATTTTTTGAGTGAATTAAACTTTTTAAAAAGCTAATTTGGGTCAATTTGCCAAGTTGGTGTTAGGGCAGTGTACGAGTTAGAGTAGTCTAGAGACTGAAAGTTTTTTGGACCTGACTCGAAAGTCAAAAAATTTAAAAATAAATACTTGGGATCTGACTCTAAAAATTTGATTCTGTGCTTGGAATTACTTCAAATTTTTGGAGCTAATATTCATAATAAATTGAGATTTTAAAACGGTTTACAATGAAACTAAAATTCAAAGATGATATTAATTTTTAATTTATATATTTAAAATTAATATTTAATAAATTCATAGTAAAGAAATATATATTTTTATATTATATTAAACATATATATGTATATATAATAATTGTACTATTTTTCAAAAATTACATTTTAAGTTTTATTTTAATAATTTTATAATTTGAACACATAAGATCAGATAACTATATAAACTTAAATTTTATTTTATGATTTAAACATAGATTAAAAATTAATAATAAAAAGATTTAGCTGATGAGTGCATTTATCATATTTCAAATAATTATATATATATATAGCGAAACCCTCACTTTTTAATTGCCTGGAAAGTGCATGTATCATGTCAGCTAATTGGCAACGCTTCAAGCCTGAACAAACCATTGTATTCATGATATATAAAAAACAAGGTTGCTTCTCCAGTCACTCTCCCTTATACCCTGTCACCGTGATTTTAGCCTTATTATCACACATAAATCATCGATTCAGACATGCATACGTATATGTTAGTGGGCATTAATTTTTTTATTTGCTGATTTCTTAAAACAAATTTTGGTGAAAAAAAAAAAAAAAAAAAAGCCCTATTCATTTGTGCTACAAGAGAAGATGAGGTTGGCCATATTATACAGACACGTTTCATCAATTAACGTATTGTTGCTTTCCCGCTCAAAGCCAAGAATCCAACATGCTTTTCATTAGGTAAGATCTTGTCAAAAGCAAAGACCCCAACTTTACTTTATGTGGACTCCATCTTCTACACTTCAATTCTCATCAATCAGCCTCATGCATTGGCATGGTGGGGAGGGCATCAAGAGCCCTGCAGATGTGGGACGGCTCGAGTCCCATTTCATTTTTTTTTCTTTCTCCACTAATCTAACTCACTAACTTGCTAACAATTGTTAAAAATAATAATAATAATAAATCAAGTGTCTTTGTGTTTCATCTCTTTTTAATTTGTTTTAGGCCTTTAAAGATATGAGTCATTTTCTGTAATTTCTTTTTTTTTTTTTATTATTGTCATTATGTTTGTTGAATGATTCAAAAGTTGAAACTTTTGCGTATATGTCAATACTAGCAATTTAAAAAATTAATAATCATTTGGAAATTTTTTTTTTCTAATTATAATTGTATGGGAAGAAGGAGGAATAACTCGATACTGAATGTCCCATTACATGACCGTATGAGTTTAGCCACTAAATTAAAGTAATGTAAGCAAAGGCATTAATTCAACTATGACTTTAGTTGTTGAAAGATTAGTAACTACACTTCTGCTTTCTATACTATGATAAATTATTAATTAATAAATATTATGAGTGTTTAATATTTTAAATATTAGACTATTAAATTATAGGTTGATGCTGAAGAAATAGATATTTGAAAATTTTAGATAAAAAGAGCATTTAGAACATTTTATATTAAATTCTAAAGAAATTAATATCACTTTCTTAAAAACTTTTGACTAAATGCCCTTAAACGTAGGTTAAAATTTGAAATTCGAATCTCTATATTAAATATAAAAAATTTAGAATTTCAATGTTTTAGTTGTAACAAACTTTAGTTTAGTTAATAGATATTTTTTTTCAATAAGCTACAATTTAAGTAATTTAAAAAAAGGATAAGATACAAATTGGACTCTCAACTTTATTCTAAAGTTCATATTTGATCTAAATATTTTTTTGGTCCTAATTGGATCTTAATTTTAAAAATTGGATCATATTGGACTTTTTCTCAAAGAATTGTTGCAATTAAGTCCTACAAATCAAAAGAAAATTTAACTTTAATGTTAATTAATAAAAATTAGCTTGAATAACAATGCAAATTGATGAAATTACTTTCAAAATGAATATTTATGAAGTTTTTATATTTTTTTTTAAAAAAATTAAGTTTATAAAAATATATTTTTATATTTTTTAAAAACTTTTAAGTTATAAAAATATTATTTTATATTTTTTGAAAATTTTGAAAATGTTAAAAAATATTTTTTGACAGATAAAATTTAAAAAAAAAATTAGAATCAAGCAATCTACATTTAGGAAATAAATAATTTAAAATTTTCTACACAATAATTTTTTAAAAAAATTTAAAATTTATAGAAAATTTTAAAATTCTTTTAAAAAATATTGTGTAGAAAAATTTTAATTTTTTTATTAAATGTAAATGACTTGATTGTAAAATTTTTAAATTTTTAAATCTATACAAATTATTTTAAACCTTTTTAAAAAATTTCAAAAAAATTTAAAATCATTTTTATAAAATTTAAAATTTTAAAAAAAATTATAAATGTGTATTTGGAAAGTAATTTCATCAATTTAGATTGTTATTCGAGCTAAATTTAATTAATTAATGTTAAAGTAAAACTTTGATTTTTAGGATTTAATTACAACAATTCTTTGAAAAAGGGTTCAATATGATCCAATTTTCAAAGATTAAGATCCAATTAGGACAAAAAAATATTAAGATCAAATGTAAACTTTAGGATAAAGTTGAGAGTCCAATTTATATCTTATCCCTTTAAAATTAGCACTATTCAAATTAAAACTAATAGCATACATCAATTATCGGTGGTAACTAATCAATTTAATTATAACTTTAATCAAATTAGTAAAGTTGATAAATTCAATTATTACTATTAATAAATCGTTTCAATTCAAGCAATAAACTATTTTGCTTCACAACAACAAAATCATTCATAACTATAAATAACATGTCATTAACTCATTCAGATAGCAACCCAGATATTAAATGACGGTAGCATTGTAGGGTTGCTAAAGTAAAATATGGAAGTGCTAAGCACCTGCATGCAAAATCAATTCTAAAACTTGAAACTTTCTATCACTTCACAATCTTAATAAGTTTATCAATTGTTCCATAGAAAAATTTTACACAAGACTACTACACCATGTTTCTCTGGTTTATAGATACAAAATGTAGATTCATTCTATGAGTAACAATAACTATGCAAAGATTATTTATATAATTGCTACATGCCATCTAAGAAAAAGCATTATTCATCTCTACAATGACGCCAGTCCATTTTACCCACAACAAATGTTGATTAAGGTGATTCAGTTCACTGAAGTAAGCTATTATTACCTTCACCTTGCCACTCAAATTGTTCTTTTCAACCTAGGACCACAAGAAACAAGTATATCAAATATAATTTGATAGTAATACCTAACATATTTATTAACTTTAAAAAATTATGGAATAAGAAAAAAAAAAAAGAAATCTCTCTATAATGTGGAGCTATTGAGCAATTGAAAACAAAATAATCCTTTAACAACATAAACAACCATTTAGAAAAGGAGAAACAAGTAGAATGGTTCTTTAATAAGGTGTGGAAGTATCTTGGCTAATGGTGCAAGCTAAAGCATACATGAAACGCTGAATGCTAGAAAGATTTTGACTAATAATACAAACTAAAAGCATGAAAAAGTAAAGTTCCATTCATGCTAGGGCATTGATGGAAACCCTTTGTAACCAGACAAGCTTTGTAATAAGCAAGAGATCCATCAGAGTGTTGTCTAATTTGGTAGACCCATTTACAACCCACCAAATTTTGTCCATCAATAGAAGGACATAAAGAGCTTGAATCTCATCCTCCATGGCATGCACCTAGTGGGAGGATTGTGCAATCTATTTGTACGTTGTGGGTTCAAATGGTAATGAGGAACTGCCAAAAAAGATTTTCAGCTTTAGAGAACCTGTTTAGGAGCGAGTAGTCATAGAATGGGTTTTATGTTGGTTAGGATGGACAAAAGTGGTAAATGATGGTCAAGTATGGTTAACTACAGGAGGTGTGGTAAAGAATTAGGTGAAGTACATTGGATATCAAATAAGGATAGAGGTATGGTGGATAGAGTTTATTATGCAGTGGTATTATAAGGTATTTGAGTTGTGGTGAAATTGGGAGTGGTGAAAATGGTTGTGGCAATGTTTTAAAGGCAGGAGGTAGGCGAGAAAATAGGCAAGGGTTGTTATATAGGAATATGGGTAAGAAGAAACATTGTCGTATGAGTTTGAGTTTATGCAAATGAGACACAGGAAGCCAACATTTAAGAATCACCAAAGGGAAAAACCTGTTCATAAAAAACAACATGACATGAGATAAGAATTTTTAAGCTAAAGAGATCAAGGCAAAAATAACCTTTGTGAACTTTACTATATCCAAGATATACACATTTATGGCACCAAGAATCATATTTATTTTGTGAATAAGGTCCCAACCATGGATAACAAAGGCAACCAAAAACTCGAAGGTCTGTGTAATTTGGATTTCTAGCAAACAATGTGAAAAATATTGAGGGATTATTAAGTAAAGCAGGTGGAAGCTGATTGATAATATAAATAGATGTGTCAAATGCATAAATCCAATGTTGATGAGGAACAAAAGAATGATTGAGAAGACAAAGTTTAGTTTCAATAACATGTTGATGTTTGTGTTCAGTAAATCCATTTTGGTCTGGTGTTTTTGGATAAGAAATTTGATGACTAATACCATTGTCAAATAAATATTTGTGCATTGCTTGAAATTTATGTCCCAAATCTGATTGAAAATTTTTAATCAAGCAATTAAAAAATTTCTCAACAAAATGGCAAAATTTAATGAAAGTGATAAGAACTTCATATTTATAATAAAGAAAATAAATCCAATAATACTAGTTAAAATGATCATAAAATAACACATAATATTTATGACCACTAACTGAAGCAACTAGAACAGGACCCTATAAATATAAACAAATAAGATCTAATAGTCCATAACATGAGTAGTAGAGGAGAGAAAAGGAGTTTATGACTCTTGCTAATGGAATAGGCATGTCATAATTTATTTAATTTGTTAGAATTCACAAGAATATGTGAACGATAAAGAACAAATTGAATAGTGCACAAAGAGGCATGGCCTAAGTGCTCATGTCACTATTAAAGAGAACAGTGAAAAGCCATTGGCAAACTAAAAGCATTATTGGCCATTTGACGAAGATGAACAAAATAATCGTTGGAGTAAGAAAAAGAGAGTATAGACCTCACTCATATTGTCCTAAAAGTAAGACTTCCTTCATATAGGTATCCTTGATTTCAAAATATGCAAAAAAAAAAATTAATGAAAACTTGAGTAGTATCCATAAAAGAAGACAGATATAAAAGATTGTTACAATGATCAAGAATGTGTAAGATATTCTATAAATTAAAAGACTTATAATGAGAGGAACAAGTGAAGGAGCCAATATGAGAAATTAGAAGGGTATTACCATTGCTTATTTGAACTTTATCTTGTCCTAAAAATCAGAGTGAATGGTAAGATTGGCAATGTCTGGTGTTAAGTGATGCGTAGCTCCTGTGTCCATGATCCATGGGTTAAAGGGAGTTGGTTGGGATGTGGTAGCTAAATGGGTCGCTGGTTGAAAAGAAAGTGTAGAATTATTTCCTAATTTTAGGGATAAACAATTTTTGGAAGTATGGCCAACACCATAGCAATTATAACATGTTAATTGCATAAGGTCGATGTTAATGGGAAATGAATTGGTGGATTTTTAGTGTAAAGAAGGATGAGTGGAATGTGTGGTTGAGACTGGAGATCGATACTAGAAAAATTGGTCTTAGTTTATAAGAAATGACCTTTACCTCCATGTTAATAATTTTAGCCACCTCAGGTAAAAAATTTTGAGTGAGTTTGAAGTTTTAGTTAATTTATTTTATAGTTTAGGTAAAATTTTATGGGTTTTCTTGCCAATTGTAATTCAAATTTATAATTGTAGATGGATAGAGCCTGCCAGTTCTTTGAATGGTATGATCTACCCATGCCAAATCGAGTGAGAAATATGATTGGTGGATTTTTAAGGAGGATTGATAGGAATGAACAATAAAATGGTGAAAGGCATAAATGGGTGAAGGTGATAGCTATATTGATAATTGGCTTTGTTCTTGGGATGATTTGCAATTAATTTGTAGTAGCTATCTTCTACTTTTAAAGCTGCAAGGATATGTAGCTAATGTATTTAGTTAGATAAATGTTAAGTGTTAGTTGAAAGGTATGTAGCTAATTTTGGAGATGATTTACTAATGATTTAGGTGGCCTACTTAATTGGTGGCTCTTTAGTTAAATAAATTAGTTACTTTTGGAGGCTCTTTAGTTAAGTAAATTTTGTATATTTAAAGACTTAATAAGCCAAAAATGATTATTAGCAATAAAAGATCATTTAGCTAATCAAATTTATTATCAAGAATTTAATGAGTTAAGCTTTGGTTATGTATTTGTTCTTAGTTAAGATTAAACAATGTATTTTTAATAGTTATATTTAGTTTTTATTGTTAAAAAAGTTTGAAGTATAAGCTTACAAAACTGTTACAAATAAAATAAATAAGCTATATGCACTCATTAACATATGACTCTTGCCTTCAAAGGAGGAAATAAGACTGATTTAAACCATGAAAAGAAGAAACTACTTTTTTTTTTTTTTGCAAGTGTAGCCATAAAATATTATATATTTGCTAAATTGTTTACAAAATGAAAAGGAGCAGCTATGTTAAATGAAGTCTTAACCAACACTAAATAGTATCACTTAACAAAAGCTAATAAAAAACACAATTGTCAGCACATAAACAACTTTTCAATGGCTTTTAAATTAGTTTTTTAGACAAAAAAATTCAAACATATGGTCCCCACATAAAAAATGTAATCCATATCTGCCTGCAATGGAATCACTTAGACCAGAGGGCATCCATATCTTCTTTTTTTCTTCATAACTACTGCATCCTCCCCTTCAACCTCTTTGATTTGTTTCTTTTCCTTTTTTTGTTGTAGTAGGCTTCTCAATAACTATTTTCACTTTATCTTTTCCTTTATTTCTTTCAAATGCCTTCTCAGATTCATGCACTGGCTTCCTTAATGGAGACTTGAAAGCTAAATGCTTCCTTTGCACATGTCTCGACTTCCTTCGCATAGGCTTAATAACATCATCAGATCCACTCAAAGCAACAGTAAATTGAGTCTTCACACTAGTAGATCTTGTCTTCACACCAACAAATTGAGTCTTAATAGTAGCAAATCTAGTTCTAATAGTACTTAGAGATGGTGCTTCTTTGTTTATTGCAAGTCTAGTCCTTACAACAAACTTGAAAAAATTCCTAATATAAAAAAAATACATTAAAAAAATTCCTCCAATGCACCAAAACTAATATTAAACTTTAATTATTTAAAATAAAAGTGAAACTCACATCAAGCATCCATTGCACTGTGCGTAGACAACTTGTATGCTGAGTTTGTTGCCCTTTTCATTATTTCTTTGAACTTGATAATATAAATTTACAACAAACTTGAAAAAAATTTCCTCGGTAAAACAGGCTTCTAATATTCATTATAATATAAATTTACAACAAACTTGAAAAGGTTAAAACATACTCATAGGTAATTTTTCTCTAGATACACTTGTTCTTGTCACTCCATAATATCTCTTATTATGCCCTTTTGTACCACAAACGGCACAAGTCATAACAAAGCCTTTTCTCACAACCCTTCCATTTTTTATGCCATCTTGAATCTCCTTTTTCTCCTTCCCCCTTAAAATAACTCTTTGATCTTTGTTTTAATTTATTGGCTCAGGTGGAATAATAGGTGTTTACTCACTTTTAGGCCACAAATCTTTACCATTTGTTAGATAGATGATATAATTGTAGGTCTAAGGAAGGTTTCCGCTTTATAACAATCATCTAAAAAACTCTTAGGGTTCTTATTATTATAAGCTATGGCAAACAGTGCATGGCAGTAAGGAACACCTAAAATATTCCACTTTCTACAAGTACAAGTTTTTTCTATTTTGTTCATAACAAACTCCCTATTTAGTCCTACAACTTTATTTATATCACCACTAAATCACTCAATTATGTATAACCAACTATGTTTTATACCCTTCTATATTTTTTAAAGAGGCTTAGGATAGTACACATTTTTTTCTTTTTTTTCATCTAATTTCTCTCTTTTAAATTCGTTTCAATAAATAACTCATAATCATTTCATTCATTGTGATAAACCTTAGTCCTAGTATTTAGATTAACATTGTTAAAGCTCTTACACAAATTATTGAGTAGGATATCACATTTGGGGTGATCCTAAAAATAGGACCTAGTCCAATGTTGTGGGATATTTTTTCAAGTATTTATATGCTCCTTGTGACCTCTCAACTATTTTTTACATGTATTTTTTAAAGAATGGCACATAACTAGCTCTAGCAGCACACTCTAGAAGTTTTCTCAAAATATTTCCTAAAAATCTTTTCCTAAAGTGTTTTTTATATGTCTCACACAGAAATGATGTTCTAAATTAGGGAATAAATGCTCTATTACAAGTATAGGACCCTATAATTACATTATTAATAAATAAAAAATATTGCATCATAAATTAAACTAATACATATTGAAAATATTAAACTAATTTATAATAAATAAATTACTAAAATTATGAAAATGAAATTGTACCTTTTATTCATCATGCATAAATGTCTAGTGATATCTATTAGTAATTTCAAGATCATCTGCTAATTGATTTAAAACCTAAAGCCAATTTTCTTTATCCATTGTAGCACATACAATTAGATAGATACAATCATTTATATTTATACCTACAATTGTGTGGAGTTTTCCACTAAACATCCCCTTTAAAAAGTAGCCATCGATTGAGATAAGAGGTTAACATCCTATTTGAAACCAACTTTCAAAGGTTAAGACATATATAGATGCCTTTGAATACTCTGTTACCTAATTAAAATTTAATATTTGAACCTGGGATACTCTTAATTAGCTCAAGTTTATATTTATGCAGTATTCAAGTTTGCTCCCTTTCATCACCTTTAATCATCTTCCTAGTAATTATTCTATCTCTACATGCTTTAACCTTATTTATATTCAATTCTTACTTCGCTTTAATAGTGTTAACGATGCCATCCATTGACCACAATGGATTAGCCCTGAAAGTCTCTAAATATGTTACTACTATCCTTTATGAATTTACATGCTTAATACTATGATTTTTGCTACATGTATGCTGAAACGTTCTTGATTGTATCTGCACTATGCTCTTACAAGTCACGATTGGTGAGGCTCAAATACAAAAGGGATAGCCTTTAAAGCATATTGCCTTACACTTATTCTTATTATTTTGCTTGAACTTCACCTGAAACCTATTCACAATTGTATAATTTCTAAATTTTTTTAATTGCTCAAATGATCTAAATTTTATCCCAATTTTAAATGTAGGATTACATAAGTCTTCCTCACGGAACTCGGGAAACTTTGACTTTTTTTATGCTATGCCTTCTTGATCACTAGCAGAATTGAAGTTCATTATAGAATTAGCATATGTAGTATCTTTATAAATTTCATCATCTTCTTTCACTGTTTTAATCCTATCCTTCTCAATATCTTAGTCTACAAACTTATCAAAATTTTAATCATCATTATAATCAACATCACCTTCCTTCAAATCA
Source organism: Mallotus nudiflorus (assembly GCA_947683625.1). Lineage (NCBI taxonomy): Eukaryota > Viridiplantae > Streptophyta > Magnoliopsida > Malpighiales > Euphorbiaceae > Mallotus > Mallotus nudiflorus. Next base: position 2,704,848 of record CANTUR010000095.1, on the reverse strand, counting down.
TATTTAGAATCCATAAAAACACTATCATCCCTATGCTCAACAACTTTGTTTTCTTTACCACCATCACCATCATCAATATCTTCACCTACCTCACTATAATTAACATCATTATCATCTTTAAAAGCCTCAGTATCATCCTTATACTGCACTTATACATTTTTTTCTCTATTAACCTCAAACATTTTATTATCATTTCCAACCCCGAGTTTAATACTCTCAATATCAACTGCATTCTAATATCCTATTTTTGCCTCAAATCTATATTCAGCACTAATAATATCTTTTGCATATACATTAATCATTTTAGAACTATCCACAAATAAAGACATTTCAATTACATCATTGTTATTGACAAGATTTCTTAAACCATCTTCAAGCTACTTTTTAGGATGCAGCCAATAAAAGCATACATTTGCAAGTTCTAAACCTAATTCTTTATTCAAGTTATCTATTTCTAGTTTAGATATTTTGTTAAAACTACAATAGTCTATAAAACCTAATATGTTATGTTCACATTCACTAAAAGCATTCTTTACTATATGGTACATATAAATAGAGAAGTACTCATCAATACTCACTATAAATTACCAACAAAATCATAAGTTAGGAAGATTTTAGAGATTACTTATTTCACTTTTTAATCACAAAATAAAAATAATTAAAAAATAGAGAACTTGTTGTATTAATCTCAGAAGAAAGAAAAATATAAACACTTATAATACTTAAAAGAGAAAAATATAAACACTTATAATACTTAAGAGCCCTCTATCCTTTTTTTTTTTTTTTTTTGCCAATCAATTGTCATCTCCTCTAATTCACTATGTTATTTGAAATAAGTTGAGCTTTTCCTATTTTGATAAAACTAAGATTATGTTGAAGAGCAACTTAACACATTGATAATGGCAAGCCAATAAGATGAATAAGAAGAATATGAATGAGAAGACTTGAAAAGAATGGAATGATGTTGTGTTTAAATCAAAATGAATGGAACATAATTGTAATTAAAAAGAGGTTTAAGGGTTTTAGGGATTTTAGCGGATGATTTTATGAATTTAGGGTTTTTGCTTTAGGGGTTTTTACTTATTATAATAAGTAACTTTAACTTTTTTTTTTATTTTTACTTTTACTAGCCACTTAAATCAGAACTGTTGAGTCATGCTAATATGGCTTAAGATATGGCAATTAACATGGCAACTCTAGTTGGCCACATTATTAAAATTACTAAAATTAAATGGGTGACATCCCTATGAAAGCAAAATTAAGGTTAAGTAATTGAAAAGATACAAATTGAAGTTATAGTACCATTTAAAAATCAAGTGTAAGGTTTTGGTGACTGTTCATAGAATTTACCCAATAAGTTTATCTTTGTTACTAAGTGCAACTTGTCCAACAACATTTAATCTTTCAATTCAGAAACTATACATCAATTAGATTCCAAGTAAATTTGGGAATTCAATTTGAACATGGTTTTCCCATATATTTTCCCATTATTAACCATTTGCATGATCAATCTCTTAATTTTGATTTTAACAAATAATTTAAAGTATTAATTATTTTCCTAAGGGTGCATAAGTAATAGAAGTCTACCTTTTAAAGCTTAAGATGTCTTTCTCTATTTGAAGACTTGCAAAAATCTTATGAAGACCTTCTACACCCTAATTCATGCTTTATAAAAAGTTATGCAAGTCCCTAGTTTAATTGGATGCAAAATGAAAGTCCAATGATCAAGTTTTCAAGAATAGGACTGCTCCTTATGAGCAACCCTCCATATCGTGAGGCATCTCATGAGTTAGATATGGAGCTTGTAAAGAATCAAGTGAGTAAGTTTATACTCTTTATGACCAACCCTTATAAGTGGGTTATGATCTGAGTAGCACACAAACTGCTCTATAATGGCTATTTGAAGCTCCAATAGCTATAAAGTTTAAGCATCATGAGCTAAAGCCTCTCCTTATGACCATGAGTGGCACCTTAACTATAAAAAAATTGAAATTCATTTATTGAAGGTTAAAGAAGCTTAAGGAAGATATTAATGATCTCCAACAACCATTTTCCATCCTCATTCAATATATAACAGCTTTAGAACTTCATTTATCAATTTTTTACAAGTTGGTTATGTATTGAATGCTTTGAACATCTCATTGAGCTACTCATTCTCTTAAAATTCTTTTTGTAAAATTGAGTGTTGGTTGTATGATCTTCATCTTCTTTCTTGGGTTGAAAAAAGGGAAGTAAGAAGTTAATGCTAGTAAGTTAGCCTTAAGTATGAGCCTTAAACACTTGTGATTGATTGTTTAGTTAAAGCTTATCCTACAAAATCTCATTGCATTGTAAAGGTTAGAGTTGAGCTTCAAAACTTTTGTAAACACAATCTTGATGAATAAGATTGGTGTGGGTGTTAAAAATCCTAACTTGGGGATAAGTTAGATAGAGACTTAGATTCAATTTGTGAATTAAACTCCTTAAATTCTTAAGTTCTTGATCTCTCTTCTTAATTTTCTCATAAACCTTCCTCTAGATCTTAATTAATCTTTAACTTCCTTTATTTTTTTTATTACCCCTATTCACCCCCTACGACCCTTTTCATTTAGTATCAGAGCTTAACTTCTTGAAACTTTATTAAGATCATAAGGAGTAAAACCATAAACTTCTCTACTCTAAGACCTCACTTTAATGGTATAGATTATCCTCATTGGAAATTCAAAATAGAATACTCTATCTTAATAGTGATCCTATTAGATTATAGGATGTGATTTTAGATGGTTATGAAGCTCCAAAAGCTAAAGTTGATAATGTTGAATCCCTCATTGATATAAGTCAATGGAATTAAAAGCAAAAAGATAAGAATCATAAGAATAAAAAGGCCATGACTATTCTACTTGCCTCAATGTCTAAAGATGGAGGTAAGGTTCAACATTGTCAATCTGTAAAAAAGATATAAGAGACTCGTGAAAACCACTATGAAGGAAATGTGCAAGTAGGGAGCAATAAGGTTTAATTTCATATCTATGAGTATGAACTGTTTAAGATGAAACCACAAGAGTCAATCACTAAAATGACCAATCATCTCAATACACTTCTCATAACTCTAAAAAAATTGAGAAAACACTACCCAAAGGAGGAGATCAATACCAAAATTCTAAGAATCCTATCTAAAAAGGATTAGAAATCAAGGGTGACCTCCATCAAGGAAGCTCGTGATCTATCCAAGCTTTTTAATGATATTCTCATTGGGAAGTTGTTGACTTATGAACTCATCTTGAAGTAAAAGGAATATCAAAGATAAAAGAAAGATAAAAAGAAGAAAGGAATTGCCTTAAAACTTCTTAAGATGCAAGTGATGTTGAAATCCCTATTAAATCTAGTAAGAAGGATGATAAGATTATAATGATCACTAGAAGCTTTAAGAAACTATTTTGAAGAAAGAACTTTTCAAGGAAAATGGATAATAAGAAGAATAAAGGGAAGAAGAATAAGGAAGTTACTTTCTATAAATGCAAGAAACTAGGTCATATAAAAAATGAATGCCCTAAATTAAAATTTAAGAGCAATGGAGTAAAGAAAAAGAAGATAGCATTCAAAGCTACTTGGGATGACCCTTTCAATTTAAAAAAGAAAGAGAAGTAGCAAGAAGTTGCTAATCTTTACTTCATAGTACTTGAGAATAATCATGAAGTACCCTTTACTTCTCATTCTTCTTATAATGGACATGAGAAGTTTAATAATAGTTGTGATGATGATGAGAGCTCTATTGTGAGCAAGCTTATGATTAAATGCAAAAATCTTCTTTTAAAGAAGAAGTATTATAAGCAAAAGCTTTTGAAAATGTTTAAAAATTTTGAAAGTTTGAAAAATAAGTTTTCAAAAGTTGCTTTATCAAGTGAATAAATTGCTAATGATCTAAAGAACTCCTCTCTTTTGAAAAATGAACATGAGAAAGCTAAACATGAAAATGAGAAGCCTTCCTAAGAAAATTTGGATTTAAAATCTTCAATTTTAAAGTTAAAAAAAGAAAAGGAAACTTTAAATAATCTTTTAGATTCACAAAGATTTTATAAAGATACACATGGTTTGGGCTACTCTAATAGAGCACCATCCTCATCATGAAGTCAAACTGTATTTGTTAAAGCTAAAGATCACTCTTCTTCTTCTTTAATAAATATGAGTGATAAGGTTCAAGTCATTAACATTATAAAGCCTAAATAACCTAGAGCTATTGAAGAGTTAAAAAGCACTAATTCCCTTCAAGCTTATAGGTACAAGACTCATGTCAAAGACCTTAAACTAAACATGCTTACATATACACTACAAACAACACTTCAAAGTATGCTTTATAATTACACCACACTCAATCTTTTAGTTTCATGTCTCACACACTTTACACTTCATAAGCAATCTAAGATGTATCCTTAAAACTTTCATGCACAATTTAGAAGATATGGAGCTCATAAGAAAAATTTGCAATACACTAACATGAAACACCATTCTACACTTAGAAGAAATATTTTTGCCCATGTTAAATGTTTTTATTGCATGACCCAAGGTAACACTCACAATGTAAGCTTCTATAGAAGATTACACTTGTAATTGTTGCCCTTGGATTACTTTGAGAATAACTAACCTAGACTAACTAAGGTTTGGGTTCAAAAGAGTGTTTAAATTTCTTAAATGTAGGTATGCCTTCAGTCCACCAAGAAGAATAGTTAATAGTATCTTAATAGTGGATGCTCAAGCCATATAACGGGAGATAAAGACCAATTCACCTCCCTTGAAGAAAAAGAAAGTGTCAATGTGACCTTTAAAGACAAAGGTAAAGGGAAGATTATTGGGATTGGCAAAATAGGTAATCCTCAAACCTTATCTATTCACCATGTACTTTTAGTTGATGGTTTGAAGCATAATTTGCTTAATATTAGTCAATTGTGCGACATAGGGAATAAAGTCACCTTTTCCCTAAAATAAATTGCTTTTTCAGTTGTCTTAATGATGACAAAGTGCTTTTTAGTGGTGAACGAGTAAATATTATGTATTCTATTTATCTAAACAAGGTAGATAATAAAGAACTTAAATGTTTAATATTTATCTCTCATGATTCATGGACCTATCATAAAAGGTTAGGACATATTAATTTTGAACTTCTTGATAATCTTAGTAAATGTGCACTTGTTGATGGTTTACCCAACTCAAGTTCACTAAGGATAAGACTTGTAATGCTTGTCAAAAAGAGAAACAAACTAAGTCATCATATAAGCTTAAAAATAGAGTGTTCATATCTAGACCTTTAGAATTAATTCACATGGATTTATTTAGTCCTACTAGGGTAGCTAGTTTGGGTGGAATGCATTATGCATTTGTGCTTGTTGATGACTATTCTAGATTTACTTAGGTTAGTTTCTTAGCTCATAAAAATGATACTTTTAAAGCTTTTCAAAGTTTTGCAAAAAGAGTTCAAAGAGAAAATGGTTTTTGCATTTCATTTATAAGAAGTGATCATGGAACCAAATTTGAAAATGAATTTTTCAAAAATTATTGTGAAGAAAATGGTATTTTTCAAAAAAATTCTTACCTTATAACTCCTCAACAAAATGGGGTAGTTGAAAGGAAGAATAGGACTTTGATTGAGATGGCTAGAACTATGCTTCATGAATATAGCTTGCCACTATATTTTTGCATGAAAGCCATTAATACAGCTTGCTATATTTCAAATAAAGCTTTCAAAAGACATATTTTAAATAAAACTTATAAGCTTTATAACAATAGAAAACCCAAGTTTCATATCTAAGAGTATTTCGATGCAAATACTTCATATTAAACACCAAGGATAATCTTAGAAAATTTAATTCTAAAGCTGATGAAGGCACTTTTTTAGGGTATTCCACATCTATCAAAGCTTATACAGTATTTAAAAGAGAACTCTAGTAGTAAAGGGGTTCATGCATCTAGTATTTGATGAATCTAACCCACTTGATCTAAGAAAGGATCTGGCTTATATTGATGATATTGTAGATGACTTTTTGGAGATGAATCTTCAAGAAAATGATGCTAGCAAGCCTATGGAACTAGAAGCTCCAAGTAATGAAGAGCAAGGAGATGTTCCGAAACTCACCTTAAAAGAGGAATTTCCCAAGGATTAGCAAGTCAAGAAAAATCAACCTAAAAAGCTCATCATAGGTGACACATCAAAAGGCATAACTACTATATTTCATCTTAAACCTCTTATTAATTTAGTTGTTCTATCTTAAATTGAACCAAAGTCTATTAGTAAGGCTTTAGAAAATGAGTTTTATGTTCTTACTATGCAAGAAGAACTCAATCAATTTGAAAAAAAAAGGTTTGGAGCATGGTTCCAAGACTTAAGAAGCATCCCATTATTAGTACTAAATGGGTGTATAGAAATAACCTAATTTAATAAGGTATCATTACTAGAAATAAGGCTATGTTAGTAGCCTAAGGTTATAATCAAGAAGAATCTATTGATTAGGATGAAACTTTTGCTCCGGTTGCATGGTTAAAGGCTATTAAAATACTACTTTCTTATACATCTCACATGGATTTTTATCACAACCCAAACCGGGGAGTCATGACCGGTGCTAAAGAAAGGGAATTACTATAATCCAGAACTCATAGCAAACCTTAAAAATAAAAACTTGCAAAAACCGCAATATAAAAATACCAAGGCATTAAAAAATTTAAATCATATTAAAGAAATTCTCATATCATATAATAAAATATAACAATACAATATCCATCAAAAATAAATATCCATTATAAAACAATATTAAACACTACATCACTCTAATACTACTACTGCAACTGCTAGAGTACAAATAAGAGTTTAAATATAAAAATTACATAAAACAGTCAGGGCTGAAGAATATCGGCGAAGGGGTCTACTACTGAGGTCTGACGAAGTAAAATATCCTAAAAAAAATATGGAGGGGTCATACCTCACTAAGTGAATTACTATTATATATATATATGCACTATAAAATATAGGCATTCAGGCATCACTATAATAATATATTTATATTTATATAATATGATATACATGCATTTCATACACATGCCAAAAATCACATTTTCAATACAATAATAAATAGAGGAAAATTTTTAAGTGGAGGATCAAAGTAGAAACCTAAATAGTCTGTAACCTCGATCACATAATTAATAGCCAACTGACTTATCCATAACTCCAAATATTTGTTTAACCAACTCAAGGTAATAAACTGGCCCCGAGTACACTAGGTCAACTGATGATCTGCAACCACCCTTTCTAATAACAAATAATCTCAATATTCAATTTCATAATCAAATCATAAGATTCTCAGCCTAAATCTACCGTACTGTTGCGCAACAGTCCTAGCGTAGCCCATTAGGTGGCACGTTCTATAACTATCCTCAAAATCATACTTATAAATATTAAAAATAATGAAATGCATAATTAAAAACATGGTAGCATCCATTCATAAAAAAAATATACCGTTTATATACCAAATATATACAAACTATAAATATAAGTATTTAAATAAATAATTCATATTTAAATTCATATTATTTAAATCATGGATGCTCGCAAAATATTTATTCTATATACAATGCATATATATATAATGATAACTCACAGTACTACTATGCTCCGTTGTTCCAATTTGGTTGGCCTAGCTCACGGTACAGCTAAAGAAAAATAATATTATTATTGTTGGAATAAAATTCCTAATTTACTAACTCTAAAATTTCTAAGAATGACTCGATCTAAATACAACTCGATCAAAATTTTAAAACTAGACTCGGACCAGTTGTCACGTTTTACGAGAAATCTACTGAAAATTTGATAGAATTTTCCTTGTAAAATGGATGTCTCTCTACTAAAAGTAGAGTCAATCCAACACAGAAAAATCACTTCTATAACACATAAGTTCAACTGCTCGAGTTTAGCCTCCGAACTACTCATAATGCCGAACATAGCCTCAACAATCCACAAATTATATAAAAAAAAAATTATTATAATTTCAAATAATTCACCCAAAAATTATAAAAATCTATATAAAAATATAATAACTTCTCAAATCACCAAAATGTCTCATAAAAATATTAAAAACTTTTATTTTCCAACTAAATAATAAAATTTTAGCTTTTACATAATATTGGCTCCTAAGATTCATAAATGGAATAAAATTTCCATTTTACAATTAAATTAGCATAAATTAAAAATAATAAAATACTCATTCAAGCTTAAAAAAATAAATAAATCTATTATTTACATATTATTCCAAAATTATCACAAATTAACTAATAAATAAAAAATAATATTAAAAATTACTTTTCATACTTTTAATAATCCACAAATAGTTTAAAACAAAATAATTAACAACAATTTCAATTAAAATCAAATAATTTACTAACTTCCAAAATACATATGTAGACATAAACTATCAAAATTCAATCAAATACCACAATAAATAGACTAATAATAAATACCATTAATTCATCTAAAATTATAAACATCTCATTTAAATATCAAAATCAACTTATTTATATAATAAAAGCATAAAAAATATTTATTTTCTAAATTAAATAATAAAATTTCAAATATAAGTAAATAATATTAATTAAACTCATTCTTTTAAATATTATAAATTAAATAGCATTTAATTACCGATAATCAGTTAAATTATTAAATTATCTAATTTAAACTATTAAAACTCATTTAAGTTCAAAATTAATAATTAAAATTATTATTCGGATATAAGTCTAGAAATTAATATTAATTAGCTAAAAATAGTAATTAATTTATAAAAATTATTTTAATACCAACTATTATTCAAAAATTATCTAAAACACAATAATTACTAATAATTTTAATTAAAATATAACTATTATTCAAAAATTATCTAAAACACAATAATTACTAATAATTTCAATTAAAATATAAAATTTACTCCTTTATACTAATTTCTCCAAAAATTCTATTTTTAATTAAACATTCAAAAATTTGAAATAAAAATTTGGTATGTAATTTAAATAAACTTGCTCTAAATAATATATAGAATTTAATAAAAATAAAAAATAATTTCGGAACCGGGATTGTGTGAACAATAACTGAACCCGAAAATATGTATTTTTTAAATAATTTCAAAAAAATAAATAAATATAATATTTAGATAGATCTTAGCTCAAAAATCCATTTATCTAACTACCACATCTCCAAATAAAATTAAATTCAATAAGAAACATCAAATTAAACATATTAACATAAATATAAAATCGAGTTTTCGGAGTCCTTACTGGTCGGTTCACTCGAAATTAACTACATATTATCGAAGCTCATAGGGTGAGCTTCAAAACGAGCCCAAGCTCGATTGATTTCCTCGCCAGCGACTTGATTGCACTGTTCACACAATGTTGTCCCGCACTTGGTTGAGATGGTGGCACTGTGGTTGTTTGGGTGGTGCTGCATTGGGTGATGGTTTATAGAGAAGAAAGAAATAAAGAAAAGAAAGTAAGAAAGAAAGGAAGAAGAAGAAGTTTGGGGAGGGATGGGTGCATTGCACATTTTGACCAAAATGTAAATTTTTTCTTTTAGATATATATATATATATATATATATATATATATATATATATATTTATTTATTTATTTATTTATAAAAAAAATTAATTTAGATTTAATAAAAGTATACCACAAATAATAATAATAATAATAAAATAAATAATCAATCTTAATTAACACTAATTAATCCCCAAATTAATATTAATAATATTAAATAATAAATAACAATAAAATCTAACTTTAATTTTTTTTTATCTAGTAACAATGCCAAACAATAATATAATAAATAATGACTCTTGAAATAAAATTTAATTTCATAATAACCAAACATTACAATTTAATAAAATAAATAAATAAAATAATAATAACGTCAAAAATATTAAAATCCTCATTAATAAAAATATCTATTAACACTGCATATCTCATAATTTAAATTTTTATAATTTATATGAAAATTTCGGGTCATAATAATTTTAAACTCTTTCAAATGGATGTTAAAGTGCATTTTTAAATGTTTTTATTCAAGAATGAGTGGATATTGAACAACCTCTAGGCTTTAAGAACTCTAAATTTCCAAATCATGTTTTTAAGTTAACCAAAGTGTTGTATGGATTAAAACAAGCTCCTAGAGCTTGGTATGAAAGGTTGAGTACCTTCCTAATAGAGAAAGGATTATCTAAAGGAAAGGTAGGCACAACTCTCTTTATTAAGAAATCCAACAATGATTTGCCTATAGTGCCAATCTATGTAGATGACATTGTATTTAGTGCTACTAATAATTGTTTATGTGAAGAGTTTTCTAAGTTAATACAAGGGGAATTTGAGATGAGCGTGATGGGTGAGCTCAAGTTCTTCCTTAAACTTCAAATCAAACAATGCAATGATGGAATTTTCATTAACCAAACAAAGTATACAAGAGATATTCACAAAAAGTTTGGTATAGAAAGGGCCAAAGCTAGCAAGACAGCTATGAGCACCACTACCAAACTCACTAAGGATGAAAAGGGAAGCTGCTTGATGAAAAGTGTTATAGAGTTATGATCATATCCCTTCTTTATTTAACTGTAAGTATACCAGATATAATGTTTGCTACATGCTTATGTGCTAGGTTTCAATCTAGTCCAAAAGAGTCTTATTTAAATGTTATTAAAAGAATTCTTAAGTACGTATTTAGAACCTTGCACATAGGACTTTGGTACTCTAAGAGTCCTTAATTTAATTTAATTAGCTATTTGGATGTTGACTATTTCGGTAACTTGCTAAATAAAAAGAGCACTTCCGGAACTAATCAATTTTTTGGAAATTACTCAGTTTCATGGTTTAGCAAAAGGCAAGTCTCGATTGCCTTATCTACTGCTAAAGTTGAATGTATGGTGGAAAGTTGGTGTTGTTCACAAGTTATTGTGGCAAAAAAAAACAACTAATGAACTATGACATTGGTATTGATCACATTACAATCAAATATGATAATATGAGTGCTATAAACCTTAACAAGAATCTTATTCAACATTCAAGAACCAAGCATATAGACATTAGATATCATTTATTGTGTGAACATGTATAAAATGGTGACATTCTTCTTGAATTTGTTGATACTAATCACCAACAAGTAGAAATTTTTACCAATCACTTAGTGAAGAAAAAATAAATTTCATTAAGTATGAATTAGGGATACTAGATGATGCTAGCTTGAATTGATTCACTCTTACACTTTGATGTTAACATTTTCTTTGACAATGGTGTTGAGTCAAGTGATTATAGTCATTATATGTTTTCTAGTCCATTGTTACAATTTTTGTAATTTCTATTTGTCACTTGCATGCTCATAATTCATTTTTATGCACTCTCACATATGGATAAAATGTTCTTGATGGTGAAGAATTGACTTTAGACTTGCACCTCTATGAGTATGACAATGATTGTTTGCTTATCTTTAATATTTATAACAATCACATATGTGTATAGTCAATAGGTACAATTTTTACTTCCATTTATCATTTGCACAATTAATTTTTGATGTGGCTATGATAATGACTCTTTGACTATTTATTTTTTTCCTATAGGTAACAATTCATCATTTATCTCTTCATTCTTTATATGGACTCAATTACAACCTTTTTAAGAACCCATAATTTAGTGATATAATTCTCTTTAAGATATATACACATATTAAGGGTTCGATTTTTACCATCTCTTTCCTCATTTCATAAAAAATAAAAATAAAACATGCTAACAAAACTTAAAATGAATTATACCATATTAGCTCAGCTTTACAAATTTTAAATTTATAAATTCAATATCAAACTTAATAATATCCACATAATATTGATGAATTTTAAATCTATAACCATTAAATACAGGGTCTCAATATATTGGGACCTTTATCATCCAGACCTTTAAATACAGAGTGTTGGGTAATGAAACAAAGTTCATGGGTCTTCTTCCTGGCATGCCAATATTATTATTAGACATGGGACCTAAGATAAGTGACAGCCACTGTGTCAAATAATAAGTTACCGTACTTTAGGCTGTTATGCCAGCCATATCTGTCAGTTTCTTTGCTATTTCTCACTATCAAATTTATCAGTTCAAACAAAAAAGGAAAAAAACTTCCGTTGTAACCAAAAAAGCGAAAAAGGAAAAAGTACCAAAGCTATTCTAAAATGAGAAATTGGTAACCACTAGAAAAAGAAGGAAAATTACTGTTTGCCACCTTTATTTTATCCTTAATTACCAACATAATCATGAACTTCATATTTGATTTAGCACAATTGCTTAGTGTTTTTCAATTTTAATAATAAATTATGATATTTTTTTTACTTTTCTATATGGCCAAATTGAATTCAAGTTTATGCTATTTTCATTTTAAATTAGCATTGGATTTGATTTTAATAATTAAATAAAAATAAATTGTTTAACTCATTAAAAAACTTTTTTAGAAAGTCATTGTTAAGTATTGACTATTACTAAAAGTAAAATAAGTTTGATGAGCTAATAATGTTGTAGTTTAGTTAGTTTTTTCCTTTTGATTATCGAACAGAATTATGGCTAAAACTTAGCAAAAAAAAAAAATAACGAGAATTTAAAACTAAATTAGGTCATATGCTAAAATTGAAAAAAAAAATCATAATTTATTGTTAACATTGAAAAATAATTTTTAATAATTAGGTTTTTATTTTACCATATTACACTACTTGACTCTTCACATTTAAAAAAAAAAAATAATTTTTTCGCACTATTATATTATTTATCTTTTCTTTCAAAATTATGGTTGAATACCATATAATAATTATACATTTCAATGAGATTTAATATATTTAAAATAATTTCTATTTTGTCCCTTTATTTCACTATATTATACTACTTATCCTTAACATTTTAAAAATATTTTTTTCATTTTTATGCACCAATATATTACTTATCTTTTAAGTATTTTGTAAAAATTATCTTTCAATGCTGAACATGATTAAACAATTTTTGATGTAATACACAATTCAACCATAAAATAGAAAAAAAATAAAAATTTGGAGTGATTCAAGAAACTCAACCATTCAAACTAACAATTTATTTGAAGAAGGATTTGAAGTTGAGAGGAGAGTTTTTTTTTTTAATTAAATTTTAAAAGTTGATACATAAAGAGAGTTTTAAAAAAATTAATTAGCTAATATTTGACTAAGACTTTAATTAAATTAAAATTAAAGTGAATTTTATATAAATATTGATAAAAGTAATCAACAGTGCACAAATGAATATATATATATATATATATAAGGAACAAATATATAGTATAGTGAAGAATAAGGAAGAAATAATATTTATTTCTTATGTTGAAGATTATATTGATATTTTTAGTTAGTTTAGCAATTTTAACAAAAAATTAAGCAGATTTCTCAAAAAAAAAAAAAACAAAAACAAAAACAAAAACAAAAATTTAAGCAGAAAGGGTAAGCAGTGTAATAACTAAAAAAAAAAAAAAACAATTTTAGATGTGATGGAACAAGTAACATCACAATTTATGCCCCAAAAAAAAAGTAACATAACAATAAAAGATAGTGGGAGACAAATAATAATTACTCAAAAAGGAAATAGGTTTAAATCATTGCCCTTCCTCATTCTCTTTCAACCTTTTTCTTTCCTGTCATGTGATGGATTGAATCACAATCTATAGTTGCAAATTTGATTGATTTTACTTTACAAATTAGCAGAACTTAAGTCATAATTATTAAATTCTATATTAAAAATGGGTAAAATGTTAGAAGATTAATGTGGATTTGAAACATTAACTTCCCACAAGATTCACTCGCCTTTTAAAAATTAGTGGCTACCACAATTAAATTATTAATATATATTTAAACATGTTTTAACCCTCAAGGCAAGTGGTTGTTGAATTTGCTTGTGGCTATGGCATATGGTTGTTGAATTTCTGATTGGTTGAATTGTTACCAATTATTAATCCTTGACTTTGTTGGATATTATGGCTTGGTTGTGTGATTTGTTAGCCATTGAGTAAATAATGAAATTGTGAACTTTTTAATAGGTTGGGAATATGAAATGGCAAATTAGTGTATGTTTCCCAAGTCATGGCTATGATCATGACTGAATTGTTATAAGAATCTTTGTTCTTTCATAAGTCATTATTTTTTTCTCTTTGCTTTCAATCTTTTGATATATCTGTCTCAAACGATTTTTTAAAATTATCCCAAGTTGACAGTAAAATTACTTGATCATAATAGTGCTCTGTTTATATCTTTCAACTATTATTTACCTTGGTTGATCAAAGATGCAATATGATCTTACAATTTGATTTTTGCAAATTTTTAATTTTAGGCTTATTTTTATGGGGGAGTCATTCCTTCCTAATTATAGCCTAATTTTACATAATTATTTGTTACTATCAAAAAGTGGGAGATTATTGAATCTTGAGGGTTAAAACAGTCATTTTTTATTGTTACAAGTAATTAAGTAAAATTATATTTAATTTGTGTGATTGAGTGTTTATATTTAGGTTAATTATATTTACAATAATCAAATGTGGTATAAGTAGTAACAAAAGCATTATGATTATCATTGCACAAGTTAAGCTTTGAAGAGTCAACACTTCGATTTTATTAAGTCTACAGCCCTGTCATAAGTAATAATGGATTCATCATGATCATGAAAAAGTGGTAAAATGAAAGATAAAATTTTTATCAGGATCTGAAGTCAAAATTGATCAAATTCGATGGTAATCTTCCTTATATATGATCACAAGCAAGTTCTAATAATTAAAAAAAATTCAAGCAAAAGTACGAAGATTCAAACTGAATATTTCAAAAATGGCAGAATGCTATCACGACCATCGTCACCACCAGTGTTATAATCATGACGATTTTATTATGATCATAACAACCAAATCCAAAAATTGGTAGAAAGGTGTCATGACCATCATCACCACCATAGTTATGATCGTGAAAGTGCAAAAATTTAAATTTTTTTTTGGCACCTCCAAAATTATGATCATAATGATTTTGTCATGATCATGATAACGTGCAAACTTGCTCTTTCTTGGATATTTTAAATGGCCCTATTTGCATTAAAAGTTCATCCAACATCTATTTTTCTTTATGAGGATATAAATACAAGTCTAATTTCAATTAGAGAAAGTTAATGAAGTTGAGTAAACATATTTAGAGCAACCTTGGGCAATTAATCTTGAATTCATTTTTACAACCACTCAAGTACTTCACATTTAATTCTTGTAATATTTTCTATCTCAAGAGTGTTCTTAGATGTGGGTTGGTGAATGTTTAATTTCTTCATTAAATAACTCAATTATGGGTTTGAATGAGTTGAGTTAGGCTTTTAAATACTTATAAGCTAAGAGGTTTGTTCTTAGCATTTGGGTTAGAGTGTGAGCCTTGATTAAAATACTTAGGTTGAGTGTGATCCTTAAGAAAATACTTGGTAGCTTAGTTTAAGCTTATAAGGGTTTAATCTACACCTTAAAGTAGATTGATAGTGGATTAAAACTCTCAACAAGTGGTTAAGGAGAGGAGTAGGCTTTGAGGGCCAAATCTTTATAAATTCCTTATGTTTTTATTGCTCATAATCTTCATCTATTTTAGCTCAAATTCTATTTTAAGTTTTCTCTTTATGAAAAATCAAAAATTACCCACATTTCTTAAAAAGCAGGAGATTGTTGAACCTTGAGGGTTAAAATAGTCATTTTTTATTGTTACAAGTAATTAAGTAAAATTACATTTAATTTTTGTGCTTGAGTGTTTATATTTAGGTTAATTATATTTACAATAATCAAATGTGGTATAAGCAGTAACAAAAGCATTATGATTATAATTGCACAAGTTAAGCTTTGAAGAGTCAACACTTCGACTTTATTAAGTCTACAACCTTGTCATGAGTAATAATGGATTCATCATGATCATGAAAAAGTGGTAAAATGGAGGATAAAATTTTTATCAGGATCTGAAGTCAAAATTGATCAAATTCAATGGTAATCTTCCTTATATATGATCACAAGCAAGTTCTAATAATTAAAAAAAATTCAAGCAAAAATACAAAGATTCAAACCGAATATTTCAAAAATGGCAGAATGCTATCATGACCATCATCACCACCAGTGTTATAATCATGACGATTTTATTATGATCATAACAACCAAATCCAAAAATTGGTAGAAAGGTGTCATGACTATCGTCACCACCATAGTTATGATCATGAAAGTGCAAAAATTTAAATTTCTTTTTGGCACCTCCAAAATTATGATCATAATGATTTTGTCATGATCATGATAACGTGCAAACCTGCTCTTTCTTGGGTATTTTAAATGGCCCTATTTGCATTAAAAGCTCATCCAACATCTATTTTTCTCTATGAGGATATAAATACAAGTCTAATTTCAATTAGAGAAAATTAATGAAGTTGAGTAAACATAGTTAGAGCAACCTTGGGCAATTAATCTTGAATTCATTTTTACAACCACTAAAGTTCTTCACATTTAATTCTTGTAATATTTTCTATCTCAAGAGTGTTTTTAGATGTGGGTTGGAATGTTTAATTTCTTCATTAAATAGCTCAATTGTGGGTTTGAATGAGTTGAGTTAGGGTTTTAAATACTTATAAGCTAAGAGATTTTCTTAGCATTTGGGTTAGAGTGTGAGCCTTGATTAAAATACTTA
Organism: Mallotus nudiflorus; assembly: GCA_947683625.1. NCBI lineage: Eukaryota > Viridiplantae > Streptophyta > Magnoliopsida > Malpighiales > Euphorbiaceae > Mallotus > Mallotus nudiflorus. Next base: position 2,688,124 of record CANTUR010000095.1, on the reverse strand, counting down.
GGTTGAGTGTGATCCTTAAGAAAACACTTGGTAGCTTAGTTTAAGCTTATAAGGGTTTAATCTACACCTTGAAGTAGATTGATAGTGGATTAAAACTCTCAACAAGTGGTTGAGGAGAGGATTAGGCTTTAAGGGCCAAATCTTTATAAATTCCTTATGTTTTTATTGCTCATAATCTTCATCTATTTTAGCTCAAATTCTATTTTAAGTTTTCTCTTTATGAAAAATCAAAAATTATCCACATTTCTTAAAAAGCCAATTCACTCCTCCCTCCCCCCCCTCCCCCCCGGTTCCTCCCTCTCTCTCTCAACACTTGTGGAATTACAAAACATTTCATGGGAAAAAAGATCTACTTGCCCCTTAAACTTACATTAGTAATTTAAATAGGTTGAATTTAAACTTTTTCAATAAGTAGACCCAATATTTCTATTTAAAGGTCAAATAAATCTAAAATATAACCAAATGAAACATGTGTAACACACCTCATGAGCAAAGAAAGTGAAAGAAATATTTTATTAATAAAAAATATGAAAGCAAAGAAATTTTAATGTAAAATTTAATTTTTATTAACCAAAAAATAAAGCAAACAAAGTGAAAGAAACATTTTATTAATAAAAAATTTTCCACATGTACAAAGAAATATTTTATTTACAAATACATAACTAAATTAAAAATAGATTTTTGTCCTCTTCAGTTTCATTGTTGTCATCCCATTGTAATAACACAATTATCAACATAATAACAAGCAACAACAATAGAAACAAGTGAAAATAGTAATCAATCACAACATCCATAACAGTAACGATAACCATAACAACAAATCAAGAAAGTAAAAACAATAATGAATCATTTTTCTTCTTCAAAAGCATCAAGTTTCTTTAAAAATATTAATGAAATTGCAGTGGTAATAAGAAGGAAAATAATATTAATGATCAAGATGTAATGGTTATAAGTCATAGTGGTGATAAAAGGTGTGATGAAAGTGATGGAGAGTGGTTGGGGTAACTTGAAGGAGAGCAACGATGGTGGTTATTGGGAGAATGATAGTGGTGATTAAAAAGCGATGAAGATGGTCGATGGTGTTTTGAAGATTTGTAGTATTTATTTTTTTGAAAAAATTAAAGCTAAAAGTTAGGGAATAAGATAAGAAATTTTAATATTATTTTAATTTAGTTTTGCAAGTAAAAGGCACATACCTAATATAAGCCAAAATTGGGTTAATTTAACCTTTAAATAGAAAAATTAGACCTATTTATTAAAAATTTTAAATTCAAGCTATTTAAACTGCTAACACAAGTTTAAAGGGCAGGTTGATCTTTTGTCCTTTCATCTCTATCTTCAATTTCTCATGCAAATTTCTTTAACAGTTGGGTTGTGTAAGAAATTAAAGTCCCATTTGGTTTAGCTATTTATAGTAGTTAATAGTTGATAGTAGTTACGGATAGGAAATAACTGATAATTGCTAGCTGATAAATAGGAATTGTTTGGTAAAATTTTGTTAAATGTTGCTATTAGTATGTCAAATGATCATTAAGAGTATAATTTATTTGTAAATATAAATCCATATATTTCTTATAATATTTTTAGTTATGGAAGTTATTTAAACATAGTATATAGTAATAAATAATAATTTATTAATAAAAATTATTTTAAAATGGATTTTAAAATACAAATATTATTGTTTATTTTTTTAAAAAAATAATTATAAGCATAAATTTTATGACCATTTTTTTTACAAAATTATCCTGGCAATCGCATCAAATGGTGCACTGAGACATCTCAGCTAGGCTGACATCTCTCTAGCACCTACAATACACACAACAACCAAATAATTTAATAAAAGAAGATAAATTAATAGAGTAACACAACAACCTCATAAGAGGTATAAACAAACCAATCAATGAAAAATCATTATAAGAAGCAGGGTATGAGCTTCACTACTCAAGTTGGTCAAGAGAAAATAGCCATAAAAGCAAGTCAATCAGCCATAATGTTCCCCTTTCGAAAGATATGACTGACATAATAAGTAGAAGAATGAATAGTAAAAATACAATGATGCCACTCTCTTCGAAAAGACCATGGAACATCCAGTTGCTTTTTCTGCAATAAGCAAACACTAGTAATGTTGTCACTCTCAATCCATAAGGGGAATAAATGAGGATCATATGCAAATTGTACTACCAACATAACCACTTTGAACTCTGCTTCAAAAGAAAATTTTATGCCAAGAGGAGTAGTAAAAGAACCCAAAGTTAAACCTTTGTGATTCCTAAAAATACCTCTTACACCTGTTTGTCCAAGACAACCCTTAGCAACACCATTCAAGTTAACTTTATACTAACCTAAAAGCAACAAAAACCAGCAAACCGTATGAATTTCTTTAATTGGCTTAGGAATTCCTTACACACAAAGGCGTTTAAAACCAAGAATTCATCCATTGAATTATGCATGTGACCATACTTAAAAAGCTCAACGTCTTTGATAAATTTGCACAACGAATGAAAGAAGACACTAATAGGCATAAAGGAGTTCCAAAATGTAATTTTATTCCTAGCATTCAAAATTAACCAAACTGCAAAAGTAATGCCAACATTCCAAAGATAAGAAAGTTAAGAGGAAAATATGACCTTATTAGCAATTGTAAAAAGATGCAAAGCTGAACCTTAAATAGGAAATCGCACCTTAAATAAGTCCTGTAAAAAAGGCCATATAGCTGAAGCATAAGGATATGAGATGAAAAGATGATCAACACTATCTATACTAGTTGAGAAGAGATAGCAACGAGAAAAAATCTAAAGACCTTTCCTTTACAAAACCTCATCAATCGACAAGCAATTAAGAAGCATTTGCCAGCATTAGAAAGAACATGATAGAGAAAGATAATGTTACTATAAAACCTTACCCCAAGCAACTTTAATAACTTTTTCTCTATAAAACTTATACGCCCACTTGCATAAAAAAGATCCATTTAGAGAATTCTGCCAAATAAAATAGTCCTTGTCAAACTAAAGAGGAGAAATAATTAGAATGTCTTAAATAATCTTAAGAAAGGTAACATCAAATGTGTTTGGAATATGCCAAAAGTTATCCCAATACACATCTTTAATGGAAGCATTAAGAGATCCCCGAATAGCTAATGGAACACCAACTCTGTCTGTTATTATAAAACCAAGGAAATTATCTTTCCAAAACTTTAATTCAGAAGTTGAAAAAGGAAACCATGGAGAAGTCTCCTCGAAGCCAATAAAATCAATTTTTTTTTAAGGCTAAAGTGAGAACTCTTTGAAACATTGACCTTGGAAAAACATATTGAACGTAAGAAATTATAGACGAAGCAATCTTTACTGTAAACCTTTTAAGCTACTATACCTAAGAGAGCCTTGTTCATGCAATGAAGACATTTTAAGCTAATGCCACCATCATCAAACGGCTTATAACACACATCCCATTTAACTGAGACCAATCTTTTTGAAATAACTAACCTCATCTAAAGGAAATTATAAATAGCTTTTTCCATACACTTCAATAACAAATTTGGTCATTTATAAATCATAAAACTGTGCAAAAAGGAACCATAGAGGACTTAATAAGAGTAAGCCATCCTACCATAGAAAGAGTATAACCCTTCCAATTTTCCATTTTGGCAATAATATGATTAGCTAAAGCCTTTAACCACTTAGCCTTGGGAGCTCATACAAAAATAGGAACACTTAAGTAAGTAAAAAGGATAAACTCCCTTCGCATACCAGCTCTATTTCGAAGAGAAGAAGCCCTACGAGAAGAGATATTATTGCCAATTAAAATCTTTGACTTATCCCAGTTCACTTTTTGTGTAAATAATAACCCATAACTCTCAAAATTCAAAGTCAACAAATCAACATTAGCTTAAGAAGCACGAAAAAAAATTAAATATTATTCGCATATAGCAAATGCGAGGGATGATTAACATTTTGACCACCTTACATCAGAACCAAGGCCCTCAAATTAACCAAAGAGGAAAGAAGTCAACTAAAATAGTCTTTAGCAAGACAAAAAAAATAAGAGGAGATAGGGGATCCCCCTTGAAGAACACCCCTAGAGATAGAAAAATAATCGTTCGGACTACTATTAATAAGAATAAAAAGTTTAACCAATTCAAAAATCTCTAAGACCCAATCATAAAAAGCCAAAGTTAAGGACAACTGCCTGAATAAAAACCCACTATAAAGTCAAAAGCTTTACGAATATTAATTTCAACCGTCATAATGCTACTACAACATTTATAATTAAGTGAGTTAAAGCTCTCTAAAGCCACAATAATGAAATCTTCAATATAACGCTCTTTTAAAAAGCCAAACTGATTATAAGAAATAATATGAGTAACAACAAAACCTAGCCTATCCATAAGAATCTTAATAATTATTTGAAAATAAAATTACTAAGAATAACATGCCGGAACTTGTCCATTGAATTAGCACTTAACAAATTTAGAATAAGAACCATAATATTTGAAGTAATTCCATTTAATAGGCTGCCAAAAGTAAAGAAACTATAAATAGCCTTGCAAAGCTCACTCCCTACATTCGACCAATAAGTTTTGAAAAAAATCAAAAACCTAATAAGGCCAAGGAAATTGTGAGGGTCTAGCTCAAAGACCACCTTATGAATTTAAAAATCTTAAGGCATTATAGTGAGAATAATATTTTCTTCCTTGGTAACAAAATGAGAAATAACATCCTTAATGCATGAAAGATCTCTAATAGTAATTGCAGAAGCAAAAAGGCTGGAGAAATAATCAATAATATAATTATCAATGATGTTGAATCCTCCATAAGAACTCCATCAACCATTAAAGATGAACCAACTGAAGAAGAACTGCAACAATAAAGTAAATTGTGATAAAATTTTAAATTACGATCCCATCTTATAGCTAGCAGACCCAAATTTTATCCTTAAGAATAGACTCTTGTCTAGAAAGTTAAATAGCTAAATTATTATTACCCTTAAGTTCCCAAGCATAAAGATCATCTGAAAACCCCCCACTTGTTCGATTTCAGCTTGAATACTTGAAAGTTATTGTATAGAAATATCAATAAAAGAGTTTGCATGCCCAAAAATTTCTTTGTTCTAATTACGAAGAAAAACTAAAAAAAGCTTGAGCTTATGCATAAAAATAAACATCGAATAACTAGAAATCAAAGTGGCATACCAAAAGCTTCTTACTAAATTTAAAAAACTGTCATAACTAACCCATATAGGACATAAAGCAAAAAGGTCTTAACAACGGAATAGTTTGATGACAACAAAGTAAAATAGGATTATAGTCTGAGCTATGTCTCGTAAGAGTATGGTACTCAATCATTACCAATTCTAAAAAGAAAGATCAAAGTAAAAAGCCCGATCAAGATGGATATCCACTATGTTATTGCCTTAATAATTATTCATCCACGTGTAAAGAGAACCTTTAGTATCTAGGTAACTGAGGTTATAACTATATATAGCAGTGAGAAAATCACGACAAGATATAGAACTAGGCAATTTCCCAATTTTCTCATGAGCACCAAAATAAGTATTGAAATCACTAACAATGAACCAATTAAAGTCAATCATAGAAGAAATAGAATCCAGTTTAGCCTATAATCTTTTTTTAGAAGTAGTAAAAAAATTAGCATAAACACGTAATAAATTGAGATTTCTAATCCACATGACACTTAACAGTAATTTACTAATAAAAACTAGAAAAATATCAATATTACATGCTCCCAAGTTATTAAAACCAAAATCCAAAGAGAGGAGAGCTCCAATATATTTACAACCAGAAAAGACAAATTAAGAGAACGCCAAAAAGTAGCACTAATGATTCAAAGTGCACTTTTGGCTCAGAAATAAAAAGAAACATAGGATTATGAGAATGCCAATAATTAAATAATGTATGTTGGGTCTCAGGATTACCTAAACCCCTATAATTCTAATAGAGGATATTCATTTAGTAGTTTAAGAAGAAGTCCAAGTTTGTGGCCTATTACCAATTAAAATAGTCACTGCAACATTCTTTTCTTTCTTTATTGTTTTATGCGAATTCAATTACCAATCTGCCTCCTCTTCAACTTGGTCCATTTAAAAGCGATTTCCTACTAAATTTAACTCCTTTTACGCAAATTCCTGGACAACAGTCATATCGGTTAGAGTAGAAAAACTAACCTCCTCATTTGAAGATAAGGGTCTATCAAGAGCCAAATGAGAAAGGCTAGGTACTTTATCAACAGCTAAAAGGTTAGGTACTTTATCAACAGCTAAAAAGCTAGGTACTTTATCAGCAACTACATCTAAAACAGCTAAATCATCGCTAGTAGCTTCATGTTGAACCAGCCCATCCATAAATGAAGGGGCAGGATTTTATTTTGAAAGGGTTGTTGATCACCAAAAAGAGATTGTGCAACAATCTGTGGAGCTGGATCTCTTAATATGTCCTCCCTAGTTTTAAAATAGTATTTTGAACATGTATTGTGTCTTGGTCTTTGGGACACCACTCCTTTCTAAATAAGGATCGACCCTGTGAATGGTCTCATTTAGAAACAGTAACCTTGTCATTTGATTTAGAAATATTAAGACGACATGAAGAAGTTGCATGACCAATAGTATTGCATGATTTGTAAAAAAATGGGCAAATTCTCTTACACCACGTCAATGTCAAATAAGACACTATTACAATCAATCAATAACAAGTGTTGAAGAGTGATAGAAAGATTAATATCAATCAAAACACATGCATAATGTCCTAGGTTACCTTCCAAAGTTTCTTTGTCAATACATATAGGGGTTCTAATATTTCTTATAATATCCATTAGAATCTGAGAATCCCAAAATTCCCTAGGTAATTGATAAAATCTAACTTAAAGTTGAGTAGTGGTAGATTTTAGTTCAAGGGATCAAAACCAGATGTCCATTATTGTAGGCAAAAAATACTAGCTTTTAAGATTAAAGATCCATGTACCCAAACCAGTTCTTTAGTAGTAGTTGATGATAAAAGCACATGATAAAAACCACATCTTAAAGAGATCAATCTCTAGTCCAAGTGAAGGTTCCCAATAGATGAAACTTTTTCTTTTAATTTTGGAAGAAGCCAAGAATAATTTCCTTTATTTAAAATAATGCAAGCAATCAAAAAATGTTTACACATAGCAAGATATCACTGATAAATATTGTTGTTAATCTTGATAGCTTGGAAAGCACCGGATTTTGGAACAGAGGGGGAAGCGAGAGCAGTCTTAGAATTCGCAACTATGGCAACATTGTAAGATTTCTTAACAGTTTGCATGGGGGTAGAAGTCTGAGCCTTAGGCTTGGAAGCAACGTTGGTAAGGAAATCCTTCGTAGAAAAGAGGTCAGCGTGCTCGATATAATTATTTTTTATTAAAGGAGTGCGAAGAAAAAATTAATCCAATAGTGGTTCGATGTCCGGCGACATGGAAGCCTCTAGAGAAGAAAAAATGAATTCGACAATGGTTCGATGTCTGGCGACATGGAAACCTCTAGAGAAATAGGGTTTTTCTATATTTTCATTAAAATTAGACTATTAGGTTAAAGACTTAAAATTTTATTTTAAGTTAATTAATTTTATGTAATTGAAATTTTATGACTATTTAATTATTAATTATGATTTAAAATAATATTAACTTGATTATGAACTACTTCCTTTGTTCCAATTTAATTGTTGTTTAAGGATTATGTACTTAGATTAAGGAATGTAATTAATAAATATATAAAATAATATACTACCCTTATAATAATTCCCTCAATCACGAGATTGGTATATTCCCAAAAGAGTGTATGTATAAATAAGGGTAGGATAGGAAAACGATAATTAAAATGTATTGATAATTGAAAATGTCAAATAAATTGGAATAAAAAATCCAACCTAAAACGTCAATTAATATGGAACAGAGGGAGTATAAAACAATTAATTACATACATTTAATTTAAATTAAGTTATTAATTATTTTTAATAAGGGTACAAAAGTCTAAATAAAAAAATACAAATCAATTATGAACTAATAGAAAAAAGCTCTAAAATAGAAATTATTAAATATGCAATTGTCTTGAATAAAAATAACTATAAATTATTAATTTTGAAGTTTTACCAAATACTTAAATTGTACCTAATTGAGAAAAACCACTATTGACTTCTTCAATAAACTAAACCAAACTATAATTGAGTATATGTTTGATACAAATGAATTTCATAAAATTCATTTTTTATAAATTTAAATAAGTGTATTTTAGTTTAAATGAAAATTTTATAGAATTAATTTTCAATTTCAATTTTTTAATTTTATGAAATTGTTTATTAGTAAGCTAAAATTTTAAGAATTTTAATTATATTCATTTAGATCAAATATATTTTATTAATAAAAATTCATCCACAAATTAATTTTATTTAAAATTCATTAGAAATAAAAGAAATTGGTCGACCAAATTGAATGATTAGAGATTTAATAAAAAAAAAAGTTGAATAACAATTATCACATCATCTGTCAAAATAGAAATCTATATCAACAGCAGATGCTGCTTGTAAAATTCAAAGCTGAAACAATATTATATTGACTTGAGTACAAATGCAGGAGCCTTAGAGAGAAAGAAAGTAGAAAGTTGCTAAATTACTCGTTGACTAACTTTACACAAAAGCCACTATCATCGCCGCAATATGATGAAATTTATCATGCAGGAGGATGTACCCACTCTGACTAAGCTAAATTCATACTCTGCTTATTTATTCAATCAATATGCTAACTACATATTGATCGTTAATATATTTCTCTTTTCTTTTGTTTCAAAAATATGCTAACTACATTCTTATCAACCATAAAAATGCAAAAATTATTGGGCTCATTTACATTTTCTAGGCTACAAAAAATCAAATGCAGCTATCTATTCAACATTTACTGGTAAAATATATATATATATAATATGTATTGCCTCTATATAAACTTCACAAGTTTATACATACAACATCGCTTTAAGGGAATATAACAAACAAAGGTTAAGTAAAAAATAATAATAATAAATAAAACTCACACTAAAACCACCCTCAAACTTGCACTAACCACATCAGTCTAGCTCGTATGGGCAAGCTTTCCATACGACGGTTTTTACCGTGGACATGGTCCAGGCCAGCCAGACTGCAAGTGGCAGATGAAATGGAAAAAACTGACACCCACCAACCAAAAAGGCCGAGGGAGCTTTTTCACTATGCGTAGCAAGTTCTACACTTATGCTACAACAACGGTTACATTTCTACTTGAAAAAAAAAAAAAAAAAAAAACTATTTTTTTTAAACCGCTGTTCCACTCCCCTTTATCGATCAAAACGACAAATTGATCGATGTCCAAACAGCTGAGATTTTACAACGGATCTATTTGTGTCACTACTATGGGACTCCTCACCACATGCTTCCCATCAGACCACGAAACTGACCCGAACAAAGCACTCGAATCGTCCATCATCAAATTCCGAGTATCGGCAGATATTGTCACAACGAAGCTCCTCTTCTTCACTGCCTGATTGAACACCAATTTTGATGGTTTCACAGTCACCGTCACCCCTTTTGGAGCTTCAATTACTGCCCCATAAATGGCATTTACCGGGCCTACATTCGTCGCTGTTCTGATAAATGCCTGTCTCGTCATTCCCTTTGCTGTGGTTGGAAGCAGTGCAGCAATTGATGGGTAGTTTAGATTCCCAGGCAATGGCCTCTTCACCGGACAAGTAACCACTGTTCGTGTAATCACCTGAATTGCTTTCGGGCTGTAACCAATTCCACACATGAAGTTCACGTAATCATTGTTGGTTATATCATAGACTAATCCTGGATCCATTGCGCGATCAAGATTGAGGTGTCCAGCACCAAAATCATAAGGAGTTGCCGCTTTTCCACTAGCCTCATCAATCATGGAACGGTTGAGATTGTCGAGCGTATTGGCTGTTGTCATAATTGCTGATCTAATTGCTGCAGCACTCCAATCTGGATGTGCCGATTTCAGCAAGGCCGCAGCGCCACTTACATGAGGACAAGCCATTGAAGTTCCAGACAAAATGTTGAATTCAGTCCTTCTAGCATCTGAATCAAGTCCGGTTGGACCAACAGCATCAGTCCAAGCAGCAAGTATGTTGACACCAGGAGCAATCAAATCCGGCTTAAGAATCTGCGGGTTCAATCCATTGGGTCCTCTACCAGAAAACGAAGCAACAACAGGAGCTGGTTTGATTCCAATGACAGTACCTTTAAAATCAATAGTTGCAGTAGGACTGCGGGTGTTGGAAATATAAGCCTTGACAGCATCACCTTCATCAGAACCAACAGCACAAGCAGGGATAAGATGAGCATCACCAACAAGACCTTCACCATTAGAAACACCATTGGCAAGAATCATGCCAACACCACCAGCTTTCTTCACAACCAACCCTTTGGCAACTCTAGCACTGCTACCCCGATCGCAGATAACAATCTTACCTCTAACCATCATAGGATCAAGTGAATTTTCCATACACAGCGAAGCCGAAAGCAACCCTGATTTCCCTGGATACACCAGAGGATACAGTTTCCCGTTCAAGGGAAGGCCAGAGTATAAAGAAACACCAGACAATCTCCGGCCATCACCCAGAATAACATCTGCCGGAAAACTCCTATCAATTGTACCCGCACCAACTGTGACCAGCCATGGCGCAAGGTTAGTCACAGACATCAAATTAGGCCCATCATTACCAGCCGAAGATGAAACAAAAACACCTCTAGAAGCAGCAGCATAAGAACCAATAGCTATAGGATCAAGATAAAAGGGAGACGAAATCCCATCACCGCCGCCAATGGATATAGAAATGACATCAACGCCATCGCTAACCGCAGCATCAAAAGCAGCTAAAATATCGGAATCGAAACAACCTGAATCCTTCCAGCACACTTTATAAACCGCTAATCTCGCTTTGGGAGCCACACCTTTCGCAATCCCAGCCGCAAACCCCGCCATACTGGCACGAAATGAGTGTCGCCCTGCCGCAGTTGAGGCCGTGTGTGTCCCATGACCGTCCGCATCTCTCGGGGACTTAAACTCAACCGTTTCGTTAATTCCGCTGATCGGACCCGCTGATCTAGCAGCCGCTTCATGTCCTTTGGTGAAAAAGCGAGCACCAATCAGCTTCCTGTTGCAGTTTTTAGAGTCGAACTTAACTCCAGTTTCACAAACACCTTTCCACCGGGCCGGAACAGAACCCAGATTGACATCAGAGAAGCTTCTGCGTTCAGGCCAGACTCCGGTGTCAAAGACACCAATAATGACATCAGATCCGTAATCGGACTCGGACCACAACCCGTGCTGGTTTCGGAGTCCGAGGAACTGCGGGGAGCGAGTGGTATGAAGGTAACGGCGGCGGTCTTCGAGGACGGCGAGGATGGAAGGGTGGTGGCGGAGAAGGGAAGCGTGGTTTGGAGTGACAGAAGCGGAGAAGCCGTGGAAAACGGCGTCGTAGACGTGGAGGACTTGGAGTGGATCAGCGAATTCTGAGGTGTACCAGTGGTAGTGTGTGGGGAAAATGGAGGGCTTTGATTGAGTATCAACTAGGAAAATGAAAGTTTTGACCGTCTGATCATCGGAAAGAGTGGTTTGGGAAATGAAGGAAAAGAGGAGGACGAGAAAAGCACAGGAAATGGAGAGATAAGTAGCCATAAGAGACAGTGAAGTGAAGTGAAGCGAGTGTTATGTTTGTGCAAGAGACCGACAGATATACTAAGAGATTTTTTTTTATTATTTTAATAATGCTATTACCGTTCAGTGGTTTAATTAATAATTTTGTTTAATCAATTAAACTTACACAGAGACCGTTGTTGAACTCTGGAGACGGATTTGCTGAGTCAGCCCTATTTTTGTAGCGTTTGAATTAATGTAAAGCAAAATTTTAGATAATGGTTTATTGTATTTAATAATTCAATTTATTATACGCAATATATTTCTATTAATTAATGTAAAATATTAATATAATTTTTTATTACTCTAAGTTATTTTAATATATAATATTTTAAATTTGAATTGTTTAATTATTTTAAAATAATAAAAAGTTAGAAACTTAATTCGTATTTGTATTTTATTTTTTTACCGGTTACTTAATTTCTCAAATTTAAGATATTTTCAAATAAAAATAATTTACTGTCACAGTAATAAATTATTAAATACTTGCTAATTCAATCAATGTCTAAAACTTTGTGTTATTGGGGGTCAAAAACAGTTGCTTTTTGATAGATATTTTATAGCTTTGGTAAAAAGAAAAAAAAAAACAGTTGCTTTGGAAAAAGACAATAAGGATAAAGGAGAAATAAAAATAAAACAGAAAGTAAATAAATAAATAAATAAGGTGAAAAAGTTTAATAGATTGGGTGATGGTGACGGTAGGGGTTCGTTTTTCTTTTGCTTTTGGCAATGGGTGCGTGTCTGTTGTTAATGTCGCACACTGTGATGATAGTGAATGATTTGCCGTTGGATTAGTGTTGCGAATCACCACTTTGATTTTCACCTCCGCTGTAAGAACAAAATTAAAAACAGTTATCTATTTTTACGACAGTTAAAAATTAACTTCATTTTATATTTCATAAAAAAAATTAATCACCGCACCACATGCCGACTTTAATTATTATTATTATTATTATTATTTCTGTAAAGTGGCTTAATTGGAGAGACCAACGGCTGATAGACCCACTCGCATTTAAATTGTAGAGGTTACTTTATATGAACAACTTTTTCTTCTATAATGCTTAATGTGTAATTGAGTTTGAAAAAAAAATTCATTTAAAAATTATAATTTTACTTAAGATTTAATTAGTTCTATAAATTTGCGAATAAAAAATGTAAAATTTGAAACTTATCAAATTAAATCTATTAACGTCTGGTATAGCAAAATATTTTAAATTCTATAAAGTTTTATTCATAAAGTTAAATTAGATATTTTTCAGTCTAAAATTGTAAACTTAATTTAAATCTAATAAATGCTGAAATCTATAATTAATATGTTAATGATGTTTTTAATATAATATTAAATTACTTATATTGTTTACTTGAATTGAATGGTTAAAATACAAAAATATGTTAAATATCAAATTGTCAATAAAGTAAAAAATTTAATGATTTTTTTCTAAAATAGCTTATTTAAAATTGCTACAAAACTAAAATTACAATTTTGAAATAAAAATACTAAAAAAATTTAAACTTTGATGTGATATTTTCACTTTTAAAAAATATATAATATTTTTTATGTTCTAACACTGTAGATTTTTATTCATTTTAGATATTAATTCTTTAAAAAAAATTAATTTATCTTGTTAATTTGTTGAGAATTTTTTATTTTATACATTTTCATTGAAAATTAATTAATTTTATTAAAGTAAATGAATTATTTATTTTAATAGAGATATATGTAAAAATATATATTTTAATTACTATTACTTATATTTTAATAAATATATATAATTATGGAACAAAGTAGTTATTTCCGTTTATATATATATATATATATATATATATATATATATATATATATATATAATCTAGTTAACTGAATTAGTGATTTATTTATGAGCAAATTATTTTTATCCCTTGAGATATACTATAATTTACATTTTCTCCTTTTTGTTTGAAAAGCAAATATTTACCTTTTAATTTTTAATCTATCAATATTTTACCCCTTTCGGATCAAATTTCTGACAATTATTTTATATCAAAAAAATTTAACCCCTCTAATTTATAGAAATGAACATTTTAAATTCTATATTTTAAAAATAAACACTTTAAATTCTTCAATATATTATTAATATAATAAAAATATAATTTTAATGTACTCTTTAATCAATATTAAATAATTACTTTTTATTTATTAAAATTAAAAATTTAAATAAAACACATTAAATAGTAAATATTATTATGATTATTTTAAAAGTATTTCACATTACTCAAATATAAACTATTTTATTGTTTATTAATATTGTCAAGTTGTTAGACTTATAAATGGCTAACTATTAAGTTTATTACAATATCTTATTATAAACAATTTGCAAGTATGCTATTAATTGTAGCTTTTTTAAAATTCAAAGAATCATAACTACTAAGTTTGTTACAGAATATTATTAAAATTAATTTATAAAAATAAAATATTTATTATGAAATCAATGTATATTTTAAGAGAAAATGAAAGAAATATGAAAGTATAATTAAAATTAAAAGTTAAAATAAATTTAAAAATATAAAAAAATAAAAATATTTAATATTATTAAAATATAGAGTTTAAAGTGTTTATTTTTATAAAAATAGAGAAATTAAATATTTGTTGATATAAAAGAATTATCAAAATTTTAGTTAAAAAAGGTAAAATATTGATAAAATAAAAATTAAAAGGATAAATGTTTAATTTTTAAATAAAAAGAGAAAAAATGTAAATTATGATATGTATGAGGGACGTAATTTGCTATTTATTTAATCATTAATAAGATGCACAGTGTATTCTGTTCTGCTAAATGAATTGCATGAAGGACGCGCGTTCATCTATCTTTGTGGAGCGTGGGACCCATATTTCTTCAACGCGGCATGTTATTTGAAAGACACAACTGCCAAACTGTTGCTGTTCAAAGAATTTTAAGACATGTTCAATCGATCTTGGAAATATCCCTCCCTTCTTTCTCAACTATTCATTTTCTTTTTCATTGAATTTTTATCCTTTAATTTGAATTTAATTAATTTTTAAATTTTACGATTAAAAGTTAATTTAATATATGTGATTAACTTTAATCAAGATATTGTTGAATTAGATCCATAAGAGCTTAATAACAAAAAAAAAAAGTTGAAAAAAAAGTGCACGATTTGAGATAAATGATACAGCTATTTTTTGTTCATAATAATAAGTTAAAAATATGATTTGATAGATGTTAAATTACTTATGAGGTAATAAACAGTACTTTGCAATTATTGTTTTCCTTTAAATGATATTTAAAGTTTAAATTAGAGAAAATTATATTTATTTTTTTTGATATTTTACTTAATTTCAATTTTTCTACCTCTTATTTAAAAATGAAGCATTTACATTTCTCAATTTTAATTTCGTCAATATTTCAGTTCCTCCATTAACCACGTTTTCGTTAGGTTTTTTTATATCAAAATGTATTTAACTCTCTCTATTTATAAAAATAAAATAGTTTAATCTCTAAGTTATAATAAAATAAAATAATTTAGTTCTTCAATTTTTTAATTAATTAAAATTTAAAATTTCAGTATTAACTAAATTTTAGACATGTACATATATTTCTATCAATATATATTTTTTTTGAATTATACAAAATACACACTAACTCACAAGTGAAGTTGTAATTTTAATAAATCTATAAATGTTCATAAATTTATTTTATATTCATTTTTTACTTAATTTTATTAATTTTTGCTCCATTTAAAATTAGCATTATCCAAACCTAAGGTAATAAATAAAATGAATTATTTTAAAAGAAGGTAAAATTAATAAAACCAAACATCAAAAATAAATATAAAATAAAATTCATAAAAATTAATGAATTTTTTTAATTTTAAAATATTAATAAGTACATGTGTAACCATTGAAAATTTACTAAAAATTATGATTTTAAATTTGAAATAATTTGAAATTTAAAGAACAACAATTTTATTTTATTAAAATAAAAAGGATTAAAGTGTTAGTTTTTACAAAAATTTGGGAGTAAAATGTGTAGTTTGTATAAAATAGAGCAAACAAAATGTCCTATTCATTAAGATACTAACAAAAAAATTAACGAATAGACTTAAATGTTGATGGAATTAAAATTGAGGGATGTAAATGTTCAATTTTCAAACAAGAGGGAAGAGAGTTGGAATTAAGTCAAACCTCAAGGAGGTAAATATAATTTTCTCTTTAAATTATAATATATACAATTATATTAAATTATTTGTTAAGAGACTTTGAAACGAGTCCCAGAAAGAGAGTGAATAGGACTATCAAATAAAAATGAGAAATTAAAAGAATTCTTTGTAAGAATTAAATAAAAGTTGGGAAAGAAGAATGAAGAACACACAGATTTAAGGAGTTTGAATTCAACAACAATCTTACGTCTCCACCTAACTTATCCCTAAGTTACAATCTTATTCATAAAATTGAGATTATATAAGAGTTTTATGACTCACACTTATAACCTTACAACTTGAGTTTTCAAGACTCACTCAAAAAACTAAAACTTAAGTTTTTCAATGGACAACACATAAATCAATTCCTTTGGAAATAAATCTCACCTCCCTTCTAATATAACCCACGATTTAAGATGAAGAGAAATTCTATTTATAACACACACTCAACTCTCACAAGAGTTATATAAACAAAGAATTGTTTAAGAGAATTTGAGAGTTTAATGAATGCTTAAGAAAGAATGAATGATAAACAAGTTTCTTAAGTTTTATTCAGCTCTAAAGGTATTTATACTTAAAAATATAGCTTTTGGAGGTGCAAATGATGTGTCCAATGTCTATATTTTGGATCATTGAAAGTGATGCTATCAGACAACTATTCATGGATTGAAACCGTGATTGGTTACTCAAGACGTTTGAATTTGCCTATACTTTCTTCATAGAAACTTTAGATATTTGAATTATCTTTCCATATCATTTTGAATCACCTAAATTGGACGTATGTAGCGTAGGATATGTCCAAAATACTAAGAGCTATGCAATTTGAAATGCAGAATACTATCAGACAACTATACCAAAGTTAAAGCCGTTATTTTCTCCTGAATAAATTTTAATTTACTCATAATTTCTTCATGAAAGTTGTATATTTTTTACTTATCTTTCCATATCATTTTGAATCACCTAAATTGGACTTCTATACCTCAGGATATATCCAAAATACTAAGAGTTGTGCAACCTGAAATGCAGAATACTGTCAAACAGCTATACACAAGTTGAAGCCGTGATTTTATCCTGAAGAAATTTTAATTTTCCTATAATTTCTTCATGAAAGTTTTAGATATTTGACTTATCTTTCCATATTATTTTTAATCACCTTAATTGGACTTCTGTAACTCAAGATATGTCCAAAATACTAAGAGATGTGCAGTCTGAGATGGCAGATGTATACGTGGATTTCGATTCAAAATTTGCATAATCAAATGAACTTGGATTTTGACAAATAAGCTCAATTCAGAAATCTCAAGATATCTAATTCAAATGTGAAGAAGATAATTTTCTCATTATAAAGCTCTAAGGATGTCAAAAGCCTCCTTGAATCTCAAAGGTCCAATCAGCCCAAGATAATTATATTTTCAATAGAGTCCTAACTTATACACACTTAAATAAACAAATTAAATGCTCAAAATTAATTTTGTGAAGATCAAAATTAAGATTGATTATTTCTAAGGTCAACAATCTCCCCCTTTTTGATTTTGACAAACCTATTTTGAGTTTGATTAAAAAATAATACAAAGTAAAGTGTGTGATAATATTTGTGATAATAATGATATCAAATGTAATAAAATATATTTTTTTATTTCTCTCCCTACGAATATGAATATGATAAGAAATATAAATTTATAGATTATTCTCCTTGACAATAAAATATAAACAACATAAAATATAGCAAAAGGGATAAAAATATGGCATTTTTATGACAAATGTATTAAAAACATAAAATATGATAACATGATCATTTAAATAAATGTTAGGCAATGTGAGAAAATAATTTCAAACATATATGCATATAGTCCTACTAAAATGCATCACTTCCTATAGGAACAAAGCAAAGATAAACCAAATCTTTGTAAAAATATTCATGTCTTATCAAAGATCAAAACAATTCCTAAGAAGATATTTATGTCTTATCAGAGATAAAAACCATTCATAAGAAGAAATTATACATGAATTATGTATGTATAAACACAATAAAAAAATATTATACACATATATAGTAATGCATGCCTTATCAAAGATAAAAACTATTTCTAAGAAGAATATTATACACATGTATAATAAAAAATAACAAACTCAAATATATTTCTCCCCCTTTGTCAAAAGCAAAAAAAAATAGAGAGATATAAAGGGAAAATGAAAACAAAATACTCAAAATCTTTATAAAATCTATATCATACATAAAGTAAGCAAAATAAGACCTTTTGTAACATATGATGTACAACAAAATTAATTATAATGTTAATATGCATGCAAAAATTTAAACAAATTTTTTCCCCCTATATCAAATAAAAATATAATATGTCACTAATATAAACACAATTTTTAAGGGAGTTTTAAAAGTAAAAACAAACTAAGTACAAATGTTAAAAAAAATTAACTAGGTACACATCCAAACTCAAATTATTTCTCCTCCTTTGACAAAATGCAAAAGGAAATTTAAAAAGATAAACCAAATATAAGCTGACAAAAAAAAAATTTAAGATCAAAATCAAAATATTTATCAATCAAAGTAATCAATAAATACAACATGATTTCATATAAAAACAGTTCAACCATCAATTAAACATAAAATCAAGATAAACTAGAACGATCAATCATGTCAAGTTCATGTTTAATGAAATTTAATCTCTCTTCATTTAGAGGTTTAGTGAAGATATCTGCAAGTTGATTATTTGTATCAACAAATTCAAGTGAGATATCACCAATTTGAACATGACCATGCAAGAAATGATGTCTAATGTCTATATGCTTAGTTCTAGAATGTTGGATTGGATTTTTACTAAAGTCGATAGCACTTGTATTATTACATTTTATTGGAATGTGATTAAGTTTTACACCATAGCTAACAACTGTTGTTTTTACCACAAAACTTGTGAACAACAAAGACTTGCTGCAATATATTCAGCTTCAACAGTGGACAAAGCAACCGAAACTTGTTTCTTGTTAAACTAAGAAACTAAACATTGTCCTAAAACTTGACAAGTTCTAGAAGTGCTTTTTCTATCTAGTAAATTACCAGTAAATTATGCATCAAAATAACTAATCAAGTCTTAGGATACCAAAGTCCTAAATGCATTGTACCACAAAGATATTTGAAAATTCTTTTGATAGCATTCAAATGAGACTCCTTAAGACTTTATTGAAATCTAGCACACAAACAAGTAGCAAACATAATATCAGGTCTACTAGCAGTTAAATAAAGAAGAGATCCGATCATACCTCTAAATCGCTTTTCATCAACTGGTTTGCCATTCTCATCTTTGTTAAGTTTGGTTGTGGTGCTCATTGGATTTTTACTTATCTTAGCTCCATCCATGCCAAACTTCTTAAGAACGTCTCTTGCATACTTGGTTTGATTCTCATTTTTGCATTGCTTGATTTGTAGTCCAAGAAAGAATTTGAGTTCACCCATCATACTCATCTCAAATTCTCCTTGCATTAAATTAGAGAATTCCTCACACAAGCAATGGTTAGTAGCACTGAATATAATGTCATTAATATATATTTGAACAATTAATAAATCATATTTGGATTTCTTTATAAAAAGAGTTATGCCAACCTTTCCTTTAGAGAAACATTTCTCTAGTAAAAAGTTACTCAATCTTTCATACCAAGCTCTTAGAGCTTGTTTCAATCCATATAATACTTTTGAAAGTTTAAACACATGATTTGGAGTGTCAGAATTTTCAAAACTTGGAGGTTGTTCAACATATACCTCCTCTTCAATAAAACCATTTAAAAATGCACTTTTAACATCTATTTGATAAAGTTTAAAATCTATGTATGATGCAAATGCAAGTAGCATCCTAATAGCTTCTAACCTTGTAACAGGGGTAAAGGTTTCATCATAATCAATGCCTTCCTCTTGATTATAACCTTTAGCTACTAGTCTAGATTTGTTCCTAGTTATGACATCTTATTTATTTATCTTATTTCTAAACACCATTTGGTGCCTATAATAGGATGATGTTTAAGTCTAAGAACTAAGGTCTAAACCTTGTTTCTCTCAAATTGATTTAACTCTTTTTTCATAGCAAGGACCCAAAATTCATCACACAAGGCATTATCAATATTTTTAGGTTCAATTTGAGAAATGAAGGCTAAATTAACAATAGACTTTAATTTAGATTTAGTAGTTACCCCTTTTGTAGTGTCACTTATAATGAGGTCTTAAGGGTGAGCTTTCTTGAATTGCCAATCCTTTAGAAGTTCATCCTTCAAGGTAGGTTGAGATGTCTCCTCATTTTTCTTTTTGCTTGGATCTTCAAGTTCCAAAGGCTTACTAGCATTTTCTTTTTGTGTTTCCACAATCTCATTATCACCTACAAGATCATTAACACTATGAACATTCTTTTTAGGATCAAGTGAGTTTGATTCATCAAATACCACATGCATTGACTCTTCAAATACTAGAGTTCTCTTATTAAAGACCATATATGCTTTACTAGAAATAGAATAGCCTAGGAAAATTCCTTCATCGGCTTTAGAATCAAATTTCCCAAGATTGTCCTTGGTGTTCATTATAAAGCACTTACATCCAAATACTCTTAGATATGAGATTTTAGATTTTCTATTGTTCCATAGCTCATAAGATGTTTTATTTAAAATTGATCTTTTGAAAACTCAGCTTGAAATATAATAAGATGTGTTAACGGCTTCTGCTCAAAAGTATAGAGGCAAATTATACTCATGAAGCATTGTTCTAGCCATTTTCACAAGAGTTCTATTTTTCCTTTCAACTACCCTATTTTGTTGAGGAGTTTTAGGAGATGAAAATTTATGAGAAATGTCATTTTCATTACAATAGTTTTTGAAAAATTTATTTTCAAATTCGGTTCCATGATCACTTCTAATAGAAGAAATATAAAAGCCCTTTTCTTTTTGAACTCTTTTTGCAAACTTTTCAAAAGCTTTAAATGCATCATTCTTATGAGCAAGGAAACATACCCATATAAATCTAGAGTAATCATCAACTAATACATATGTATAGTGCATTCCACCGAGACTAGCAACTCTGGTTGGTTCAAATAAATGCATATGTATAAGTTCAAATGGCCTAGAAGTAGACATTACATTTTTTAGCTTAAATGAGGACTTGGATTGTGTTTCCCTTTTGACAAGAATCACAAGGTTTATCTTTAATGAATTCAAGCTTAGGTAAACCAATTACAAGTTCATGTTTATAAAGATCATTCAAAAGTTCAAAATTTGCATGTCTTAATTTTCTATGCCATGTCAATGTGTCGTGGAAGATAAACACTAAGAATTTTATGTTTTTGTTATCAATTTTATTCAAATCAATGACAAAAGCATTTTCTACTCTTTCACCACTAAAAATAACTTTGTTTTTATCAAGACTACTAACAAAGCAATTTTTAGGATAGAAAGTTACCTTATTTCCCATGTCACATAATTAACTTATACTAAGCAAATTATATTTAAGACCATTAACAAATAACACATGATGTATAGATAAGGATTTAGGATTACCTCTTTCTCCAATGCCAATAATTTTTCCTTTTGCATTATCTCTGAAAGTAATGTGTCCTCCATCCTTAGCATCAAGTTTATTGAATTGCTCTTTGTCTCCTATCATTTACCTTGAACATCCACTATCAAGATACCACTTGCTTTTTGTTCTTGTAGATTTCAAGAACACTTACATAGTATAATTTAAGTGTTCTTTTGGACCCAAACCTTTCTTGGTCTAGGTTGGTTAGTTTTAAGATAATCCATAGGAAGTAAATTCATATGCAGTCTTCTATAGAAACACACATTATTAGTATGCCCTTTGATCATGCAATAAGAACATACAATATTTTTAAATTTATTCCTTCTAGGATGAAATGCTTTCCTAGTGTGTGCAATATGCCTTTGGTATTATATGTATCTCCTATTATTTTATGTCATTAAGTGAGACATGCATTGGCAATGGTGATGTGAATTTCAATAATTTTGTGCAATATGTTTATGTGCATTGTTTTGTGTATCATGCCTATTATAATTATGTCTAATGTACATATAAGTATGCTTGGGTTTATATGCTCTAGTTTAAGCCTTACCTCTTTGTGTTAATGAAGGATGAATCTCATGAGACTTTCCTTTGCTATTTAACATGTGAGATCTTTTAGCTTTGAAAGCTTAAGTCTCATTTGATTTGAAGGTTGAAGGAGTGTAATCATGCGAAGCTTTTACAAAATTAATATGTGATGAAGATGATGAAGACATTTCATTCTTATATCCAATTTCATGGGTATCTCCATGAAATTTTTGAGAGTCAAGAAGACTATCTAAAGTTTCTTTTCTTATCTTAAATTTAGCAATAGAATTCTTTAATTCTAAGACCTCTTTAGAAAGCTTATGATTTTCATCATTTGCTTTCTTAAATTGATCTTCCAAAGAATTAGAAGATTTTACATCACTAACAAGTTTTTCATTTGATTCAACAAGTTTAGCAAAATTAATTTTTAAAATTTCTAATTCTCTATTTAAGCTACCTAACTCATGCTTATAATGTTTCTTCTTAGATAATAAACTTTTGCATTTAAAAAGTAATTTGCTCATGATAGAGCTCTCATCATCATTATCATTATCACAATAATTATCACAATCATCAAAGGAAGAATAAAAGGTAGATGGTACCTCATTTTCATTTTTAAGGGCCATGAAGCAAAGATTGGCCACCTCTTATTATTCCTCATCCTCTTCGAATTCAGAGGAATCATCCCAAGTAGCTTTGAATGTCTTCTTCGTATCTTTTGCTCCCTTGTTCTTGACTTTGAGTTTGGGACACTCACTTCTAATATGTCCCGATTTCTTGAATTTATAGCAAGTAACCTCATTAGTTTTCTTCTTCCCATCATCTTCGAACTTCTTATTGAAGTCCCTTGTTCTTGAGAAGTTTTTCTTTCTCAAAAACTTCTTAAAATTTCTAATGAGCATGGCAATGTCACCATCTTCATCATTAGAATCTTTGATGTTTTCCTCTTCATTGTCTTCTTGAAGAGCTTTTAGAGCAATGCTCTTTTTCTTTTCTTCTTTCTCTTCTTGTTATTTACCTCTTTGCTTGATAGTGAGCCAATGTGTTAAAAGTTTACCAATGAGCACATCGGTTGATAAAGTGGAGAGGTCTTAAGCTTCCTCAATTGAAGTAACATGAGATTCCCAACCCTTCTTATATAGGATTCTTAGAATCTTGTTGTTTACCTCTTCCTTGGAGAAATGTTTTTCAAGTTTCTTAAGGGTTATAAGGAGATCATTGAGATTATTTGTCATCTCCGTGATTGATTCATGAGGCTTTATTTTAAAGAGTTCATATTTATACGTATGAAGTTGAACCTTCTTGCTTTTTACTTGAATATTGCCTTCGTAGTGGTTTTCTAAGGTCTCCTACATTTCTTTGGCCGATATAGGATGTTGAATCTTGCCTCCTTTTTCTCTTGTCATTAAAGAGACTAGAGTAATAATAGCTTTTTTATTTTTATAATTTTCTTCCTTTTGATCAATACTCTATTGGCTTCTTGCAAGAGTAGTTACCATGTCATCAATGACAGTTGTAAGTGGTTCCTAACCTCTTAAGACAATGTCCCAAAGTTTGATGGAATCATAATCAAGATATAATTCCATTTTGAATTTCCAATATGGATAGTCACTACCATTAAAGAATGGTTTAAGAGAAGAGATGTTTTATGATTCACTCCCTATGATCTTGTATTCTAGCAATGAAGTACCTAGAATTCAAGCTCTGATACTAATTAAAAATGTTTATAGGTCATACCCAACCTATATCACCTTTCAATGGTACCTATAAGACTAGCTGGACATCGTTTCCACCGATGCACTAATACCAATGAGTGGAGAGCCCTGCTTTAATGATATAGTTCACAAGTAAGAGTTCTCATTGGCGCTCTGCCCTAATTAATGGTAAGGGATAACTAGCTCTGATACCAATTGAAAAGAGTCCTAGAGAGGGGGTGAATAGGACTATCAAATAAAAATGAGAAATTAAAAGAATTCTTTGCAAGAATTAAATAGAAGTTGAGAAGAAAGAATAAAGAATAAAAAGATTTAAGGAGTTCAAATTCAACAACAATCCTACGTCTCCACCTAAATTATCCCTAAGTTAGGATTTTCAATCACCCACAATCTTATTCACAAGATTGAGATTATACAAGAGTTTTATGGCTCACTTTTATAACCTTACAACATGAGTTTTCAAGGCTCAGTCAAAAAACCAAAACCCAAGTGTTTCAATGGACAACACTTAAACCAATTCCTTTGGAAATAAATCTCACTTCTCTTATAATCTAAACCAAGATTTAAGATGAAGAGAAATTCTATTTCTAATGCACACCCAACTCTCACAAGAGTTATATAAACAAAGAATTATTTAAGAGAATTTGAGAGCTCAATGAATACTTAAGAAAGAATGAATGATAAATAAGTTTCTTAAATTTCATTTAGCTCTAGAAGTATTTAGACTTAAAAATAAAGCTTTTGGAGGTGCAAATGATGTTTCCAACATCTATATTTTGGATCATTGAAAGTGATGCTATCAAATAGCTATTCATGGATTGAAACCGTTATTGGCTACTCAAAAAGTTTGAATTTGCCCATACTTTCTTCATAGAAGCTATAGATATTTAAATTAGATTTCCATATTATTTTGAATCACCTAAATTGGATGTCTATAGCTTAGGATATGTCTAAAATACTAAAAGCTATGCAATTTGAAATGCAGAATACTATCAGACAGCTATACCCAAGTTAAAGCTGTGATTTTCTCCTGAATAAATTTGAATTTACCCATTATTTCTTCATGAAAGTTGTATATTTTTTACTTATCTTTCTATATCATTTTTCATCATATAAATTGGACTTCTGTAGCTCAGGATATGTTCAAAATACTAAGAGTTATGCAAGCTGAAATGCAAAATACTGTCAAACAGTTATACACAAGTTGAAGCCATGATTTTCTCAAGAAGAAATTTTAATTTTCCCATAATTTTTTCATAAAATTTATAAATATTTTATTATCTTTCCATATTATTTTTAATCACCTTAATTGGACTTCTGTAACTCAAGATATGTCAAAAATACTAAGAGATGTGCAGTTTGAGATGGCAGATGTATACATGGATTTCAACTCAAAATTTGTATAACCAAATGGACTTGGATTTTGACAAATAAGCTCAATTTAGAAAGCTCAAGATGTCTAATTCAAATGTGAAGAAGATAACTTTCTCATTATAAAGCTTTAAGGATGTCAAAAGCCTCATTGAATCTCAAAGGTCCAATCAGCCCCACATGATTATACTTCTAATAGAGTCCTAACTTATACACACTTAAATAAACAAATGAAATGCTCAAAATTAAGTTTGTTAAGATCAAAATTAAGATTGATTATTGCTAAGGCCAACAGACTTTCACCATCTTTTTAGTCCTATTCACACCAAACTATATTATCAGAGTCTAATAAGTTTTGAGTACTATGGTTGAAATAAAAATAGCCGAGTAATTAATTGCTAAAATTAAAATTAAAAAATAAGAATGAATAAAAACACTATAATAATAATTTTTTGTATTCAACCCTATATATATATATGAAGGGGGCACAGATAAAATTACGAAAAAAATCTTCACTCATTATTATATAAAAATTAGATAATTTAGTTATTTATTAATAAAAGTAAAATTAAATTAATTAAAATATATTTTTAATTTGATTGAAAATCTATTTCCTATTTTAATTAGATTAATTTCTATTTTATCTCTAAATAAAAATTAAATTAATTAAAATATAATTCTAATTTAATTAAAACTATAGTTCCTATTTTAATTAAGTTAACTTCTATCTTATCTCTAATAAAATTTTAATTTAATTAAAAGTATATTTTTTATTCTAATTAGGTTAACTTTTATTTTATCATTAATTTAATTAAAATATCATATAGTTGATGTGTAATCCGCAAGTATACGGAATCGTACAAGTAATTAAATATCGATCCTATAGAGGTTGCAAATTGAGTATTGTAATACTAATTGTGCTTTGTTTGTTTAAACAACGAAAAATGATGTTTTGAAATTAACTAAAATTAAATAAAGGAAGTCTGAAATAATTAACGAACAATTTAAAAAGCTAGGGTTCTTATTATCAATTCAACCATTTCTAAAGATTAATTAGCACCTAAGCCATCATTAACCTTAATCCAATTTGAAAGCATCCAAGGAATCCTAGGTTTTCCTCTCAGAAAAACCCATAATTAACCAAGTAAATTAACATCTTAAATTTATAGCTCTCACTTATTAAGTGTTGGTTAACCCAGTTTAAAGCTTCAGCCCGTAATCAATATTAATTACTTTAATGTCTCTTAAATAAGAAAGCATCTAATAGGTTATTGTTTGTATCCAATGGAACTTATCTCTCAATCAAGTTTCATTGTATAGATTCAATCAAAGGGTGATCAATCCTATGAAGACATTAAGTTCAACAACAACCAATGGATTGAGATTAATGGCTTAGGTTTAATTGTAACTGTTACATGGTTGAATTGATATAAAAATCCTAATAAGAACTTAGCTATTCATGTTGATAAAAAGAGACAAAGAAGAGGAATAAAAGAAAATAAACATCATCATTAATCAAAATATAAATGAGTAATAACAAGTATTTAGAAAAACCCCCTTGATAGTAGAAGGCTATTGTTCTTCAATCCTTGTTTCTCAATCTCCAAAAACCAATGTAAATAAACACTAGTCTTTAATGATAAAAAGAAAGATAAAAATTTGTAAAAAATGTAGAATAAGAAAAATGGAATACCTCTTTTGCTCCTGGAGGCTACATATACATAAAACCCTAGCCTCCAGCTTCTTGATATGTTTCCTTTTCAAAAAAACATCAAATCCCCTTTTACAGCGCTTTAAAATTCAAATTTCAAAAAGCTACCAGCAGGGCACATAGCTATGCATTTTTAGGCATATGACCATGTGCCTGTCTTTATAAGAATTCAGCAATCAGGCATGGCCATACACGTGGGTATGCATGGCTATGTGTCTGACCTTCAATCAGGCATGGCTATGTGAAAAAAACCACATGGCCATGCATCTCATCTAAGCCTCAAACTTGCTAGATTTTGCTTTGATTGCTTTTTGGACACTTCCATAGCCTTCAAAAGTCTTATGTCTCATTCCATCACTATTCTTTGAACACCTAAATGCATAAAAACAACCAAAAAAATACTAGAAATGAACACAAACTCAAGTCATACAACACAAATACTTAAACTAAAGAAAAACTTAACAAAAGATTAGAAATGCAACTAGAATGACACTTACTTTTAACACATTGAGTACTCCAAATAATGCATTTCTCACACTTATCAATAGTTATTTAAATAAAAATTTATAAAATTTTTAATGAATTATAACTATATTAAGTGAATATCAAATTGTTATATTAATAAATAACATTATTATTATTTTTAAAACTTTTATTTAATAATAATAATAATAATAATAATATGTTTAATTGTTTATTTACTATATATTACGAGTCAAATAAATTTTTTATTCACGTGTGAAACATGTGGTTATTTACCAGTATGTGTGTATATATATATATATACCCCTTATTCTCTCTTTCTCGATACTCCCCTCCTTTCTCTGATATTTTTAAATTCTCTTGACTCTTCCTACAAAATCCCTCAGCTTTAACTTTAACTCTCTACAATTTATCTACCTCACAAGTCATAGCCTTAGTGACCCTCAATTTTTTCTTCCCACTCCCACAACGAACCCTAAAAGGAGACATTTTTTTGTCTATGGTTGTGTGTTCTTCTTTGTCTAATAAAAAGATTCATCAAGTTATTGTATCTTGCTCTATCTTTGTCCTAACCTTCTTGTTATTGTCTATGTGCACATCTATTTTATTGATGTTATCTAGAGTGACAACACATATACCAGATTTGCATAGTAAAGAGTACATCTTTGTATTTAATCTATTTTGGCTAATGAAATCAACATGTATGGTTAAATCATTACCAGATCTGGACCATTTGATAAATGTTTATGTCTTTGGTTATGTGATTTGATGTGTTTTATCATTATTAGTGAGAAGTAGATATTTTATCTCTTATTCTTTTTGTATTTATGTGTTTTTTATTTTTTTTGGTTAGATCGTGGATGGATCTGCTAAATAGAATTATCTAAGTGTGTTGGTGGAACAAAAATGAAATTATTATAAGTTGCTATATGTTCTATATATTTGATTCTTTCACTCGAACAATAAAAAAATTTTAGCCCTGAAAGGTAATATGTTTTTCTTTTGTATTTTGTATCTTACTTCTCTATTTGTTTAATTTAAGTTTATTTTTTTTCTGATTAAATATTTATTATTTGTTTGTTTTATTTTATGATTCATTTATAGATGGACACAGTTGGTGTTGATCCTACTAGTGGCAGTAATAATGCTACTAGTGGTGAAGTTGCATCAAATATTTTTGTAGTGGAAGCATAAAGTACTAATACTAACTAGCCTTAGACTACTACTCCTGCAAAGAAAAGGAAGAGATAGAGCCCAGATCATTGGTGTGGGAGCATTTCAAAAAAAATTATATAAGATGTAAAAGGTTTTGATTAGAGCATCTCGATTAGTTGAGATGCAACAAAATCCCTTATGCTTTAAAAGTAGACATCTAATCACTCTATACATGACTAAGTATGTCTTTTTTATAATGAAAAATGGAGGATTATACGTAGCTATAAGTCCCGATAGCTAAAGAACTGTGATGCATATGAGAAAAAAATTCAACACATTCAATCCTTCCAACCTTAATCCATGTTCTTAAGGAAATTTTAAACTAAGTTCCAAATTCAAACATTTGACCTTCACCTTACATTTGCTAGTCCAAACAACCAAGGCTATATACCTTGACCCCTTTAATCAATAATAAATAAGTAATAAAAGTTTGTAGATGCCACAAATCTATAGCCTAAAATTATAGATTAATAGATTAATAAATCTACACATTGCGAATCTAGTTTGTCACAAACTCACAAGTTTAGCAAGAACACAAGGTTAAAATAACAAAAGAGAAAAATACTCTAATTTTTTAAAAATCTTCCATAATTACAAGCCTCTTTTACAATGATGAAATGGTCTTCTTTATATAGAAATCAAGACCAAGAACACAAAATTATTCTAAGCACACCAACATAGGATTACAATTGCCTTTACAACTTTTTTTTACATTAAATACCCACTAATGACCTTTATTGACCCACTATCACACATTTTGACTAATTATGTAACTCTAATGAATATAGATAAAAAATATGGCTTATTACATTGTTATTGTACTAAAAATAAAGTTTAAAATATGCTCCAAGTTATGTCAAGGCGTTTCCCTATGCATTAACCAAGTTGTAACCGACCTAGTCAAGTATTTAATACATATTATGTAAAGAATGTTGCTACTGCGATTGTAGCCAAGATTTTCACCATTTAACTTGCTTTTTTGTGCTACTTGTGACCACAAGTGATGACTATGGCATTAACATACATTTTAAGCTTCAAAATCACTTGTTTTGACATGTTAAACATGCTTATTTAAGTCTCTTTTGATTTCTCATTAAATCGGATAAAATTTAGAGTTCTTAGTACTTGGAATCACATCATACCTCTTTTTTCAAGAAAGATTTATCTTTAAATCTTGATCCTCCATATGATGAATTTTTTATAATTGTATTAAATTTTCTCAAAACATAATAACTAAACATAATAAAAATATACTAGACTTACACTATGCACAACAACTATAGAGGGAAGGGAAGAGAAGGGGTTTTAAAGGGAATGGAAGGGAGGGGAAGGGAAGGGATTAAAAATTATAGATGTTGTTGTGTTTGATAACTTAAAAATAATTAATAAAGGGAAGAGAAGGGGAAATGTTAGAAAAGGACATAGAGTTTTAAATTATAATGTATTTTATGAGTTGACATTTTTTACACCCTAAATTGGGGTATAATGATTTTCACTTCATAGAAGGAGAATAAGGGGGAATAATTCACCTCCAATTCTTTTCCCTTCCTAAAAAATTCCAATAGCCAAATAAGATGAAAATTAATTCCCTTCTATTCCCTTTCCTTACTTTCCCCTTCATCTATGCATAGTGTTAAAAACTTAAAACTTTTTTTTACTGAAATTTTAAAAGAAAGTTTAAAATAAATAACCTTAACCTTCTTTGTATCAACCAACTCAAACCATAGGTATATTAAATGTAAGACCCTTAATTACAATATAACTAAATTAAACTTAAGGTTTAAAATTTAATTGACGTAGCCCATTCACACTATAGGTATACGAAACCTTTGACCATTTATTTGAAATTATTCAATCAAATCCCTTTTATACCAAGCAAATGGTAATTCCAAATCACTCATAAATATAAAAAAAAATTATTTTTTTAATATCAAAATGACTAAAAAAAGAAAAATACAAAGCAATTTTTTTTGACACAAAATAGACAACTTTCAAAACACTCTGAATTGAAAAACAAATGGGATACATAGAATTAAAATGAACAAAATCTTATTTAAGTCAAATTTTGATACCATTTGATACAAAATGGAGGATTTAAGTAACCACAGGCCTCGATAGCTAAAGAGCTACGATGCATATGAGATGGAAAATCAACACATTCAATCATTTGAATTTCAACCCACACTCTAAAAGAAAGTTCAAACCAAGTTCAAAATTCAGATATTTGACCTTCACTTTACATTTGTTAGTCTAAACAACCAAGGCTATCGTGGATACTTAGACCCCTTAAATCAATAACAAACAAGTAACAAAGTTTTATAGATGTCACAATCTATTACATGAAAATATAGATTGATAAATCTACATATTGCTAACTTATTTCATTACAAACTTACAAGTTTAATAAAAACACATGGTTAAAACAACAAAAGAAAAAAAAATACTTAAATTTTCTTTAATCTTCTATAATTACAAGCCTCCTTTACAATAATGAAATAGTTTTATTTATATAGAAATCAAGACCAAGTACACACAACTATCCTAAGTACACTAACATAGGATTACAATTGCCTTTACATCCCTTTATTACATTAAATACCCACTAATGGTCTTTATTGACCCACTATCACACATTTTGACTAATAATGTAACTCCAATGAATATGGACAAAAATTATGGCTTATTACATCACTATTACACTTAAAATAGGTTAAACGATGCTTGAAATCATGCCAAGGTGTTTCCTTATGCATTAACCAAGTTATAACCAATCTAGTCAAGCATTTAATACATGTTTTGTAGAGAATGTCACTGTTTTGATCGTAGCTGAGATTTTCACCCTTTAACTTGTTTATTTTGTGTTCCTTATGAACACAAGTGATGGCTGTGATATCAGCATATATTTTGGGCTTTAAATTCGTTTATTTTGATGCATTAAACACAATTATTTGAGCCTTCTTTGATTCCTTATTGAATTGGATAAAATTTGGATGTTTTTCATACTTGGAATCATATCATTTTGTCATGATCTTATGCCCTTTAATATCTATGTGAAAAAACATATTAAAATATCATTTTAAGGGTAAGGAATTAGAATTTGGATTCATGATCTGATTTATCTAGGGCCAGCCCAAGAGTATTTTTGAGTGGACCTTCATTCAGGAAGGAAAATATTGAAATTTTTTTAGAAATACTAAAAAAGGAAAAAAATTTATAAATACGGTTGAATTTCTTCCTTTGAAAATACAGTATTGAACAATAATTATTTTTAAAAATATTGTGGTTGTTTTCATGTACTACAAAAACAAACAAAACAACTAAAATAACTAAAATAATTGAACCAACCAAATAAAATAATAAATAGCACTTTAGATTTTGTTTCAAACCAATCCAATGGAAACATAAACATAATAATTGAAAACAACCACAAACAACCAAAAGAACCAAAAAAATCACAACACACATTCACAAAATTAATGAGAACCCATAAATTGGCAAAAATCTACCAATACCCATAGCATCCAAAAATAGAATAGAGAAAAAAATAAAATGCAAGAATCACCCAAGTGTCAATAACCAAAAAAGAAAAACTGACATCCACTCATCAATTAAAAAAAAACCATGAATTAGCAAAAATTCATCGATACCCATAGCACTAAAAAAAATTCAAAAATAAAAGAAGAGAAGAAGAAATATCAATTACAATCATTTGAGTTTTTTATATACTGAAAATCCTTTGTTGATAGGCTTAATTTTACTAATTTTATTATAGTTTGTGATGGGTTTAGAAGAAGGATGAAGAGAGTAATGGGTTTGGGAGAAATTGCAAAGTAAACGATAAAAAGACAGTATAAATAGAAAGAACAAACGTATATAGGAAAAAGAAGACTGTATAAATTAAAACAATGTAAAAGTGCACTCTATTTTTGAAACTTTCCACTTTAACTTCAGCTATTTGTGTAATTTTTTTTAGGGATAAATACAAATAAACACCATGTGATTTAAGCATTTTAGCATTAGGGGTTTATATATATATATTTTTTGTAACACTTCAGTACTCTATGGTTTCATATTTATGGTACTTAAGTGACAAATTTTGTTACAACTTCTAATTTTTCTCTCCTCAAGTATCCGAAAATCAAAATTTTAATACAATATGATAGAAGAGGGGAAAATAAGTTTATTCATTATAGTTTTAAGTAGAAACAATAACATAAATAAAAGAAAAAATAAAAACAATTTTCCATATTTTTATTTCTTAAAAAAAAATTCTAAACACTATGAATAATGAAACTATTGCTAAATCCATGTTAAAATTATGAGACTTTGATTAAAATTAAAAATTAAATTTTTATGCTAGAGTGAGAGAAATCATGAGTTGTAACAAATTTTGTCACTCAAGTGTTATAAATATAAAACCACTTAATGTTAAAATGCTTAAACCGATTAGTACTTATTTGCATTTATCCCCTTTTTTTTATTTTATGTTTGGAAGTTATATTATAAAAAATTTAAAAAATATATTAAGTGATTTCTGTCCAAAATAAAAATAAAAAAATGAAAGTTGGATACTAAATTAAAGTAAGGGGACATTTGGTTTAGCTAATTGAGATAATTGATAGAATTTTTCCTTAATCAGCTACAATTTAGGTGTTCGTCAAATGCATAATTTCATCCTTGAACTTTACTAAATTAATCTCTAATACTTCTCAACTTTTATTATATTTTATTTAATTTTTAAACTTTGATTTTAAACTTATCGAACTTGTAAAATACATAAAATCGAACTATTTTGTAAATCAATGTTAATATAAACATAAAATAAACTTATATAAACTAAAATAATTTTAATAAAAGACAGATTTAATTAAAAATAATTTTTTTAACTTTTTAATATTAGTTTTAAATTTTAGTTATATTATTTTGAAGCTAATTTTAACATTTTATGTTTTTAAAATTATTTAAAATTAAATTTTTATCAATTCTAATATTGTATGAGTTAAATAGAACTAAAAAGTACAAATTGAAAGGTGAAAAAGGTTCAAAATAAAAGTTTAAAAGTTAAATAATAAAAATTGAGGAATATCAAAAGTTAATTATGTAAAGTTCAAGGGTGAAACTATGCATTAAGCCATTTAGGTGTTTGATAAAATTTCAAAAACAGCATATTATAGCTGATTTTATTTAAAACATATACTAATTTAATAAACTCTATTTTGGAGTTTTTTCCCATTATATTTATTTTTTATTTAAATTATTTTATCCTTATTAAAAATAATTAATAGTAAATAACTTCATTTAAATTAAAAATAAATGTACGTGATTAATTTTTTATAGT
This sequence comes from Mallotus nudiflorus, assembly GCA_947683625.1. Classification (NCBI taxonomy): domain Eukaryota; kingdom Viridiplantae; phylum Streptophyta; class Magnoliopsida; order Malpighiales; family Euphorbiaceae; genus Mallotus; species Mallotus nudiflorus. The sequence continues at coordinate 2,654,280 of CANTUR010000095.1, read as the reverse complement.
TCATAATTAAATAAATATTATTATAAATTATAATTAATAATTAAATATATTATATTTATACCTGTAATTATTTGTAAAACAATTATACAATGATATTTATATTTTAAAATTTATTTTTAATATATAAATTAAAGACAATATATTTATATAAATTTTTATTTATATATATATATATATATATATATATATATATATATATATATATATATATATATAAATGTTAAAAAATATTATAAAAAGCATATAAAATTATATTTACAAATAAATTATACTCTTAATATTCATTTAATATACAAATAACATCAATTAAAGAAAATTTAACTAAACACTTTATATTTATCAAATAATATCTATTAATTATTTACTATCAACGACCACCGCTATCAACTGTACAAACAGTTACATCAAATGAGCCTAAGATGCGAACTAAACTGACTGATTGTGCAATAGACCACAAGCTGAGATTTTATAAGCTAAAGGTATTTGTCAAATCTGACAAGAGATGGGCTAAATTAAAGTGGTAGGCTTGGGCCTATTCAATTTATGAAGACCCAAAAGGTTTTGAGAATTGTTGTTTAACTGTTTTCCACACTAATGAAATGAAGAAATTGGCTGTTAGCTTGAAGCGGTGCAGAAGAGACTGTTAGCTTGTCAGTTGAATGATATATGCAAATTTTGTTCTTCAAGTGTAAACGATTCTCAAGATCAGAAACATGCAACACCATTTTTACTAATGTTAATCTACAATTATGTATTTTTTTCACTTTTCTATTAATAAGTTTTAATTATAGTTTAAACTCAAATTCAATGATTAACTTTTTTTTTTTTTACTATTGACGTTCAAAATCCACTAAATATTTACTAATTAGATTTGATTTATTTTGGACAACAAAAATGATAAAGGATTCTGAATAATTAATTTAACATCACTATATATACCGATTCTAATATGAAACATCATTTAAACGAAAATAATTTTCTACCAACTGATTTTAAAAGTTATTGTTCATTCAATGATTAATTTTTATATATAATAAGATAAAATTTTGGTTTGTTTAAACGGAATGCATTATCAATACCCCAACTCTAAAAAAAAGAACAGATAAATAATTAATGTGGTTTTCCCACCGTTTTTGTGTAATTTTCACCATAAGACTGCTACTTGAAAAGTATCGCATTATGAATTTGAGCAAATCTTGCACCTAATTATTAGTTAAAGATAGAGGTAACCAAAAGGAAGGAATCCTTACTATGCTTGATAAATTTATGTTAGTTGTCTAGAAAAACATGATTGGAGATTGCTGTAGAGTGTGGGTCAGGACATCAATTTCAGCATTCAAAAGCCCTATAGGGTTCATAGCTAAACCTGTAATGAAGATGTTTAAGCAATTAATCTATTAAGTCAATGCATGATTATGCCCTCCAACCTATCAAAAATCAATGGTAGCAAGCAGCTTTATTCTATTTTATCATGTTAATTATGCAATTACAAGTGAAAAATGATTGTTTAGCTATAGTTAAAAGCCCAATTCTCTTTGGAATTTACTCTGTCTATTATGAAGGATATAGTGGTGTCAATTCAATTGGATAAGTCATATATAATCCTAGTCAGAGAAAATGCTTTATGCATTTGGCTTCATGTTTATTCTTAATATATTTTCCTAGCAACAATCATGTTTGAATGTGGCTCTATATTTTTTTTCATATTTGATATATAGATTCCGATTATTTTAAATTTAAAGTCAGATGAATCATATAAAAAAGATAAAATTCTCCGAACCATCTATTTTTCTTCCCATCAAATTTAAATTCGAGACCTTAATTAGAAGAATTCAAATTGTTCGACGCTTCAATCCAATCAACATATGGTTATGTATATTTAAAATGATTCTAGGTTGGTAACACAGATTATTACTGCATGTTTATGTCTGATAAGCATCGATTACCTATAAAATATATAATGATGGATTACTGCCCAACAAAATTGCTCATCAAAGTTTTACTGATTATTAACCTGATGTATTTGGAAATTTCTTTTGATTATTGAAAATTGCAGTGCTGTCTAAGTTAATAATTGAGATCAATCAAATCAATTTGATAAAGTGTAGAGATACCAAACTCGAACTAGGGTACAAGGGTCAAGTGCCAAACACAACTGAAACCCAAATGCCGGAATTATATTTTAGGTATATAATGCTTATAAAAAGGAAATCAGTACAAATCGCAATGCAGAAGAATAATGAACTTTCATGTGTTGTTTTTTTTTTTTTTTTTTCAGTATTTTATTAATCATTCATTGGAGGCTTATCAAGTCTCTGGAACATGATTGCAACCCTTTATAGTTTTTAGTTCTATACATCTTTATCTTATTAGTTCAAAGTTGATTAATAATATATCGAAATAAATAATCAAAACTCATTATATTCAAAACAATTATTTCATTTAATTGTTTCACAAATGATTTTAAAAACTGAGAGAGCGCTACATGCAATTTTCATTTTCGATAAACTGATAAGTTGAAGATACAGAGATTATGTGGTTAAGTAGCGTTGGCATATATTTGTATTTGTTGAACATAAAAATGTGATCCAAATTTATGAAACACAAAATTAATATTAATTTGTGTCAAAGTGTAATTTACATCATTTATATATATATATATTCAAAAGTAGAATTTATTAATATTTTCAACACTAGCTTTTAAGGTCATATTTGGTTCGCACAATAGATCAAGAATAAAATATCTTGTTTTAGTTCAAATTTTATTATAAAATATCAATTACATAAAATAACAATTCAACAATTTTTGAAAAATAATTATTTTTTCAAAAACTAAAGATTAAGTATTTTTTATCCTTGAAATATACAATTTTCATTTTTACCCATCTCTTTATATTTAAGCTCTCATAATGTTCATATTTTTGTTTTCTCTCTTTTTTTTTTAGAATAATTTAATTCAGATTTTTCAGTATTTTTCTTTTAATTTAATTTAACTCATATTTGACAACTATAAATGATATTAAATTTATTTATTTTATATGTTTATATTTTTATGATTAAAATATTTTAAAATATTATTTATTTATTATGCATTTATATTATTTTAGAGAAATAAAATATACGTGCAAATTATTATTATATATATATATATATATATATATATATATATATATATTATGTAAAACATGCTAAAATATTTAATTTTGATACTAATAATGAAATTTATTAATAAGAATATTAATGTCATTTATTCTTAAATCCACTTATTGTCTATGCCTTCTATGCTACTAATTCAACTTTTAAGTTTTGATATCATGTGGAAACTTCATTTGTTGTCTCCATGTATTAACATCTAATAAAAGAACTGAATGATATGATAAATAATATAATCCTATGGTACATAAGCCTTAATTTTCTTTATGTTATTTAAGATCCAACATAAGTATTTAAGTCTTAATTTTCAATATCCTTCCCATGTTAAAAGAGAGAGAATCAAATTAAAGGTTGTTTTGCAGTCTAATTAGCACACATAGAACATAAAATTATTATTATTACAGATTAGAAGCTGAAGTTACATTAGTGACAAAAATCAAGAAAAAGAAAAGAGAAGTATGTAACAAGATAGAAAGCACATCTGGTTGACCATTATTATTATTATTATATTAAAAAAAGAGGAGGAGGGCTGATGCTAATACATCATTAACTTAGCTAATTTAAGTAATTAATTGTGCTAATCACATTTATTTAGCTCTGTCTGTTATGACATCAAATCCCATCTCAGTAGGGTCAGTAGCTTGAAGTTCATAGTGGATGCCATCCAGCACTCTCCTCAGTCCAGCCTTGGAGGTTGCATATAACATTTTTGCTCTTATTCTTGATGCAGTTGGAGACCTGAAAATCAACAAATAGATTGTTAGTTATTTTTGGTATAGACTTGATAATAATATCATAGATATACTATGCTTTGGAAATGTCCAACAATTTTGTACAGGTGAAAGTGAAAGCCATGAATCATATCATTGACATCACACCTAACTAAGGATGCACCTAAAGCTCCTCTCATTAAAAACCTAAAGCAGCATGTGGAATAATAGACTTGGATCATCTACTAGAGATATATAATGAATTAAATTTAGGATTAAAATAATTAAATAAGGTGCCCATTTGACCTATCACCAATAATTATTAAAATTCTCTCACCACATCATTTTTCAGAACCATTTCATTGCTTAAAACAGGATCCATTGAAAATGTTATTATATACAAAGTATACTACAATAATTGGTAACAAATTAAGATTATCTAACACGTGAGTCCTAACTCAAGTGGTAAGAGCATTTTATTCTTAAAGGGTTAAGGTTATGAATTTAATACTTATTCCCTCCCTACTTATGTGAAACTCACCTTTAATAGTGATTTATAAAAATAATTTTTAAATATTAACTATTAACTACCCTCTGCGGATCAATGATAGTCTATCCTGTATTAAGTAAAAAAAAAAAAGATTATCCAGAGCTAGAATAAAGATTATCTACAACTTAATAATACAATATCAATGATGAATTAAATAAAAAAAATTCAATTAATCATGCTATGATCTATATGTTAAATAGGAAGGTAAGAATAATAAATTCATTAAGTAAGAAGAAGAAGAAGAAGAAAAGAGGAGAGACCATGCAATGAAGAAGATCTTGCTCTTGCGGCAGTTATCAACGGTGACAAAGTCGAAGTCAAAAACAGCATATCGACAATCGTCATCGGGCAAAGATTTAGCAAGCTCATCGTAGCCTTCACCAGGTCCACCCACCTTGTCAACGGTCACCAACCTCGACTTCTCGTCGATCTTGAACACTATGAATCTGTGAACCTTCTTCCACTTCATCTCCATGAACGAGCTCTTGCATTCATCAGTCACCCACATTCCAGTCGTTGCCTTAGAATTAACATCAACAATCCCAGTAAGCACAAAACATCAATTAAGGTATCAAGAACATAAAACAGGTTAAATTGTAAAGAGAATTAACAAAATTCAGAAGAGGATTAATATATGTAAATTTAAAGTGTACCATCTTGAAAGCCATCGCCATTGCTGTTGAACTTGAAAGGTTTGCTTATTACTTTTTGCTCAGTACACCAGAAATAAGAAAGGTGGTATGAATCGAGTGGAGTAGCAATTGGTCCTTATATAAATTGTTTCTGTTAATTTGCCATTAAAGTTTCAGTTTTATTACAACTTTATCCCCACTTTGTAGATCTCCTTATTTTATATTTTATATATATATATATATTCATCGGACCAAATGTAAGAACTTAAATCTCTTATATATATATATATAGTGAAGAAGTAAATATTACATAAGTATGCTAAATATGGTAACTTGTTTGTAATATTATAATGGTTACACAAGGAATGGATTTGTAGTTGTGCTTATAAAACTATGCTCTCTCTGTAATCACAATGGACAATTATAGAAAAAATTGGATGCTTATCCAAGGGAAAATCCTTGTAGAATGGTTTTGGGTCCACTTCAATGATGATTAGATTCCATTACCCTTCTTTCCTTTTACATTCCTTTCTTTCTTTTCTTTTTATTTTATTTTATTTATTTATTTTCTGGTTCTGCATAATATTATAAATGGAATTTCACGGGCATTATATATATGGCAATGTTAGCAGAGAAACAAGGGACTTGAGTTGAGTGTGTGGACCTTTGTTTTCCTAATATCAAGGGGCGTCCACTGCATTAAAATCCCTTCAATTTTGGTAATTTGGAAATGTTTTGTGTGCCTAAACGTTCCTACACAACGCAGCAAACTTCCCTAAATTATATTGAGTTCCCTTCACCATAATTTTTACAACTTTGACTACAAATATAATGCAACGTGTCTACGTTTAAATGACGCATCTAAAGTTTATCATAATATACATTTTGGTCCTCATAACTCCAAAATTAGTAAATCTAAAATTAATTTTATACTCTAGCTCTCTTTTTCTATAAAACAATATAATTTAATGACTTCAAAATCTTGTTTTTTAATTAGAAAAAGCCTCAAGTATTTCAAAATTTTATAATTTCATTATTAATATGTAATTTTTATTATAACATTCAATAAATTTATTACAAATATAAATTTTTTTTACTATAGTTAAAAAATTTAATTGTATTATATGATACTTAATTAATGTTATACTTTATACTAATACTACTTTACATCAAAACTATATAATTATTATTTTGAATGTATAATTCCTATTATATATAGTAATTTAAATTATATATAATGTCTATTATGAATATATAATTTCTATCTAATATCACCACCCAATAATAATATTTAAATTAACAAGATAGTATTTGAGTCTATTCACAAGCATGTTTATGAACTTGTTCACAAGATGGCTCATTAGCCTATTCGCGAACTTAAATGAGCCGAGCTTATCAAAGCTCTGTTCATTTAGCTTGCGAGCTTTAAAATAAAGCTCGGTCATGACTCGTTTAGTTTAATAAATAAACTTAAACAAACTTTTTTTAAGCTGAGCTCTGAGCAAATCGTGAGCCGCTATATTCAATTACACCCCCCCATCCATAACTAAATACCTATCCATATAGCCTATTAGTATATGGTATAAATAAAAACACACACCACACACACATCAATCAAACTAAATTTACTAAACATTTCATTAGATGTCTTTCACAGTGCAATTATTATTGTTGTTGTTGAGATTGTTAGCACTGCCACCTTAAAATATTTATATGGTAAAGGAAAGTTTTTAAGATAGTGATTATTAGAAGAAGAAAATGAGGAAAGGGAGAAAAGATTCAACAGTAGCAATCTTAAGGAACAATCTACACCTAGAACATCACCATCACCATCATTATCATTTACATACTATTTTGAACTACTATTGTTTTCTTTATTTCTTTATGTTGAACCTTTAAGGGTAAAATAATCTTTTTTTATGGTCACAAGTAATTAAGTAAACTTATATTTAATTTGTGTGTTAAGTGTTTATATTCAGGTTAATTAATATTACAAAATTCAAGTCTGGACTTAATTAATGAAGGTCAATATTAATTTTTGAAGTCTGCAGTTCCCTCATAAGTTGTGACAAGCTCATCATGATCATGATATATCTAAAAAATGGAAGATCGAGTTTTCTATTGAGATCCAAAGTCAATTTTGGTCAAATTCGATGGGAATCTTTATTATATATGGTCACAAGCAAATCCCAATTATTAAAAAACTTTTTCAAACAAAATTATGAAGATTCAATTTGTAATTTTTGAAAAGTTCCCGAGAGCAGTCACTACCACTGTTATAATCATGACGGCCAAAATTATGATCATTACGATTTTGTCATTATCATGACAATCTCCAAAAAATTACTGAGAGTTGTCATGACCATCGTCACCACTATAATTATGATCATGAAAGTGCGAAAATTCAAATCTCTTCTTGAAAACTCTAGAATTATGATCATGATGATTTTGTCATGATCATGATGATGTATAGACCTGCTTCTTTTTGGGTGGTTCAAACAACATTATTTGCATTAAATGTACCTTCAATAGCTCTTTTTCTCTTAGAGATTTTAAATAATACTTAGAATAGAGCTAGAACAAGAGAAGGAAGTTGAGTAAACTTATTTAGAGAAATCTTTGAGCATTTAATCTTTAATTAACCCTTCAACTACCCAAATTTTCATCTTTAATTCTTATAATTCTTATTTATCACAAGAGTGTTTTTGAGTGGGTTGGTGAGTGTTTAAAACCATTATTCAAAAGCTTAATAGTGAGATTAAGTGAGTTAGATTAAGGTTTTGTTCACTTGTAAGTTAAGAGGATTGTTCTTAGTAATTGGGTTTGAGTATGAGCCATTGAAAACACTTGGGTTTGAGTGTGAGCCTTTGAAAATACTTCAGTTAGAGTATGAGCCTTGTGAAAACACTTAGGTTTGAGTGTGAGCCTTAGTGAAACACTTGGGTAGCTTGATTTAAGCTTGCAAAGGTTTAATATATACCTTGAAGTAGATTGATAGTGGACTCAAACTCTTAACTTGTGGTTAAGGAGAGGAGTAAGCTTTGAGGGCTGAACCTCTATAAATTTTTAGTGTTTTTCTTGCTCTTATCCTTTATTTAATTCTACTCTTATCCTTTATTTAATTATGCTCTTACTCTATTTTTGATTGCTTTTAGGTGAAAAATAAAAAAATTACCCATATTTCTCAAAAAGCTAATTCACCCCCTCCCCCTCTTAGCACTTGTGGAATTACAATTGGTATCAGAGCTTTGGTCTCCATTTTTTAAGATTTAACCATCTTGGAGAAAAGATCATGGCTTCCACAAGTCAAGTTATTGCCATCCCTCATATTCATGGTCCTAGCTACATAATACCTCCATGTTTTGATGGTATTGATTATGCATATTGGAAAAGTAAAATGGAAATGTTCTTAGATACTGAAGGAGTCAATTTATGGGATATTATTAAAGAAGGTTGGAGTCCTATAATAATGAAAGACAATGAAGGCAATGAGGTGATCATTCCTTAAAAGGAATGAAGTGATGGGCAATCCAAAGCCAACTTGAGAAATAGAAAGTAATCACTATTCTTTATTATGGCTTGAGTAGGGAAGAATACAATGGAATAGAGCATTTGAGATCTACTAAAGAGATCTAGGAATGTTTAAAGACTAAGTATGAAGGTACTAGTTAAGTCAAGAATAAAAAATTACAAATGCTATAAATTGTTTGAGATGAAATCTTATAAGAAAATTATTGATATGTATAGTAGGCTTATTGCTCTCATTAATTCTATGAGGAAACTTGGCAAGAAATTTTCAAATGAGGAAGTCAACAATAAAATTCTCATAAGTTTGTCTCAAAAGGTTTTAGGAAGCTAAGATGGCCTCAATTAAATAAGAAAATGATCTTTCTATTCTACCTATGGATGAACTACTTAGGAAATTGCTCACCTATGAAATCAAAATGAATCAAGTGGTAGAGGAAAAGATGGCTAAGAATGACAAAATCATTACTCTCAAGGCAAATAAAGACACTAGTGATAATGACTCAAGTGACAATGAAGATGAGTATGTTATAATTTTAAAAAAGGTAAAAAATCTCATCATAAAGAAGAAAAGAAGATTCAAGAAGCAAGACTCAAGCAACAAAGATCAAGTCATATGTTGTGGATGTAACAAACCAAGTCATAATACATCTGAATGCCTAAAAATCCTTTAAAAAGGATAAAAAGTTCAAGAAAGAAAAGAAGCAAGCACTTAAAGCAACTTGGAAAGACTCTAGTGATTCAAGTGATGATAACACCAATAAGGAAATAGCAAATCTTTACTTTATGGCATTGGAGGAACCTTCAAATGATAAGGTAACTCTAAACTTTGAATCAAATGATGAAATGTTGCTTGTTTGTGAAAAATTAATGCATAATTATGATAAATACTTGTCTAAAATTAATTCACTTAAAGAAATAGTAAAAACTCTAGAAGAAGAACTTAAAAAATTAAGGTCCTCTAATGAAGAGTTAACTAATTCATTGAATGAAAGTAATTCTAAAAAAATTGAGATTGCAAACAAAAATGCAAAGCTTATTTAACAAAATATATTTTTAGAAAATGAAAATGGTAATCTCAAAGACTCCATTTCTAGATTTAACAAAGGAAAAGAAATTCTTGATGGCATGATTCCTATGTCTTCCGCTCCTTTGAAATCTAAAAATGGAATTGGTTTAAAAAATGCTCATATTAGTTCCTTAAAGAATGATTTCAAAAATACTCATGTTAGTTTCCTCAAAGAATGCAAATCCTAGTACTTTAATTACTAAGGTTTATCAAAGACCTAGTCTTAAAACTATTGGACCTAAAAAGTCTAATAGAATTAAGACTAACAAGTCTAGAGCTAATAGCTCAAGAGGACCTAAGCCTAGGAAACATAATCATGCTCATTCTTATTGTTTTCATAATTTTAAAATGAAAGAGCATGCACTAAATGTCAGATGTCATTGTTGTGGTGAAATGGGGCACAAAAATTTTAGATGTTAAATCAGAAAGACTCATTTGAGTAACTTATATGATGGATTTTTCAATGCTAACCCCTAAGGACCCAAATACATTTGGATGCCTAAAGTGCAATGAAGTATTTTCTTATAGGTGTGTTTAGAATCCACAATATGAAAAGATAAGTGGTATCTAGATAGTGGATTTTCAACACGCATGACTAAATAGGCTAACCTCTTCACTCATTTGGACATGGAAAAAAGAGATTGGCTTGTTGGATGGTAACTCATTATGATTCATGTTTGCTTATATAATTATAATCAATTGTTTGAATCTTGAGTGGTTAATTTTGTATATCCTTGAAGTTTGATTAATTATGGTGTAATATTATATTAGTCCCTATTGTGGTAGAAATGGCTCAATCGAAGTTCAAAGGCTTACTTTTTGAAAATTTTGGATTTAAATCATGATTGTTATACTGTTGTCATTAGCATGATGGGTCTAGTCTTTCAAATAAATTCATGTTTTATTAGAAATTATGTTTGATAAATTGATTTTCATGATTTTGAAAATCTAATCATTAATTAAAATTAATTTGTAATCAACTTTTAATGTATTTAAAATTTTATTTTGGGCAGTAAGTTTGATAATCATTACCCTTAATTTTTTCCTGACATAATTCAGTTATAACAACTTAGTCATGATCATAGCTTTTTGTGTCATCATTTTGATAAAATCTATTTTAACTATGTTGTAAATATTTTTTGTTATGATCATAACTTCTCTTTTATCACTTCTGACATGTCTAGGGTTAGAAGTGGGGGTATTTAAAGCATCTTTTTCTTTAAGTTAACCTTTCCTCCTTCTTCTTAAAGTCGCCTACCACTTTCCCCTTTCTATCTTTGATGTAAATTTTTTTTAAGATTTCTTTTCCCTTTTCTTTTTTAATATAATCCCATATAATTTTCACAATCATTCTATAATCATCATTCATTCATAATCCTAAATTTCATCTTTCACCATGTCAACATCCATGGAGCCAACAAAAAAGGGGAAATAGTAAAAATTTATCAGAAAAAGGAGCCCATTTGATCTTTGTTATCCTTGCTTACAACCAAAAAGCAAAAAAGAAAGGTAAAAAATTCTAAAATCTCACCTAATTCATTTTATCTTTGATTAGGACTATGTAAGAGCATTGGGATATAAAGATTAGATGATTGAGTTGCATGATAAAATGAAATTAAAGGAACTTATAAAAAATTCAATGTGAATGGTGTTGTTTATTAATGAGAAATGGCTAAGAAGGGAAAAAGAATTTAGTGTGACTATGATTTCTTGGAGTTTCAAAAAATGGCTGAGAGTGAACTTCTCCAACCTCCAAAAAATGCCCAAGATTACAGCCCCTCAAGATGATAAAGAGGCTGAGTGAAGCAATCTTGTTCAATTAATGCTCAACCAACTCTAAGTTTATATTGACAACAAATTTAAAGCCATTTAGACCACCCTTGCAATCATTAAGTCTCGCTTTGATGTCATGGACCTCAAACTTGCAACTCTTGTTAAAGATGTAGCCTACTTGAAGGCCAATCTCCCTACATCTCATACATATCACAGATTCTGCATCATGCATCTCATTTCATAAATTTTTTTTGGCTTTAATTTTGGTTCTCATGTTTTTATAGAACTTTATGTTATTGCAGCCTCTTAATACTTAGGACATATATTTTTTTTTTGTTTTGATTTGCTGCTATATTGGACAGTAGTTCCCTCCTTTCTTAATAGTTTTGGTTGTACCTAAAGGGGAGAAAATGCTAAATTAAGACTAGTTGTTGGTCATCTTATGAAAGTGACATGGATATCTTATGTTTATGGATATTTAGTATTTATTTGGTATTTATGAAAATTTTTTTGGTTAATTGTAAGAGTTATTTATCTGAAAATGTTGGTTATTAATTTTTTTTTTTTATGGATATTGATACTGATTTATGGATACTGAATTTGCAAATTTGTTGCATTTGATATGTTCTTGATATGAACATTAATTATACTATTTTGTGTTTTAATTTGGTTGTTGTATATTGTTCTTTGAATATTGATTATGTGACTGTAATTGAATATTGATTTTGCAAAGTTTGTAATCTTTGTGCTTAACTTGGTATTCATATGTACATTATGTGATGTTGTTTTTGGTCAAGCATTGATATTAATTAAATTGGAGGTGTTTTAGAAATATTGATTGATTTTTTAACATTGGATGCTAATTTTGTGAAAAATTGATGATTATGAATATTGCTTATGTGAAGCAAATTGTTAGACATATTGTGTTATGACCTTTCACTATTATGTTGAGCCTTGATTTTTATTTTTCTTTTTAACCAAATTTTTCAAGTCATTTTAGATTTTGACATGGTTATGGCCTTTCACTTTTTAGAACCTTTATTTTTAGAAATCTCTCTCTTATTGTTTTTAATAGTAACAAAATGGGAGAAAATGTAAAATGTGTGGATGAGAATTGTGTTTTGTATGGAAATTGAATATGTTAATTATGGTTATTGCAAAGGGGAAGCTTTTTAGGTTGATGAATATATCTTTTTTGGATATATGTTTGTTGATGGTTGAGAGTTGCTCAAATAATTCATTGTTTGCTTGCTCAAATATGCACAATGGACTTGTTTAATGATTTTTTGCAAGTTTAATTTTACGCTTATTTTATGGGAGTATTTCCTTCCAATTTTAGCCTGATTTTATATAATTTTTTGTTACTATCAAAAAGGGGGAGATTATTAAACCTTGAGGGGTAAAATAATCTTTTTGATGGTCACGAGTAATTAAGTAAAATTATATTTAATCTGTGTGTTAAGTGTTTACATTTAGGTTAATTAATATTACAAAATTCAAGTCTGGACTTAAGCAATGAAAGGCCAATATATTAATTTTTAAAGTTTGCAATTCCCTTATGAGTTATGACGAGCTCATCATGATCATAATATAGTTAGAAAATAGAAGATTGAATTTTCTATTGAGATCCAAAGTCAAATTTGGTCTCAAATTCAGTGGGAATTTTTATTATATATGGTTACAAGCAAATCACAATTATTAGAAAAAAATTTCAAGCAAAATTATAAAGATTCAATTTGTAATTTTTGAAAAGTTTCCAAGACTAGTCATAACCAGCGTCACCACCACTGTTATGATCATGATGGCCAAAATTATTATCATTACAATTTAGTCATTATCATGATGAACAACTCCAAAAAATTACTGAGAGTTGTCATGACCATTATCACTACCATAGTTATGTTCATGAAAGCGTGAAAATTCAAATCTCTTTTTAGCACCTCTAGAATTATGATCATGATGATTTTATCATGATCATAACGACGTACAAACTTGCTTCTTTTTAGGTGGTTCAAATGGCTCTATTTGCAGTAAATGCACCTCTAATAGCTCTTTTTCTCTTAGAGGGTTTAAATACTACTTAGAACAGAGCTAGCATAAGAGAAGGAATTTGAGCAAACATGTTTAGAGAAATTTTTAAGCATTTAATCTTTAATTAATCCTTCAACCATCCATGTTTTCATCTTTAATTCTTGTAATTCTTATTTATCTCAAGAGTGTTCTTGAGTGTGGGTTGGTGAGTGTTTAAAACCATTATTCAAAAGCTCAATAGTGAGATTGAGTGAGTAGGGTTAGGATTTTATTCACTTGTAAGCTAAGAGGATTGTTCTTAACAAATGGGTTTAAGTGTGAGCCATTAAAAGCACTTGAATTTGAGTGTGAGCCATTGAAAACACTTGGGTTAGAGTGTGAGCCTTGTGAAAATACTTAGATTTGAGTGTGAGCTTGGAAAAACACTTGGGTAACTTGATTTAAGCTTGTAAGGGTTTAATCTACACCTTAAAGTAGATTAATAGTGGATTAAAACTCTCATCTTGTGGTTGAGGAGAGGAGTAGGCTTTGAGGGTTGAACCTTTATAAATTGTTGGTGTTTTTCTTACTTTTATCATTTATTTAATTCTTCTCTTACTCTATTTTTGGTTGCTTTTAGGTGAAAAACAAAAAATTTACCCATATATCTCAAAAAGCCAATTCACTACCTTCTTGGCACGTGTGGAATTACACTTTATTACTAATCAACCTATCTTTTTTTCTTCTCTTTCTCTTATTACTTGTCCAATCTCTAACACTTTTTTTGTTGATCTCTCGATCTTGTATACCTTATTAAGAAGAAGTAGAAGAAGAATTCAATGATAGTGATCTCAAAGGACAACCTATGCATAAAATATCATCATCATCATTATTATTTACATACACTTTTGAATTATTAATGTTTTCTTCATCTTTTCTATTACTAATTAAATTGTCCCATTTTATTCTCTCTCTTACTATTCATGCAATCTCTATCTCTCTCTATTCCTCAATCTCTTATACCTTGCTAAAAAGAAAAAGAAAAAGAACAATGATTTAATGTTAGTAACTTCAAGGAACTTACACATAAAACATCATCATTATTATTACATACCCTTTTGAACTATTATTATTATGTCAAACTTCTTTATTACTAATCAACTTATTTCCTTTTCTTCTCTTTCTCTTACTGCTCATTTAATCTATTTGTCTCTCTTTATAAATCTCTCAATCTTGTAAACCTTGTGCACTCTTGTAAATCCACTACTAGTCCATCATCCTTTAAAATAGAAAAATAAAATTAAAATGGCATCATTGTTTATTGATTCTAGGGTTTGTTTAAATTTAAAAAAAATACCTAGAGAGTCTTTTAAGCCATCCCCTTTATCTTTTTCTTAATACTTAACTATTTGCAATGGTGATTGTTGTCTTTTGGCTTATTTATATTTGTGTCTATTTAAATTTTTTTATTCTTTTGATTAGATTGCAAAGAGTGAAATATCAAATAATCCATGTCGTTAGTATTCAAAGCTAAAAATAAGTTACATCTATAGGAGTTTCTAAATGGTCTCAACTTCAAGATGTTAGGATCATAATGCTATCTCGTTATTTCAATTAGCCACTTAATATACTCAGGCCTATAATGATGCTTCACATTTATTAACGATCTACCTCTAAAAGTAAGTTACAAGAATATATTAATTATTTTAGGTCCTTCCAGTGCCAAATAAGTTTTTAATCGTTATTCTTAGAAAACACCAATTATAAGAAAATCATCAGAAGCACTCTAGTTTTGTAGTCCATTTGAGATTATAAAATTATTAATAACTTGATTAACTTAATTATGAAAATGATATTTTGATGTTCTCATAAGAAATTAGAGACATATCACTATTGATCCACTTATCTATCTAAATATGAGCAATTCTCTCATCTTTAATATGCTATCAAATAAAATAAAAAATCAAGTTCCAATTCTTACCTATAGAACACCATAAAAAGATGCATATTTGTATCAATAATTATAGATATTACTTCCTTAAAAATGCCTTATTTAGATTTAAGAACTTGGATCCAAGCTATTAATATTGAGTGAACTTAATCTAATTCAACTTCATCATCATTCATAACATTTAACACCATGAACCTAAATCATCCTTTATTATAAGTCTAAGGTTTAATGGAATATTTAATCAAAATTATCTTTCAGATGAATAACTTATAAGCATGATCTATCTTATGTCATACCATAAAAGGCAAGGCTACCTACATAGTAAAATTATCATGGTAGCAATGACTAATTTTAGCTAAACTAACTTGACTCACTAGAATTAGTTTGGTGCACACTTTTGCTTTGAGAATTCTCATTGTACTGTATCAAGAGTATTGTTATAAGTATGTTTGAAAACTTATTAATGAAGAAGTAACACATTAAGTACATGTTTAATTTGTTAGTACATTTGAAGACTAACTCTCTGTTTAGTTACCTCATACAACAACTTCTAACATTCTTCAAAAAATAAAAATATATTAGTCATATTCACCTTTTGTCCAAAACTAATATAAAACTATTCTAGAACATTACTCATGACATAAGCTTAATCAATAGTGGCTTTTGTAAAGAGCAACAAATCATGAAAAAAATAATCAATAGGATAAAGGAGAATCATGCTTAGTAAAACTCATTAGCCTCTATTAACCCATATAATAAAGCCTTGATTTATATTATAATAAGCCTCTCCATGCATAAAATAATAAATATGGGGATAAAACAAATGGATCACCTTGTCTAACTCCTTACTTTAGTTAAAAAAATTGTTAGACTTTCATTCCATAAAACTTATATTGAAATTGTATTAACTCACTTCGTAGTTAGCATAAAATAGATAGTTAGGGATGTTTATATCTTGAATGAAATCCAATTTAAATAGTGATAGGTTTTCATTATATTAACTTTAACGACCATAAAACTCTTTTGTCTAATTTCCTTATATAATGATTACTTGAGCAATAAAAATATTATTCAAAATATGATGACCTCAGATAACCCTTGCTTGATTAGGATTCTCCATTAAGTTTATAAAATGATTAATTTTCTCATATAATGATTAATCTCTTCAATTGATTCACTATGTTTAACCATTTGCATGATCAAGTTCATGATCAATCTTAATTCAACCTTTTTTTTAATTTTAACAATCAATTTTGAATCACTAATGCTTTGTATTCAAGATTATTTATAAGCTTGGGCACATAATTATACTTAATAAAAGCAAGGATTAAAGGCCAAGTTTAAGATTGATTTAAACTCATTTAAAGTGTTCAAGACCCTACATATGTCCCCTAAAGAATGGGAAGTGAACCAAATGGAAAGGAGGTCATTTAGAGCCAAAAAGTTCAAGATTTCTTTAAACCAGCCTACACTCATGATCTTGAGCACTACCCATATGTTCATGATCCAACACTCATGATCTCGAGCACATGCTCACAATCCCAAGCTGACTTATGACCAAACTTGAAGAAAAGGGTTGTAACCTTTATGGTCTACCCTCACGATCCCATGCACTATCCTCATAATCTCGTGCTATTAGTGAGCAGTCTCCAACGAGAAAATTTTATGAGTAACAGTCATATATTTCAATGCTCACTATTCCAGGCCTATATTCATGATCCTGAGCATACCAAATCCTATAAAAAGCTGAAATTGCATTTAATGAAGGAGAGTGAGTTTTTGGACAAATTTGGAGGTTTTTAGCAACTATTTCTCATCACTAACTATATAAACAAGACTTGAAACCTCATTTAAGAAGTTAGAGAGATGGAAGAGCAAATTTGTTGTAAAATTTAGTTGAGCCAAATTTAGTTCTTTTACATTTACTGTTTATATATTTGTATGTAAAAAAACTCTTATTGAGTTTATGATTACCCTTCTATTGAGAGTTAAGTGAGTGCTTAGTTAATAGGATTATTTCTTCTACTCTTTCTTGAGGTTGAGAAGTGGGTAATGAGGAATCAATCAACATTGGATTAGTGTTGAGCCATTGTGAAAAACATATATTGTAAAAGGTTGTGAGTTAGCCTTGAAAACTCTTATGGAAATATTTAAGTGTGAGCCTTGAAACCACTTAGGAATTGGTTTGTATTGATCCTTGAAAAACATATTGAAGATTGGTTTATGTTAAGCTAAGAAAAACACAAGTTATTGTAAGGTTGGTCTTAAGCCTTAAAATACCTTGTTGTAACAATCTTGGTAATAAGATTGGGGTGAGTTCAAAATCCTAACTTGGGGATAAGTTATGTGGGAGACATAGGATTGGTTGAGAATATAAACTCCTTAAAATCAGTTGTGTTCCTTTTGATCTTCTTCTTATTCTCATTCTTAATTTTTATTTCTTGTTTCCTTTTAATTTTCCTTCACACCTTTAATCTTTCCTAAAATTCTAATTAGTCCTATTCACCCCCCCTAGGGCATTTTCAACTATAATCTTGTAATTCAATTCAGAAAATCATTACACAAGCTAATTTGATGAAACTAAATATTAGATTTTAGATTTTTTGGAATAAACACCAACATATCACAATTCAACTCCAAAGGGACTAGATTGGCCATACCCACATACTCCATCTTGTCTAAGAAAAATATGGGATGAACTATCTCAACTTAAGGTTTTCAGTGGTCTTGTTTTAAAAAATGCAATTTTAATCTCCTCATCTCGAATAATGATGACTTGTTTATTATATTTAATCTATTCATTATCATTTCATGTAGATATTATTAATTAATTTTGATTGATAATACTTTTGTACATTTTATATAGATATTATTGTTGCTTATATATTTTATTTTATCAAATTCACTTTTTATTATTGAATTTGAATTTCCATACTTTCCTTTTAATAAAATACAATATTTTATTTAAAAATAACATTAAAGGCCAAAATGTCAAATTGTATCCTCAACTATAGGCCATAGTCAGCATTGGAGTCACATATTTTTTTTATTCCCAATTGAAATTTTAGGTCAAATCCAATTAAAAAAAGACCTTACACAAGAAGAAATTTTAACTAATATTGAAATAAGTTGAGTTGGCTTTTCCTAGGACCCACTTTTTTTCCTAACTCAACAGTACACTTTATACCTCTTTCTCCTCTTTTTTCGTGAAACCTAAATTAATGCTATTAATAAACACTTAACCCTTTTTTTTTTAAATCTTTATAAAAAATCAAAATTTTTATTCAATTCTTAGCCATTCCATTATCATCTTCTTCCTCTCTTCTTTTACAATTCCTTTAATAATTAATAGATAAATTTCATGCACACATCAAATGTTAACTTTATTAGTAATACAAGAAGCAACTACTTTCTATTAATCCAAAAGAGTGTCATTTCTTCTTCTTATTTGACAAAATTGCTATTACTCCTTTAAACTCTTCTCCTCATTCTAATCAAATTTCTTCTTTATCATCTTCTTCTTCTTCTCTTCTTCTTCTTCCTCCTCCTCCTTCTCCTCCTCCTCTTCCTCCTCTTATACACAACACTAGATACAAATTATTGCTAAAAATAAATCGATTTTAATCAATAATGTTATATGTAGTTGAATTAGCTTCTCTTTATGGAGAAAATTTCATCAATATTCATGTTGGTCATTCAGCTATTGAATTGCAACAATAATAGCAATAAAGTCTCATATTTAATAGTGCTCTTTTATGATGTTATTTCAAAAAATTCCCTTTCTCATATGTTTAATCATTACTAAATAAATTGATGAAATTTTCTTTTTACTTTTCTCTTAGATTTTTTTTATTTTATAGGTTTAATTTTTCCTTGTAATGGAGAAATTGTTGATTGTAATAAGTTCGTGTTTTTTCTAGTTTATGATGAACAAGAACTTTACTTATAATTAAAAGGATTATGAGTATTTATATAAGTTTTTGTTAATTCACTCTAGTAAGAGAATGTTGTCTTAAAGAATCATATTTTCATAGTGGAATTTGTGTTAGAACTGCAAATGGATTATAGAAGAGAAGGGAAAAAGATTTTTTCATAGTGGGACTTGCTTAGAACTGGTAATGCATCGTAGAAGAAAAGGGTAAAAAAGAAGAGATGACACTATTTGAGTCAACCAAAAAGTGAGCTTTATAATGCCACTAGGTCCCATAAAAATGCCTAGGTCAACTTATTTTAATGTCAGTTAAGACTTCTCTTAGGATAAGGTCTTATTTGTGTTGAATTCAATACACAAATCTCTAGTTACGAAAAAAAATGGGGGTCTAATGCCAACTTTGGCTCATAATTAAGGATCCAATTTCACCCTTTAGCCTAACATTAAACATATAAAAGAATAATATCAAATTTGGTGACAAATTAGTGACAAACTATTAATGAATAAAATTCAACCTAATGACTGATTATTGACATAAGTAAATTTAATGACTAATGATGAAAATGTTAGTGATGGCTTAGTGATGGAAATGTTAGTAATAGAAATATTAGTGATGGACTAGTGACAGAATATTAGTGATAAACTAGTGATAGATTAGTGACAAAAATATTAGTGATAGATTTATTAGTGGTTGGTTAGTGACAAAATGTTCATCACTAATTTATAACGAATACATTCTTTTCAATGGTTCCTTTTTAGTAATGGAAGCATAATCTTTCACTAGTTTTATGATCGATGATTCATCATAAATCCATCTCTAAGTTTATCAACTGATAGTTTTTCTGTCATTTAAAATTAATGATCATAGGAATTATGATGTTAAATTTTCAATCACTAATTCATTATTAGCTCGACTAGTAATAGAAATTTCCATCACTGTTCTAATATATTTTTTATACTGTCTTGCAAAAGAAAAAGAGCCTCATTATGTAAATTAGAAAAATAACTACATAAAGACATAAGATATGTTATTATAATAAGTTCGCTAAAAATCATCAATCACCATATTTATGAATTCATATTGTAGTTAAGTGTATTACATAACCAATAATTTCTTCAATAGCTCTAAGCACCATCTTATTATAGAAATTTAATAGCATTTTTAGAAGTCTAATATCCAAACCACAACTAAATTGTTTTTATTAGTGGGACTGTCAAATTCAAGATTCAACAATATATAATTAAATAATGACCTATAATCATTCACAATTCATTGACAACGGCTTTCTCAACATCGATTGATGATTTGAAATAGATAAGGAAACAATTATTATCTAAATTAATTATCATAAAGTTATTTGAATCATCCCATACTCTATTGTCATCCAGTTAGAACTTTATATCCAATTAATCATCCTAACAACTTGAATTTTACTGCACTTTTTTGTAGATTTGATAATTAATTTGAATCATCAACTTTTGGCCTATATGCACATGTAATTTATCTATCCCTTATTTGGTTTAATTCCACTAAAAAATTCATTACAAATTCAAATGAACTATAAATAAATATTCATTTTAAATCCAAAATGAATTCATTTCCAAATAAACATATTTCATTAATAAGAGTTCATTTGAAAATAAACTCATTTAAAAATTCTAATAATTTTTTAAATTTTAATTTAATAATAAGTAATTCTACAAAATTAAAAAGTTGAAATTTGAAATGAATTACATAGAATTTTCTTTTAAAACAAACATACTCACTTGAATTTGCAAATGAATTCCATAAAATTTTGTGAAATTCATTTATATCAAACACACACTTAAGTTCCTAATATTTTTAATGAAATTAATTTGACCAAATTAAGTGTGTCTAAGATGATATATGTGTAATAATTATATTTGCTTTTAGCCTATCTCTAGTTCAATACTTGTGATTTCACTACTACAATTTACAAAACTTTGCCACATACATACAAAATTGTAGCTAAATATAATTTATAGCCACAAAGATTACAACTATATAGCTAATTGTACAAGTTAAAAGCTTATTAGTTACATGCATCAAAAGTTATGTAGATAAAATATTTAATTTATATTTAGCCATAAATGATTAGTATAAAGTTAAAGTCGTCACTAATAATATCAATCAATCATGACATGAATTAATTTATCGTTAAAATTAAAATTTTAGCCATGATGTTTGATATCGTGGCTAATAGATAATATTAACTACAAAAACAAATGGGATAACAATATTTGCAATCTTAAAAGTTATATACTTTTTACAATTAATTCATGAATGCTCAATTTATAACAATTAAGTTCTATGAGTATTTAAAAATTTAACCGTTAGACATATTCTATTAATTTTAATAGATTGAGCATATGTGACACTAATTTCACCCATGTGGCATCCATGTAATCACCACACTAACCATGTCAGTCGTCCATATTATCTCATTCTTCTTCCATTTTCTTCTTCTTCTTCTTCTTCTTCTTCTTCTTCCATTTTTTCCCTTCATCTTTCATTTTCTTCCTATATTAGCTCCTTATATACAAAGATGATAAACATATTCATTCCCATACAAATCTAAAAGAAAAAATCTTGATAGAATAATTAAATTATCACTCTTTCTACAAACTCAACTCTTTCAAGTATTGATTGGGTTGAGGATCCCTATTGATTCTAGCCAATTTCCATGATTATTCAGTTTGAAATATGTATGTCAATGGCCTTTCCCATGGCACAATCCCAAAATCATTGTTAACCACTTCCATTCCTTCAATAAACAATTGCCACACTAATGCACCTACCCCAGCTTATTTTTCCTTGGTAGATTTATAGATGATGTCTACAATAGTTTTGTAAAACCTATCACATTGATCTAGTTGAAAGTCCTTATTCAGGTTTGAGAATCCATATTTAGTGAAGAACACTAGCTTATTTAGTTTATAGTGACCATCTTCAATGTTTTCACATCCACTTATAGACAAATGTCGGTTTTCTTTAAATCATAAAATTTGAACGTTAGTAAACATATTATGAATTCAGTATAGTTAAGTTGTAAAAGAAAACAAAGAAAAGAAAGAATGTACAAATAAAGAGATAATCTTTAATCTAAATTGGAATTGCAAAATCCTGATAAAGAAATTTGCAATTTCTTCAATTTCTTTTCTCTGGTGTTAATAAGCAAGATTGAGAAGAGAGAAAAAAGTTTTTTGTTGAAGATATGAATTTTGACTAAAATCTTTGGAATAAATTAAGAAAAAAATGGTAAATAAGAATTGAAGAAAATGGAAGAAGAATGAGCTAATATGGGTGGTTGATGTGATTAGAGTGGTAATTACATGGATACCACAAGGGCAAATTAGTGTTATATATGCTCAATCTATTAAAATTAATAGGATAGGATTAAATGTTAAATTTTTAAATACTCGCAGAATTTAATTATTACAAATTGAACATTTAGAACTTAATTGTAAAAAATATATAATTTTTAGTATTTCAAATATTGTTATCCCAAAACAAATAGATTCATAGCTAATTATTTTGAATTTTAGCTTTAAATACTAAATTCATAGTTAATTTAAAATTTAACTTCAAAAATTAAACTGTGGCTAATTAAAAAAAAGTACAAATGCAAAACTAAAAAATTTCATATCCCACAATGAAAGCTAATAATTAAATTTTTTTACTACAAAATTTATATTTTTTTAACAATTAAATTTAATATCTTTTTACAATTTAACTTCATTATCATAAATTATATAGCTGAAATTATAAAAAATAGCTACATAACATTTAAATCCCTTAGTAAATTTTTAGCCGCATCATTTCTTGCTACGACAAGCTATGAAGCTTATTTTGGTAGCTAAAAAAAATAGCTACATAATTTTATAGATTTAGCCACATATTATTTTAAAATTTTAGATGATAATTGTTGTAATGTTTGTATAATTTTTATCAAAAGATAGAAATAAAAATTTTCAAATAAAATGATTTTATTTAAATATGTATATTAAATACAAATTTGTTATAAAATACAAATTAATTGATATGATGCAATAATACCAATTAATGTTTTAGTTGAAAAGAAGTGAAAACTAGCATAGATACAAATAACCATATTAAGGTGCTAAATCACACGACCATTATCAAGATTGTGAGGAACTAAACATACAATGAGAACATCAAATATGCATATAATAGAGTGGTCCCTTCTGGGATCGCACTCCCACATCCCCCATTTCTTTATCTTTGTGTTCCTCA
Organism: Mallotus nudiflorus; assembly: GCA_947683625.1. Classification (NCBI taxonomy): domain Eukaryota; kingdom Viridiplantae; phylum Streptophyta; class Magnoliopsida; order Malpighiales; family Euphorbiaceae; genus Mallotus; species Mallotus nudiflorus. The sequence continues at coordinate 2,630,700 of CANTUR010000095.1, read as the reverse complement.
AAAATATTAGGCTTTGCGTAAAAGCAAAGCAGTGAAAAAGGGGCGGAGAAGATGAAAGAGAAAAATAGAATTAACTATCAAAATCCAAGAACAGAATCTGTATATAGAGATTAGCTTTTTCTAGCAGTCTTGGTGTAAATGAAACATTGCATGTACCACACCAATCCCTTCAGGTTCTTTTGCCTAGTTGCATTTTTAATATAGTAAGGTTTTTGGGTATGTAATTCCAAGATTTCATATCCCAAAGCTTGAGTTTTTCCATAAATTTGTCTAACAAAAGTATAGTAGATATCACCAACATCCCAACATGATCATCCCATAAAATACTAATTGTTGCATATAATTTAATCCAATATTATTAGAGAAAGAGAGGCTGTCCAAGCACTAAAATCCATCAAAACCAAGCAAATGAAAGAAAGGGACATATAACAGGAGACATGCCCCTCATGTTAGCGGTGGCCCTCTCTCGTGGAAAATGGAACACTAATTTCAGACCCACAACTTGTTTTAATTTCTTACTTGATATTTACCTCTCTATAATCTCAATCAACGCTACATAGGTGTCTAGTTATTAAAATTTGGTGGTCCACAGAATATGGTTTACTTGGTTGGTTCAATTTCTACGTTTAGTTCATGGCTTTTTCTCAATGGAATTACTGCATTTGGTGGCGCTGCTTAGTCCCTATAAAGTTGTTAGAGAATATGTATATCTAAGCTGCATGAATTTTAGCCACTCTTGGAAGACATGATGGCCCAGATTGGTAGACTAAGTTTTTTGAGTTTGGACGACGGGGCAGCAGTCATAAGATCTTGTAGTCTCTAGCTCTAGAGGAGAAAATAGTTTTGTCAATTGATTTCTGGATTTTAGGGGCTGGCGTCTTGCAATTATATGGAATAACAATTGCTTCAACCAAGTCAAGTCGGCTACTTTTAGCTTGAAATATATTTAGTTTTCCACTGAGAGTGTACCAAAGATCAAGTGCCTTCTGTTTGTCCCCTTTGTCTCTGGTTGGGAAGGAAGCTTCATCAGCAGTCATTTGTCCTATCAACTTCTTTTCAATATCAAATCCTTGCATAAAGCTATTTCGTTTCAAAATTAAGCCGTCATTACAGTAATTATGATTAATTTCTAAATACCAACAATTTAGAAAAAAACATACGATAAACCTGAGATTCACATAGATGAATGCTAGCAGTGCTCGTTCAGTTCTGAGAAGCAGAAAGAAGTTTCCTCTCATCCTCGGTGACGCAATTGGATCATTAATCTATTCCAAATTCCCATTGCATGATGGGTTAGGAAGCATAAACTGGCAACAAGTCAATCATCCCACTCCAATTCAAGTGCAAAGACTAGAATCAAAGAAGGCAAATAAATTCAACAAGTGTTCTACCCACGTATCTTTTCCTACATTGTTTTAAGATCAAATTCTCAACATGAATGGAAGCCTTGTTCCATATGCAATACGGCAAGGCAACACACAGGTTTTGGGACCAGACTGTTTCTGCCTTGGGAATGATAATTCTGATGCAGTGCCAAAAACTTCACTTTTCATCGTTTGATGGCTTGTCTTCATTCTTCTTTTCTTTGGACTGGTAACAGATGGGAAATAATTAATCAGCAAATATGTATTGACCATATATTTGACAAGCTACAAAGTACAAACACAAGCATAATGCAATCGATCATGCAGTGACATAGAACTTCACCTCAGCTTGACCTTGCATAGATGCAAGCAGATCTTTCACTGCAGGATCATTGGGGTCAACTCCTGGAAGCTGTTGGAAGAATAAAAAATTTCAGGGCAATAATAGCATGGAAAATGAACAATCGAGTTTTCACTAGCATGGGTTCAAAAATACATACTGATGCAAGGACAGATGATACAAAGGACTGATCCTCCAGCACCTTACTCATATCTGTTTCATTTGGTGAATCTTTTGCATTGTCTTGCATGGACATTCGAAGAGCTGCATGGAATAATTACAAGTGATCTATAAAAGAAGGCTCCCTAATTACGTAAAATCAATACAAGATTAACCACTCTTCCTAAGTTTAGCCTACAACTTGGCCAGTCCTGTATGAGGGTAATTATCAATTTCACCGTGATTTGAGTTAAAATACACCAAGTTTCATTAGGTACTCAGCAAGAAAAATCATTATGAACAAAATATGGAACAAACTATTCCCTATAGAAGCCAGAACAAAATGTTGAATTCATTTGTGTGTAGCTATTTCATCAGAACTGGCATTTAGATTTGGTTGAAAATGTAGAAAGGGGAATCATTGGGATGTAAAACATGGCCTTGCTCCTCCAGGACACTGGTCAGGTGACCCCAATACACACACAACAACAACCAGAGGATCAGACACTCAAGCATTGGTCTCTGATTGTCTCCAATTGGGTACAAATATCCATCTATAAAGAGCCTTGGCAGCAAATCCTATGGTGATTTTGTGGAGGCCAACCTAGACTTGTGCATTCCTCATATCAAACCCATACCAAGTTGGAGGATAAGGGGAGAGCACACCACTAGAACTTCCACCTCGGGTAGTTCTGAACTAGTAATTATAATTTACGACCAAAATAATCAAAGATGCAAAAACTTTGGCATGACATGTAAGCGCTGAGAAATGCAGAACATCTCGTACATGCATGAAATGTCCAAATAGTTTCTAAAAATTCAGCAAATTGTTTGCACATTAAATTGGACAGAATCAAAAAACTATTAGCCTTTAAAACATCTCCTCATTTTCTTAATTTCTCTAAAACTGAATGCAGTATAACTAAATGCTAGAATAAGGACATCACAGCAGATTCCTTGTAAAAGTACATTTCAAAATGAGCTATGAATTTCTGATAATGTGTTCATGTAGCACACTGGCACTTTATATCTTAAAACATTTTATACACAAGATTTTTTACAAGACTTTGACCAAAAAAGAACTTAATGTAGTTTGAGACATTGAATAAGAAACTTACCAACAGCCAACTCATGATCCTCATTGGTTGCTTCTGACATATCAATGTCATGCGCAGAGGGATCAGACCCAGGAGTTTGCATTGACAGTGCAATAGCCTGCTGCAATAATGCGTTCACTTCATCCTTTGGCAACAAAAAATTTTCAAACATTCAAATATATGCAGTCAAGATAACAAACAACACATGTTCGAGCAACAGATGTAATATACAGAGATTTC